>CM062475.1:40779327-40835902 GCA_031479575.1 Coregonus ussuriensis | reverse complement strand
CATAAACATACCCTTTCCATCATATGTTTTATTTGAACAAAAACAGCTTTTAGCCCTCACTGGTTTCACCTCCAATGCTTCATGAATCGCTGTTAACTGATTTTCCTTCCCATCTAACAAATTCACATAGGTTAATTAATTTAACCAAGAACACTTAAACCTAGGCCTAAACAAATGCTTCGACAACGACATCATTGTATCTGTTAATGATTGTTGCTGATGGCTGTTTAGCCATGATAAAGCATAAGATTGACACGTAGTTGATAGAGGTTGAGCCACCGCCTCTAAGATTGAACCCCATGTGCCTGGTGCTGGAATTCTCAACAGATATGGACCCTCAAGATTCCTCACTGATCTTACAGAATGAGTTAACTGCTGGAACCAAAGATTCCTACCTGTCCTTCCATCTTTAATTTGCAAAACAGAAGAATCAAATCCATATGCCTTCCATTTAGTTTCTCTCTTCCCTAACGAGCGGTCGGTATTGATCAGATATATCTTTCTTGTCTTCCATTAAAATCAAATAACTCATCCTGTACCTCCATGATAGTATTCTGCACTATTTCAGATGAATCTACATCATTCTCTACTACCATCTGCTCTCCTATTTCAACACTATCCTTACTACCATTGACAGCACTCTCCATCCGTATCATAAACTCCTGAGTCACTCTTACTACATCCTTTAGTTTCAGAAAAGTTGTTGTTGGTGTCTGTCATATTCGTACCATTAATCTTTTTCAAAGTTACTATTAAAATAGTTGCTTTGGTTGATGTATTAACACTCTTAACTATTTCCAGTGGGAAAGATACAGATATCCTCTGTGTATTATTTACTGTTGGAGTGGCTACTGTAATATACTTCTCCTGAACTCCTTTGGTGACTGTGGAAGCTTCAACATACTTCAAATCTTCCATCATAAGCGTCACCTTATGAGTTACATTGCCTTTTAACCAATAATTCTTAACCGGACCGGAACACATTTTAATGCTTGCACTACAGTGGGGGAAAAAAGTATTTAGTCAGCCACCAATTGTGCAAGTTCTCCCACTTAAAAAGATAAGAGAGGCCTGTAATTTTCATCATAGGTACACGTCAACTATGACAGACAAAATGAGAATTTATTTTCCAGAAAATCACATTGTAGGATTTTTTATGAATTTATTTGCAAATTATGGTGGAAAATAAGTATTTGGTCAATAACAAAAGTTTCTCAATACTTTGTTATATACCCTTTGTTGGCAATGACACAGGTCAAACGTTTTCTGTAAGTCTTCACAAGGTTTTCACACACTGCTGCTGGTATTTTGGCCCATTCCTCCATGCAGATCTCCTCTAGAGCAGTGATGTTTTGGGGCTGTCGCTGGGCAACACCTACTTTCAACTCCCTCCAAAGATTTTCTATGGGGTTGAGATCTGGAGACTGGCTAGGCCACTCCAGGACCTTGAAACGCTTCTTTCTTACGAAGCCACTCCTTTGTTGCCCGGGCGGTGTGTTTGGGATCATTGTCATGCTGAAAGACCCAGCCACGTTTCATCTTCAATGCCCTTGCTGATGGAAGGAGGTTTTCACTCAAAATCTCACGATACATGGCCCAATTCATTATTTCCTTTACACGGATCAGTCGTCCTGGTCCCTTTGCAGAAAAACAGCCCCAAAGCATGATGTTTCCGCCCCCATGCTTCACAGTAGGTATGGTGTTCTTTGGATGCAACTCAGCATTCTTTGTCCTCCAAACACGACGAGTTGAGTTTTTAACAAAAAGTTATATTTTGGTTTCATCTGACCATATGACATTCTCCCAATCCTCTTCTGGATCATCCAAATGCACTCTAGCAAACTTCAGACGGGCCTGGACATGTACTGGCTTAAGAAGGGGGACACGTCTGGCACTGCAGGATTTGAGTCCCTGGCGGCGTAGTGTGTTACTGATGGTAGGCTTGGCTTTGTTACTTTGGTCCCAGCTCTCCGCAGGTCATTCACTAGGTCCCCCAGTGTGATTCTGGGATTTTTGCTCACCGTTCTTGTGATAATTTTGACCCCACGGGGTGAGATCTTGCGTGGAGCCCCAGATCGAGGGAGATTATCAGTGGTCTTGTATGTCTTCCATTTCCTAATAATTGCTCCCACAGTTGATTTCTTCAAACCAAGCTGCTTACCTATTGCAGATTCAGTCTTCCCAGCCTGGTGCAGGTCTACAATTTTGTTTCTGGTGTCCTTTGACAGCTCTTTGGTCTTGGCCATAGTGGAGTTTGGAGTGTGACTGTTTGAGGTTGTGGACAGGTGTCTTTTATACTGATAACAAGTTCAAACAGGTGCCATTAATACAGGTAACGAGTGGAGGACAGAGCAGCCTCTTAAAGAAGAAGTTACAGGTCTGTGAGAGCCAGAAATCTTGCTTGTTTGTAGGTGACCAAATACTTATTTTCCACCATAATTTTTTGCAAATAAATTCATAAAAAATCCTACAATGTGATTTTCTGGATTTTTTCTCTTTCAATTTGTCTGTCATAGTTGACGTGTACCTATGATGACAATTACAGGCCTCTCTCATCTTTTTAAGTGGGAGAACTTGCACAATTGGTGGCTGACTAAATACTTTTTTTCCCCACTGTAAATAAGTACACATATATTCTCCCTGATCTTTCCATGTAACATTACGCAAAATAAGTGAGCAATCACTCATAACCCTCTTCCACTTCATATCGTTGTACAAAATATACTTCCTTTGACTAGGTGGCTAGGCCACTCCAGGACCTTGAGATGCTTCTTACGGAGCCACTCCTTAGTTGCCCTGGCTGTGTGTTTCGGGTCGTTGTCATGCTGGAAGACCCAGCCACGACCCATCTTCAATGCTCTTACTGAGGGAAGGAGGTTGTTGGCCAAGATCTCGCGATACATGGCCCCATCCATTCCATCCTCCCCTCAATACGGTGCAGTCGTCCTGACCCCCTTTCAGAAAAGCATCCCCAAAGAATGATGTTTCCCCCTCTATGCTTCACGGTTGGGATGGTGTTCTTGGGGTTGTACTCATTCTTCTTCTTCCTCCAAACACGGCGAGTGGAGTTTAGACCAAAAAGCTCTATTTTTGTCTCATCAGACCACATGACCTTCTCCCATTCCTCCTCTGGATCATCCAGATGGTCATTGGCAAACTTCAGACAGGCCTGGACATGTGCTGGCTTGAGCAGGGGGACCTTGCGTGCACTGCAGGATTTTAATCCATGACGGCGTAGTGTGTTACTAATGGTTTTCTTTGAGACTGTGGTCCCAGCTCTCTTCAGGTCATTGACCAGGTCCTGCCGTGTAGTTCTGGGCTGATCCCTCACCTTCCTCATGATCATTGATGCCCCACGAGGTGAGATCTTGCATGGAGCCCCAGACCGAGGGTGATTGGATTGACCTTCATCTTGAACTTCTTCCATTTTCCAATAATTGCGCAAACAGTTGTTGCCTTCTCACCAAGCTGCTTGCCTATTGTCCTGTAGCCCATCCCAGCCTTGTGCAGGTCTACAATTTTATCCCTGATGTCCTTACACAGCTCTCTGGTCTTGGCCATTGTGGAGAGGTTGGAGTCTGTTTGATTGAGTGTGTGGACAGGTGTCTTTTATACAGGTAACGAGTTCAAACAGGTGCAGTTAATACAGGTAATGAGTGGAGAAAAGGAGGGCTTCTTAAAGAAAAACTAACACGTCTGTGAGAGCCGGAATTCTTACTGGTTGGTAGGTGATCAAATACTTATCGGTACGAAAACAGCTTTCTCTGCTTCTGTCATCATTTCTCCTATTTGCATCTGCTTCTTATCCATTACAAAACATCTCTATACACTCTTAAAAACTCCTCCCTGTAGGCTCATGATATTTTAATAGTTAGTAAACGTTCTCTTTTTTTTTTATAGAGAGTCATAAGATTTTTAACCTTAACGTCCTTCCAGGGGGCTCATATATAGTTAACAATTATTAACGTTCTCACCAACGGAGACTCATAAGATTTTTAACCTTAACTTACATATTTCCTTATAAAAAACAAAAACCCCTGTTCTCAGCCAAAACATATATATGTATATATCTCTAACATAAATCTTATCCTAACATGAGTCGACACACAGTTTAAACACAACAGAGACGTCTTTATTTTATTATTTTTCTCTTTCCCACACACACACACACACACACATACACACACACACACACACACACACATACACAGTTTAAGAGGCTTATTTCTGTTCCTACGGACCCCTAAGGCAGCGTTCTACCTCCATCGCGCCGTTTTTTCCCATTGTTCCTAAATTTCTGCTACCTCGAGTTCGCGGATATTCAATGAGCGGTTACATCAAATATATACTTCGTCAACTATAAGTTGAGTTGAGCGGTAACTTGCAATAGAATGTATGTACCACAATCCCAGTCCCCGGGACTGACCTAAACCCACCTAATGCGCTTTTAGGATTTTCGGCACATCCTAATGATCGCCTCGTTGGAGGGCTTACCATAGATTTGCGATGTCCTAATTTGTATACATTTTCCTTGGCCTTATTCCTTCATTCTATTCTTCAATAGTTATAGACACTCCCCCCTGTTTGCGTTGCTTTCAAAAATTCAAAATTCAAATTAGAAATTTAGAACGGACTCTCATCCCACAGCAAATAACAGCAAAATGCACACATAAGTCTTTCAAACGGTACATCTCCCCAGCGCACACACCCACATAAGCAAACGAATGACCAGCGCACAAAATTGTGAGAAATCTCACCTTATGAGCCGGCGTCTTGAGCGGGAGTCACTTCGTAGCTCATGAATGGAACACTGGAGAGACGCAGCACGTCCCTCCCAACTACCTCGTCGCCATTCTGTGGTATCTAAATAATGATGCTAATTATGCTGTGAGAACAAGGAGTCCGCTTACACTGTACTTTGATTATAAAGGTTTATTATTTCAAAAGATTTCAGCGTAAATTTACAGACATCTGCAGGCATCTGGAGAACAACGGACCCGATTTAATATGTTGTGCTGTCCTCCTTTGTCCCAACCAAGTATTTATAATCTTCAACATGATATGGGTGGTTTCCCCTACAGACCAATCCCATGACTCCACACAACAGACTTCCCTATAGAACTGCTCCCCAGATGCTTCCCTAAGCTGAATCAACATCCTCTAAGATACCATTTGCAAACGTTAGCAAAGTCATAAATTGCTTACACACCACAATAGGAATATTTATTTTTGAGAATATATTCTTTTTATGGAGTAAAATGCTTTGCAGGCTTTTTCTTTGAGTACATTCACTGCCAGACCAAATCCACCAGAGACACTGATTTGATTTTTAGTCACAGGTGGTTGTACCATTGTACCATTGGACATGTTCAACCAGGAGGTATTTCCTCATTTGAAGGAGTGTCTGCTGCTCTGATTCCTGGCCTTTTTCTGGAAAATCACGACTTTGGTTTTCTGAAAGTTGATGATTGCCCAGTTGATGCTGTATTCCCAAAGAATGTTAAGTTGTTTCTGTAGACCTTGCTCTCTTGGTGACAGTAGGACAAGGTCATCTGCGTAGAGCAGCAATCTGACCTCCTCATCTTTGAGGGTGAGTCCAGGGGCTGCAGATTGGTCCAACAACACTGCTAGTTCGTTGATATAGATGTTGAACAGGGTTGGACTTAAACTGCACCCTTGTCTCACCCCTCGCCCTTGTGCAAAAAACTCTGTTATTTTATTGTTCAGTTTAATACTACATGTGTTGTTAGAGTAAATGGATTTCATGATGTCGCATACTTTACCCCCAATGCCCGCTTTGGAGAGTTTTTTAATATAATCCATCATGCCATATGCAATCAAAAGCATTCTTAAAATCAAATACTTCTCCTCTGCTTTTCTGATGAACGTTTATTAGTGTGTGTAATGTGTGTATGTGGTCTGTTCTGTGTTTGGGTAGAAAGACAATTAGTTTTTTGCTGAGAGTGTTATGTTGTGTAAGGAAGGTCTGTATTGGGTCATTGAGAATACAGCAGAACAGTTTCCCCATGTTACTGGTGACACATATTCTCCTATAGTTATTAGGATCTAATTTGTCACCTTTTCACAGTATATATGAGGGTTATGAACCCTTGGTTCCAAATATCAGGGAAGCAGCCACTCTCCTAAACCAGGTGGAATAGTTTTAATAAGGCATCCTGCAGCTCAGGGAGTACTGTGTTTAAGCATTTCATTCCTGATGCTGTCAGGGCAATGCTGTGTTGAAGGTGTTGCTGTCAGGGGCCCATCTGTACGGTACGTTTTATTTAGATTAATTAGTCTACAGGGCTCTGTGTTGTATTAATCAGTCTACAGGGCTCTGTGTTGTATTAATCAGTGTACAGGGCTCTGTGTTGTATTAATCAACGTACAGGGCTCTGTGTTGTATTAATCAGTGTACAGGGCTCTGTGTTGTATTAATCAGTGTACAGGGCTCTGTGTTGTATTAATCAACGTACAGGGCTCTGTGTTGTATTAATCAGTGTACAGGGCTCTGTGTTGTATTAATCAGTGTACAGGGCTCTGTGTTGTATTAATCAACGTACAGGGCTCTGTGTTGTATTAATCAGTGTACAGGGCTCTGTGTTGTATTAATCAGTGTACAGGGCTCTGTGTTGTATTAATCAGTCTACAGGGCTCTGTGTTGTATTAATCAGTCTACAGGGCTCTGTGTTGTATTAATCAGTGTACAGGGCTCTGTGTTGTATTAATCAACGTACAGGGCTCTGTGTTGTATTAATCAGTGTAGTGTACAGGGCTCTGTGTTGTATTAATCAGTGTACAGGGGTCTGTGTTGTATTAATCAGTATACAGGGCTCTGTGTTGTATTAATCAGTCTACAGGGCTCTGTGTTGTATTAATCAGTCTACAGGGCTCTGTGTTGTATTAATCAGTGTACAGGGCTCTGTGTTGTATTAATCAGTCTACAGGGCTCTGTGTTGTATTAATCAGTCTACAGGGCTCTGTGTTGTATTAATCAGTCTACAGGGCTCTGTGTTGTATTAATCAGTCTACAGGGCTCTGTGTTGTATTAATCAGTGTACAGGGCTCTGTGTTGTATTAATCAGTGTACAGGGCTCTGTGTTGTATTAATCAGTGTACAGGGCTCTGTGTTGTATTAATCAGTGTACAGGGCTCTGTGTTGTATTAATCCGTCTACAGGGCTCTGCGTTGTATTAATCCGTTGTCGTGTCGCGTCGGCTACAGGTGCTCTTGCTGTAAAACAAAGGAGTCTGCCTATGCTGCCCTTTGATTAGAAAGTCTTTATTCATTATCACAAGCTTACAGCATAAGTTTACAGACACGCGTTGTCTGGAGAGCAGTGGCCTCGAATTATAATAACCGCTCTGGGGTTTATTGTCTAAAACCCTTCTTATATAGACAATACCAAAATAAGGGTTACCCCCTCTTCTGGCCAATCACCAGTCTCCCCTCGGGCGTCACCCTCCAAGCGGCACATTTCAAATAACATCATAAAACATCCCCCCTCTGGCCTGAACAACCAACATTCCATTTCGTCATGAAAAACATTTAACAAAGACATAATTTTAATACACTACATATTCCCCCCTTCGAGACAAAACTAAAAAGTCTCGACAACAATAGGATTATGACCAGTAACAATTTATCTTATTGAGTATCTTTAACCTTAAACCAAACCAAAAACATTCTTCTCTAGAGTGTAAATACCTTTCTATGAAATAACTGTTTATGAAGTATGAATACATTACTATGACATATGAAGAAATCTCTATGGAGTGTAAGAGCGAAAAACTGTCCAGCAGCCATCCATCCATATCAATCAAGACAGTAAAATTCTCTCACGGTCCCTCTGCCCCAGGCAACCACCGTCGGTACTCCAGATAACCTCATTAACCATGTCAATGCATTTGAAACTATGATGCAATTAAATACACATGTAAGCCCCTGCAAACAAAATCCTATCCATAAACATCCATTGTACGGCTGGTCAACCCATTGGACCGGACAATGAAACTCTCCCTTTCTCCGCCTCTCTGTCCCTAAACATTCACCGAAATAAACAAAAACATCTAAGATCCTCACATGTATTCAATAACATCAAACATCATTCTACAAAATTAATACCTGAGACTATTACACAATTATGTATTACACATGTCTATATTTCATTGCAAACACTGGAATGTAGTCCACTACACTTCATCTCCCTGTAGTGTCCTCTTCCAATGGACTTGTTGATGATGGAATCAGCCACACCCTCCTTGTTTCATCTCCTCCAGTCATATTGTCCCTTCATATTGTCTTTGTTTGAGTATTCCAATCTCCACATGTTCTCCCAAATGCTTCTGGAATGACAAGAAAATAAACGACCAAACAGTATCTTTTGCAAAACAAACACTTTCAAATTAAACCTCAATTTCACCTAAGAATTTAAAAAATGATATATAAATGATGCATGAATCACATAAACCTATTCCCCCTTTGATTCATAAATCATACCAACATCACCCCAATATTGGAAAAAAAACTAAAAAAATTGAAAAATCATCAAAATGATATTTATCCATCAGTAGTCCATCCATCTTCCTCCAGATCCGGAACAGTCAACATTGGCATCTGAGTGTTGTCTCCAGGAATCACTCTCCAACCTATCTCAATATCATAACTTTCTCAAAGATCAGTAACAAATTACAAACATCACAGTGTTATCTGACCCATCACTGCCCCTACTGGCCTAATTGATCTTGCAACCAAATCTTCTCAGATCTCCCAAACACATCCCTTATAATGCATCTATAACCCCAACTATCTGGACTCAAAGTATAACTAATATTTATCAATATGATCTTCCCAAATGTTACACCATACCCTGAATAAAGTCCCCCCTTCTCCCTGACCTTATCCTTCAATGATAGGCTTGAAGACTATGACATGTCGCCATGTCACCCTTTTAACCCTAGATTTAGCTGTGTCCAATGCTATCCCTCTTATAATGGTAAAACCTCATATGTTTTATTAGAACAAAAACAACTTTTAGCCCTCAATGTTTCACCTGAATACTTCAGGGTTCCGTTGTTACCTGATTTTCCTTTCCCTTCCCATTTAACAATTCCCATAGGGTAATTAATTTAACCAAGAACACTTAAACCTAAGCTTAAACCACGGTTCTGACAACAACATTATTTTATCTGTCAATGACTGTTGCTAATTCCCCAGTCATGACAAAGCATAAGACTGACCCATACCTGATAGAGGCTGCGCAACCGTCTAACATGTTTGGGATGGAATTCCCAACAGACATGGACCCTCAAGATTCCTCACTGATCTTACAGAATGAGTTAATCTATCTCTAATTTCCACAACAGAAGAACGAGCGGCACTGACCAGATACCTCTCCCCGTCTGTCATCAAAATCAAAGATCTCATCCTGTCCTCCATGATGAATCTATATTCTCTCTACTACTATCTGTTCTCCTATTTTAACCCTATTCGTACTATCATTGACAGCACTCTCCATCCGTAACATAACCCATGAGTCTAAAATTCCCCATTTAATTTCAGAAAAGTTGTTGTCGATGTCATGTCATACTCCCTCTTTTGCTATTGCCATCGTATCACTAATCCCTTCCAAAGTTATCATTAAAGTAGTTGATTTATTAACCTTAATTACTTCTAGTGCAAAAGTTCCCATTATCCTCTGTGTATTATCTACTGTTGGAGTGACTACTATAATCTACACTTCCTGAACTCCCTTGGTGACTGTGGAGACTACAAACCTTAACTCTTCCATTATAAGCGTTACTCTATGAATTACATAGCCCTTTAACCAATAATTCCTAACCGGAACAACTTCTAATGCTTGCACTAGATAAGTATACAAATATTCTCCCTGACCTTTCTCTGTAACATTACGCAACATAAGTGAACAGTCACTCCTAACCCTCTTCTAAACTATACCTCCTTTTACTCCTGGTCCTGATAACAATACTTATTCTCCATAATTATCTCTCCATATGGGAGAAACGTCCCCATCCTAAACCCTAATAAGTATTTTTCCCCCTAAAATTGGATTGGTGCTGTATTGGTTCCCTTATAATCAAATGCAATATATTTATGACTTTAATACCTATCAATGTTGAAAGAGTTAACTTGCTTCTCACTGTTGTTATAATAGACTGAAGTGTGAATGTCCTTAGTTACTCCTAGTTTTTCCCCCAATATAAAAGTTGTCTTTGCTTGTCCTTCCATCTATCACCACTAGTGTCACTTTTTCCCCAAATCTCAGTCCTTTCTCTAAATCCCTGACTTTCAAACTTTTGATTACACAAAATACACCTATAATGACCTTGATCTCCCTGCTGGAAACTGTAAATATAGATACTCAATCACCCTCAATCTTCTCTTATCATTCAGCAACACATACTTTCTCAATGCATCTGCTCCTAACCGATCTAAACTCCTACCCTATCTTCCCACTAAACTTTAAAATGTCCTTCCTCACTGTTCTCTCTCTGTCTTACTACTAACTTTGAAACTTAGCTTACTGTCTCAGAGTTCTTCCATTCCAACCCTAATCTACTCCTAACTTATTTTAATCTAATCTTTTCTCTCATAACATTTAAAACCTTTTCCCCTGATTTTCACAAAATCCCTTACCACCAAATTTGTAGAATATGTGATTGGGAAAGTTCCCCACCTGCTTCTGACTTCTTTACACACAGACTTGGCAAAACGACTAACCACCTTTTAGCCTAGCCTGAAATCCCTTAGTGTAAGAATGTAACCCAGAATAATAATCACCCCTTTTAACTTTTCAGACAGATTGTCTTAATAGACAGTCTAGTGTACATCTTATTGTACAATTCAATTCTCTTCCCAACACTGCAATAACAGTATCTTCTAATATTAGTCTGTCTATTTTGATTAACTGTTTTACTACCTCAAATCCCTATCCTAATTCATTATCAATTAGTGAGATGTTTAACCTCTTTAGGCTGAACACAGATAAGTTTTTACACTATTCACCATTATTTCTCATAGTCCTCTGGTCTGGTCGGTTGTTTTTACTTCAATAGTTAGCTATTTTCTCTTCTTCTCTAATCGATTCTCTCAGCGAACACCCCCCTCCATCTCTTCTAGAACAGGTGATCTTCACTTGCTCCTTCATCTTCCTCTGTTGTTTTCTCCTGGCGCATTTCCATCCCAGGTAAAGTCTGAGAGTTGCTGGAAGTGTAGCCGAAATCTTCCTCCTCCTAAGTCTTCTCATCCTCTTCCTCTCATTCTGTGTCTGTCCAGAAACTGATTGTGGATATGGAACATCTGGTACCCCCCCTTGGCTGGTACAATTGCATTTGATATTGTTCAGTTGAAGCTGTAACCGTGATTGTTGATTTGGTTCACTCTGATTCTTCATAACCAAAACTTATCTTCTCCACCCGTTGTATGATTGAGTTTTCAGAGTTTCTTCTTCTCCAATTCTTGGGATCCTCTCAGCAGTTTCTCCTCTTCTGTATCTTCAACTGTGTTACTTCTAAACTATTTGCTTTGCTTTATCCAGGCATGATAAGCATCGGTCTATATCTCTATTTCTTCTTTGCCAGTCATTGTAGGATAAAATCCTCTAACATAAAGCACCTTTAATCTCCAAATCTTCATCGCTTTCTTCATCTTCAACTTCCATCAGAGATCAAATCTCGCGTATCCTTCTTCGTTTCTCTCTTGCCAACTTCCTTCTAATCACAGAGTCATATCCACCCATGACCTCTCTCAATCACTCTCATCTTCATCATCCTCCTCTCCTTAAGTTCCCAGACATCCCGGTTTTCCTTCCTTCTGGAGTTTTGAATTCATCTTCATCGTCGTTTCTGCTCGTATTCGTCTTCATCTCTGATGCCATAATCACCATGCTAAATGATCACTGAAAGCTTCCTTCTCGTAAGGTGGGTGTCTTTTTGCTGAATCCGTATGTGAGAAAGGTGTACTAACATCTGCCATTAGTCTTTCTAACACATCAACCCTTTTATATTCCTTTATTGTGAACTATCTTATTTTAGACTGTATAGCCTAAGGCTTCCCCCCTTAAATTATTAATATAACCCTAACAACCCCCCAAAAAAACAAAAAAAAAATATTTTATTTTATTTCCCAAAAAAATAAAAAAATAAAATCAAATATGAATCATAAAAAATTCAATTAAATGCCTTATTCAAAAACCCTTTAATTAAAAATAAAAACCAATTAAAAACTCAATTAAAAATTATGAATAATTTAAAACCAATTTTTTATTCCTATATCACCAATTTATCAATTAGTGTTGGCTATCTAACCACAACCCATCAACTGCAAGTAAATGCAAGTTAGTCATCTTCAGACTAAAATACCCATAAACAAAGCCTTCTAACCTTACCACCCTTCAATACTCCAATTCCCATAACCCCTTGCTCTATCAGCTCTAATTATCTTAAATTTACAGAAGAATGTCAGTCTTCGATTCCCAACACATCTGTAATCAAACCCCAGTGATACACAGAGCATCCAAAATGCAATTTTTAATGAAATAGTATTTGCCAAGCCTATGTAAAATTGTCATAACATCACATATTCTGTTAGGATGATTTTGTGTACTAGCCTGATCTGATCCTCTCGTCTGCCTCGTCACACCTTGTCACGTGACGCACACGTCAGCCCCTTCTCTCTCTCTCCTCTCGTTCCATGTTCCTCTCATATTTCAAAAAAAACATAGAAACACACAAGATTTCAGCAGTTAATGCAATCACTGAGTATTTCCAACCATTCAATATTCGTTCGTTCTACATTATTCCCTCTAAGACTAAACTCAGAACTAAATAGATCGCTCAAAAACATTTTTATTTTAATCCGTCTTTAATTTAATTCACTTTATTATACTTCGCCAACATATATTTAATGTATAAATTCAATAGGTCACAAAACAAGTTTCATCTTTAACCAACCACCGTTTAAACTAGAATATTCCTGTTAAAATTTCTCCTCTGTTCTGTCGGTCTATTTCCCCGTCTCCCTGCAGCCCCCAGATGGGACCTATGACCCTAACCAACCATTTTGTTTTGTAGGCTGAGCACCACCGCATGTCATAGTTTTAGTGCCGTAAACCAAAACGTGTCCTAATCTCGTGTCATAAACTCCCCCTTTCTGTAGTGTAGTGTCGCAAAATCATGCACATGCGCACAGCCATTCAAAAAACACGTTTTCACCGTGGAAGATTTTAGATCTCTTTCCAAACAGACAGAATAACCGTCCAACTGTAACTCTCGTTTTCCCCTCCTAGTCAAACAACATCTAACAGCGCTCACAAAACATACAACCTGACTTAAACACAGAGACAAATTTAAGAGACTTTAATCCATCGCAATGGAATCTCTAAGGATATCCGTTAGCATGTAGCACGCAACACAATTAGCCTTCAACATTAGCATTTAGCTTAACCTAAGGTACACTGTGGCACAAAACACAATTAGCATGTAGCATTAGCATTTAGCCACGATGTACCACGTGACCCGTAACAATCCAGCCTTATCCCTAGCTAACTGCGGCCTACTAGCTATACAAATGAACACCCCGCACCGTGGCCAAATCATCATCATCGCAATTATCTCCGTCTAACTTTTTGTTGCCGTAAGTTCTGGATAATCATAGAGAGGTTACCCCATGCATTATAGTCCGTCAACCATACGATGAGTATATAACATGCATATAATTCGTCCAGCTTAATAATTCCCAGAATTAACCTTACACCACCTAACGCGTTGCAAGGATTTTATGGCCCATTCCTAAAGAATCGCCTCGGTCCGAGGTCTTTTCCGTATTCACGGTGCCCTAACTATGCAGACGTCTTCCAACATTTATTCTCTACCAATCCATTTGTACAATCCATTGTTGTAAACAGCGTTTACACATCAACCAAATTTAGAATATTTTCGTTCAGACTCCCAGTCAACAGCAATGCAATCACACCAACACCAGCCCAAAATCCCACTGTACATACTCTCATTTCCCCCGTGAGCAATCGACCCAATTAATGCCCAAATGATGATAAATCTCACCCTTAGCCGGCTTGAACAATAATCGCCTCGCGTCTCAATAGGGAAAACGAAGAGAGATGCAATCAGTACCCGTACTGGCCACCATTTGTCGTGTCGCGTCGGCTACAGGTGCTCTTGCTGTAAAACAAAGGAGTCTGCCTATGCTGCCCTTTGATTAGAAAGTCTTTATTCATTATCACAAGCTTACAGCATAAGTTTACAGACACGCGTTGTCTGGAGAGCAGTGGCCTCGAATTATAATAACCGCTCTGGGGTTTATTGTCTAAAACCCTTCTTATATAGACAATACCAAAATAAGGGTTACCCCCTCTTCTGGCCAATCACCAGTCTCCCCTCGGGCGTCACCCTCCAAGCGGCACATTTCAAATAACATCATAAAACATCCCCCCTCTGGCCTGAACAACCAACATTCCATTTCGTCATGAAAAACATTTAACAAAGACATAATTTTAATATACTACACCGTCTACAGGGCTCTGTGTTGTATTAATCAGTGTACAGGGCTCTGTGTTGTATTAATCAGTGTACAGGGCTCTGTGTTGTATTAATCAGTCTACAGGGCTCTGTGTTGTATTAATCAGTCTACAGGGTAATTATTAACTAACTAATTAATTATTAATTAACTACAGTGACAGTGGTAATAATAATAATGGACAGTGGTTATAATAATTGCAAATAGTCCGGGTAGCCATGATAAGCTGTTCAGGAGTCTTATGGCTTGGGGGTAGAAGCTGTTAAGAAGCCTTTTGGACCTAGACTTGACGCTCCGGTACCGCTTGCCGTGCAGTAGCAGAGAGAACAGTCTATGACTAGGGTGGCTGAAGTCTTTGACCATTTTTAGGGCCTTCCTCTGACACCGCCTGGTATAGAAGTCCTTGATGGCAGGAAGCTTGGCCCCAGTGATGTACTGGGCCATAAACACTTTCCTCTCTGGTGCCTTAGGTGCGAGGCTGAGCAGTTGCCATACCAGGCGGTGATGCAACCAGTCAGGATGCTCTCGATGGTGCAGCTGTAGAACTTTTTGAAGATCTGAGGACCCATGCCAAATCTTTTCAGTCTCCTGAGGGGGAATAGTCTTTGTCGTGCCCTCTTCGCGACTGTCTTGGTGTGTTTGGACACCAAGGAACTTGAAGCTCTCAACCTGTTCCACTACAGCCCTGTCGATGAGAATGGGGGCGTGCTCAGTCCTTTTTTTTCCTGTAGTCCACAATCATCTCCTTTGTCTTGATCACGTTGAGGGAGAGGTTGTTATCCTGGCACCACAAGGCCAGGTCTCTGACCTCCTCCCTATAGGCTGTCTCGTTGTTGTCCGTGATCAGGCCTACCACTGTTGTGTCGTCGGCAAACAATGATGGTGTTGGAGTCGTGCCTGGCCATGCAGTCATGGGTGAACAGGGAGTGCAGGAGGGGACTGAGCACGCACCCTTGAGGGGCCCCCGTGTTGAGGATCAGCGTGGCAGATCTGTTGTTACCTACCCTTACCACCTTTGGGGCAGCCCATCAGGAATCCAGGATCCAGTTGCAGAGGGAGGTGTTTAGTCACAGGGTCCTTAGCTTAGTGATGAGCTTTGAGGGCACTATGGTGTTAAACGCTGAGCTGTAGTCATTGAATAGCATTATCACGTATGTGTTCCTCTTGTCCAGGTGGGAAAGGGCAGTGTGGAGTGCAATAGAGATTGCATCATCTGTGGATCTGTTGGGGCGGTGTGTAAATTGGAGTGGGTCTAGGGTTTCTGGGATAATGGTGTTGATGTGAGCCATGACCAGCCTTTCAAAGCACTTCATGGCTACATATGTCAGTGCTATGGGTCGATAGTCATTTAGTCAGGTTATCTTAGTGTCCTTGGGCACGGGGACTATGGTGGTCTGCTTGAAACATTAAATTTACATTTTAGTCATTTAGCAGACGCTCTTATCCAGAGCGACTTACAGGAGCAATTAGGGTTAAGTGCCTTGCTCAAGGGCACATCGACAGATTTCACCTAGTCGGCTCGGGGATTAGAACCAGCGACCTTTCGGTTACTGGCACAACGCTCTTAACCACTAAGCTACCTGCCGCCCTACAATACCAAACATGTTGGTATTACAGACTCAGTCAGGGACATGTTGAAAATGTCAGTGAAGACACTTGCCAGTTGGTCAGCGCATTCTTGGAGTACATGTCCTGGTAATCCGTCTGGCCCTGCGGCCTTGTGAATGTTGACCTGCTTAAAAGTCTTACACACATTGGCTACGTAGAGCGTGATCACATAGTTATCCAGAACAGCTGATGCTCTCATGCATGCTTCAGTGTTGCTTGCCTCAAAGCGAGCATAGAAGTGATTTAGCTCGTCTGGTAGGCTTGTGTCAATGGGCAGCTCGCGGCTGTGCTTCCCTTTGTAGTCCCTGCCACATCCGACGAGCGTCGGAGCCGGTGTAGTAGGATTCAATCTTAGACTGTATTGACTCTTTGCCTGTGTGTTGGTTCGTCGGAGGGCATAGCGGGATTTCTTATAAGCGTCCGGGTTAGAGTCCCGCTTCTTGAAAGCGGCAGCTCTACTCTTTAGCTCAGTGCGGATGTTGCCTGTAATACATGGCTTCTGGTTGGGTTTGTACGTACGGTCACTGTGGGGACGACGTCATCGATGCACTTATTGATGAAGCCAGTGACTGATGTGGTGTACTCCTCAATGCTATCGGAAGAATCACGGAACATATTCCAGTCTGTGCTAGCAAAACAGTCCTGTAGCTCAGCATCTGCGTCATCTGACCACTACCTTATTAACCGAGTCACTGCTGCTTCCTGCTTTAGTTTTTGCTTATAAGCAGGAATCAGGAGGATTGAGTTATGGTCAGATTTGCCAATTGGAGGGTGAGGGAGAGCTTTGACATGTCTCTGTATGTGGAGTAAAGGTGGTCTATAGTTTTTTTTCCCCTCTGGTTGCACATTTAACATGCTGGTAAAAATGAGGTAGAACGGATGTAAGTGTCCCTGCATTAAAGTCCCCGGCCACTAGGAGTGCTGCTTCTGGATGAGCGTTTTCCTGTTTACTTATGGCCTTATACAGCTCATTGAGTTCAATCTTAGTGCCAGCATCGGTTTGTGGTGATAAATAGACAGCTATGAAAAATATAGATGAAAACTCTCTTGGTAAATAGTGTGGTCTACAGCTTATCAAGAGATACTCTACCTCAGGCGAGCAAAACCTCGAGACTTCCTTTGTATAAGATTTTATGCACCAGCTGCTGTTTACAAATATACACAGACCGCCACCCCTTGTCTTACCGGAGTCAGCCGTTCTATCCTGCCGATGTAGCGTATATCCCGCCAGCTGTATGTTATCCATGTCGTCGTTCAGCCACGACTCGGTGAAACATAAGATATTACAGTTTTTAATGTCCCGTTGGTAGGATATTCTTGATCGTAGGTCGCCCATTTTGTTTTCCAATGATTGTACGTTGGCTAATAGGACTGATGGAAGAGGAAGCTTACTAGCTCGCCGTCGGATCCTTACAAGTCACCCCGACCTACGTCCACAATATCTCCGTCTCTTTCTCATGCGAATGACGGGGATTTGGGCCTTGTCGGGTGTCTGTAGAATATCCTTCACGTCCGAGTCATTGAAGAAAAAATCTTCGTCCAATATGAGGTGAGTAATCGCTGTCCTGATATCCTGAAGCTCTTTTTGGTCATAGGAGACGGTGGCAGAAACATTATGTACAGAATGAATTACAAATAACGCAAAAAAACACACATAATAGTACAGTTGTTTAGAGGGCTGTAAAACGGCAGCCATCTTCTCCGGCGCCATTTTCTGTAGAATTTAACGGCTCTTTTCTGGATTTTGATAATTAGCGGGTATCGGCCTAATTATGCTGTGCATGCATTATTTGGTGTTTTACGTTGTACACTGATGATATTTTCGCAGAATTCTGCATGCAGAGTCTCAATTTGGTGTTTGTCCCATTTTGTGAATTCTTGGTTGGTGAGCGGACCCCAGACCTCACAACCATAAAGGGCAATGGGTTCTATAACTGATTCAAGTATTTTTAGCCAGATCCTAATTGGTATGTCTAATTTTATGTTCCTTTTGATGGCATAGATGGCCCTTCTTGCCTTGTCTCTCAGATCGTTAATAGCTTTGTGGAAGTTACCTGTGGTGCTGATGTTTAGGCCGAGGTATGTATCATTTTTTTGTGTGCTCTAGGGCAACGGTGCCTAGATGGAATTTGTATTTGTGGTCCTGGCAACAGGAACACCATTATGTCTATCTTACTGAGATTTACTGTCAGAGCCCAGGTCTGACAGAATCTGTGCAGAAGATCTAGGTGCTGCTGTAGGCCCTCCTTGGTTGGGGACAGAAGCACCAGTAGACATTTGACTCCAGACTCTAGTAGTTTGTGGCCGGGTGCTGCAGACTGTTCTAGTGCCCTCGCCAATTCGTTGATATGTATGTTGAAGATGGTGGGGCTTAAGCTGCATCCCTGTCTCACCCCATGGCCCTGTGGAAAGAAATGTGTGTGTTTGTGGCCAATTTTAACCACACACTTGTTGTTTGTGTACATAGATTTTATATTGTATGTTTTTCCCCCAACACCACTTTCCATCAATTTGTATAGCAGACCCTCATGCCAAATTGAGTCAAAAGCTTTTTTGAAACCAACAAAGCATGAGAAGACTTTGCCTTTGTTTTGGTTTGTTTCTTTGTCAATTAGGGTGTGCAGGGTGAATACGTGGTCTGTCGTACAGTAATTTGGTAAAAAGCCAATTTGACATTTGCTCAGTACATTGTTTTCACTGTGGAAATGTACGAGTTTGCTGTTAATGATAATGCAGAGGATTTTCCCAAGGTTCCTGTTAACGCATATCCCACGTTAGTTATTTGGGTCAAATTTGTCTCCACTTTTGTGGATTGAGGTGATCCGTCCTTGGTTCCAAATATTGGGGAAGATGCCAGAGCTAAGGATGATGTTAAAGAGTTTAAGTATATTCAATTGGAATTTTTGGTCTGTATATTTTATCATTTCATTTAGGATACCATCAACACCACAGGCCTTTTTGGGTTGGAGGGTTTGTATTTTGTCCTGTAGTTCATTCAATGTAATTGGAGAATCCAGTGGGTTCTGGTAGTCTTTAATAGTTGATTCTAAGATTTGTATTTGATCATGTATATGTTTTTGCTGTTTGTTCTTTGTTATAGAGCCAAGAAGATTGAGATTCACCATAGTGAAGGCGTAGACTCAGGTTTTCTGGGTCTCTTTGTTTTTGGTTGGATAGATTTCTCAATTTCTTTCTTAGGTTTTAACATTCTTCATCAAACCATTTGTCATTGTTGTTAATTTTCTTAGGTTTTCTGCTTCAATTTATTTATTTTTTTTGATAGGGAAGCTGAGAGGTCAAATATACTGTTTAGGTTTTCTACTGCCAAGTTTACACCTTCACTATTACAGTGAAATGTTTTGTCCAGGAAGTTGTCTGAAAGGGATTGAATTTGTTGTTGCCTAGTTGTTTTTTGGTAGGTTTCTACACTACTTTCTTTCCATCTATGGCATTTCATAATATTGTGTAGTTCCTTTGGTTTTGATGCCTCATGATTGAGTATTGCTCTGTTCAAGTAGACTGTGATTTTGATGTGGTCTGATAGGGGTGTCAGTGGGCTGACTGTGAACGCTCTGAGAGACTCTGGGTTGAGATCAGTGATAAAGTAGTCTACAGTACTACTGCCAAGAGATGAGCTATAGGTGTACCTACCATAGGGGTCCCCTCGAACACTACCATTGACTATGTACATACCCAGCGTGCGACAGAGCTGCAGGAGTTGTGACCCGTTTTTGTTGGTTATGTTGTCGTAGTTGTGCCTAGGGGGGCATATGGGGAGGGAATGCTGTCACCTCCAGGTAGGAGTTTGTCCCCCTGTATGCTGAGGGTGTCAGGTTCTTGTCCAGTTCTGGCATTTAGGTCGCCACAGACTAGTACATGTCCCTGGGTCTGGAAATGAATGATTTGCCCCTCCAGGATGGAGAAGCTGTCTTCATTAAAGTTTGGGGATTCTGTTGGGGGGATATAGGTAGCACACAGGAGGACATTTTTCTCTGTTGAGATCATTTCCTTTTTAATTTCTAGCCAAATGTAAAATGTTCCTGTTTTGACTAATTTAATAGAGTGAGTTAGGTCTGGGAGAGTGTCTGTTGATCTGTTGGTCCAGTGTGAGGTGTTGGGGCTGCGGGTGAAAGCAATGTCCTGTAGGGTCCTGGCGAAGGTGGGTACTGCTGCCTTGTAGAGGTGGACCTCTAAAGGTGGGTCCTGGCGAAGGTGGGTACTGCTGCCTTGTAGAGGTGGACCTTGTCGTAAAGCCTTGCGTTCACACGCAGTATAGTGAAGTCCAGTAGGACGGCTGAACAGCTCATTACCCAGCAGCAGTAGGACGGCTGAACAGCTCATTACCCAGCAGCAGTAGGACGGCTGAACAGCTCATTACCCCGCAGCAGTAATAGTGAGGTCCAGTCTCAGTGTGTGTCTGATTTGTGTCAGAGGGTTGTTTTAGTGTTGGCTGTAGGCCTGTTGATAAGCATATTGAATTCCATATATAATCCTAAATCATATCCGTAACACTGGCTGCTGTTCCTCTGCCTCTCCATCTCTCTATGATGGGTATGATGATAATCTCAAGCAGTATCGTAATCTACAGAATCACAATCACCCTGTCATCAGGTAGGAGGTAAGAGAGTTGATTCCAGAGCTGAGAGATAGAGAGAGAGGCTAGAACAGCGGAAAGCAATAGATGTATTAAACGATCTGATAAGAGAATGTGTTTGTGTCTTTCCTATCTCTGTGTCACAGACAGACAGGTGTCTTACATCAGACTGTTACAGAGCAGGGATCATTAACAGACAGACAGGTGTCTTACATCAGACTGTTACAGAGAGACTAAGGTCCCAGATGGGATTTAGAGTCCGAGAATTTCAGATATTTACAAATATTTTTCAATGGGAGTCATCCATTGTCCAGATGAATGACAACACAGCTGTCCAACAGAAAAATCACAAACGGTTCTTAATGATAGAATGTTCATATTTGAAGATGGCAGAACGTGACATGGAGTACCTGGGACCCAGGCTAAATCACATCTGGGTAAAGCAGCGTTTTGAAAATGTGTCATTGGCTTTGATACTCTGATTGGTTACAGATTGGTTACAGATTATCCAATTGGTGTTGACGCTTATAATGCCAGGGTAGTGGGTTCGAACCAAGGGACCACCCATATGTAAAAATGTATGCACGCATGACTGTAAGTCGCTTTGGATAAAAGCGTCTGCTAAATGGCATATTATTATTATTATAAACAACTCCACCAACTTTAAGGAGTTTTTGAGATCATTCCACATGAGAGCCGCAAAAAAAAATGAAAGCATATTTACCTAACTCTGTGGTTCTCCAGGGTTAGCCATCCCTTAGTTCAGGTCTGGTAACTTATACGTCTGAAGGTTAACAATGAGGTAAGGTATGGCGGACGTTTATGCAAGATATCACCATAGTAAATAACTAGAATGAATGTTTTCTGCTATTTAATGAAAGACAGGACCTGTTCCTATAGAATCATTATATTTTCATTCTCAATGTCTTAACTAACTCATCAACATGCTTTTTGAAAGATAGCTTTTCGTCAATCCAGATACCCAGATACAGTGGGGAAAATAGTATTTAGTCAGCCACCAATTGTGCAAGTTCTCCCACTTAAAAAGTTGAGAGAGGCCTGTAATTTTCATCATAGGTACACGTCAACTATGACAGACAAATTGAGAAAAAAAATTTCTCCAGAAAATCACATTGTAGGATTTTTAATGAATTTATTTGCAAATTATGGTGGAAAATAAGTATTTAGTCACCTACAAACAAGCAAGATTTCTGGCTCTCACAGACCTGTAACTTCTTCTTTAAGAGGCTCCTCTGTCCTCCACTCGTTACCTGTATTAATGGCACCTGTTTGAACTTGTTATCAGTATAAAGTCACTCACCACCTTCCGGAGACATTTGAAACCCCACCTCTTTAAGGAATACCTGGGATAGGCTAAAGTATTCCTTCTAACCCCCCCCCCAAATTGTAAAGTGGTTATCCCACTGGCTATAGGGTGAACGCACCAATTTGTGAGTCGCTCTGGCTAAGAGCGTCTGCTAAATGACGTTAATGTGCCCTTGAGCAAGGCACTTAACCCTAATTGCTCCTGTAAGTCGCTCTGGTTAAGAGCGTCTGCTAAATGACTAAAATGTAAATGTAAAATGATAAAAGACACCTGTCCACAACCTCAAACAGTCACACTCCAAACTCCACTATGGCCAAGACCAAAGAGCTGTCAAAGGACACCAGAAATAAAATTGTAGACCTGCACCAGGCTGGGAAGACTGAATATGCAATAGGTAAACAGCTTGGTTTGAAGAAATCAACTGTGGGAGCAATTATTAGGAAATGGAAGACATTCAAGACCACTGATAATCTCCCTCGATCTGGGGCTCCACGCAAGATCTCACCCCGTGGGGTCAAAATGATCACAAGAACGGTGAGCAAAAATCCCAGAACCACATGGGGGGACCTAGTGAATGACCTGCAGAGAGCTAGGACCAAAGTAACAAAGCCTACCATCAGTAACACACTACGCCGCCAGGGACTCAAATCCTGCAGTGCCAGACGTGTCCCCCTGCTTAAGCCAGTACATGTCCAGGCCCGTCTGAAGTTTGCTAGAGTGCATTTGGATGATCCAGAAGAGGATTGGAGAATGTCATATGGTCAGATGAAACCAAAATAGAACTTTTTGGGAAAAACCGCCCAAAACCACTCCTTTTTCCCCAGGATAAATAACTGTGAGAAACCGGTAAATTATAATAAATTATTTATATCAACAGCATAACGTTAAAAAATGGAACTGTTAAATGATATGCGATGTCTAAATCTGTCTTCTCTACGACCTCTAAATGATGAATCATCAACGCTCAGGGTAGGGACTGTCACGATCGTCGAAGGAGGAGGACCAAGGCGCAGCGTGATGAGCGAACATACTTTATTATCAATAGTGATAACAAGAACAAAACAACAAACGATAACGACACGTGAAGTCCTTGGCTACAAAATACAACCAACACGGAACAAGATCCCACAACTACTGTGGGAAAACAGCCTGTTTAAATGTGGTTCCCAATCAGAGACAACCAGCAACAGCTCACACTCGTTGCCTCTGATTGAGAACCACTCTGGCCAACATAGAAATACAAAACTAGATACTACAACACAGAACACAAACACATAGAATCTACACACCCTGGCTCAACATATAGAGTCCCCAGAGCCAGGGTGTGACAGGGACAGACAGCCCATCTCAGTATGGAGAGCAGTTCACAATGCATGTAGACCTATATATCATCATGGTAACAATGCATGTAGACCTATATATCATCATGGTAACAATGCATGTAGACCTATATATCATCATGGTAACTTTTTTTCTTCTGACAGGTTCTGCATTCGCTGCAGCATAGTCTGTGCTACAGTAATATATTGTCACGCCCTGGCTCTGGGGACTCTTAATTGTTGAGCCAGGGTATGGACTTGTTATGTTTAGTTGTCAATGGGTGTTCTAGTTCACGTATTTCTATGTTGGCCAGGATGGTTCCCAATCAGAGGCAGCTGTTGCTTGGGAACCATACTTAGGCAGCCAGCTGCAGTAATATAAAGACAATGCGCCTCTAATTAACCCATCTCCATCTGGCTTTCAGGGGTCACCTTGTTTTTTAATTGTAAAGAGTTTGTATTTATTTATTGCAGCTGCAGAGTTTTAAAAACAGCATATCAAAAACAAAAACAGAAATACCTTTTTTACGTAAGTATTCAGCCCCTTTGCTATGAGACTTGAAATTGAGCTCGGGTGCATCCTGTTTCCATTGATCATCCTTGAGATGGTTCTACAACTTGATTGGAGTCCACCTGTGGTAAATTCAATTGATTGGACATGATTTGGAAAGGCACACACCTGTCTATATAAGGTCCCACAGTTGACAGTGCATGTCAGAGCAAAAACCAAGCCATGAGGTCAAAAGAATTGTCCGTAGAGCTCCGAGACAGGATTGTGTCGAGGCACAGATCCGTGGAAGGGCACCAAAAAATGTCTGCAGCATTGAAGATCCCCAAGAACACAGTGGCCTCCATCATTCTTAAATTGAAGAAGTTTGGAACCACCAAGACTCTTCCTAGAGCTGGCCGCCCGGCCAAAGTGAGCAATCGGGGGAGAAGGGCCTTGGTCAGGGAGGTGACCAAGAACCCGATGGTCACTCTGACAGAGCTCCAGAGTTCTTCTGTGGAAATGGGAGAACCTTCCAGAAGGACAACCATCTCTGTAGCACTCCACCAATCAGGCCTTTATGGTATAGTGGCCAGACGGAAGCCACTCCTCAGTAAAAGGCACATGACAGCCCGCTTGGAGTTTGCCAAAAGGCACCTAAAGACTCTCAGACCATGAGAAACAAGATTCTCTGGCCTGAAAGCCAAGCGTCACATCTGGAGGAAACTTGACACCATCCCTACGGTGAAGCATGGTGGTGGCAGCATCATGCTGTGGGGATGTTTTTCAGCGGCAGGGACTGGGAGACTAGTCAGGATCGAGGGAAAGATGAACGGAGCAAAGTACAGAGAGATCCTTGATGAAAACCTGCTCCATAGCGCAGAGCAGAATGGGAGAACTCCACAAATACAGGTGTGCCACGCTTGTAGCGTCATACCCAAGAAGACTCAAGGCTGTAATCGCTGCCAAAGGTGCTTCAACAAAGTACTAAGTAAAGGGTCTGAATACTTATGTAAATGTGATATTTCCGTTTTTTATTTGTTATAAATTTGCACACATTTCTAAAATCGTGTTTTTGCTTTGTCATTATGGGGTATTGTGTGGGGTAATAAGGCTGTAACGTAACAAAATATTGAAAAAGTCAAGGGGTCTGAATACTTTCCGAATGCACTGTGTATGCTTTATAATGCTTTTGAATGACACTTCCGGTTTTGTCAGGAAACACTGGGTTACACGGAGAAAGGTGATTTATTCTCGGGATGGAACATTTGTAAAATACCGGGAAGATATTCAACACTAACAATTGATGAAGCCTCTGAATAATTAATGAGTGGTCCACAGTGTGGAAGGCTTTCGACAGGTCAATAAAAAGGGCCGCACAGTGTTTCTTCTTATCATTTAAAACCAAAGAAGTAGCAGAAATTGTGCTATTAACCTGGTCTGAAACCTGACTGGTGAACATTTCATAGTTAAAAAAGATCTAAGTTCAGTATCTACCAAGGATTCTAGAATGTATGCTAAACAAGAGAGTTTGGAACTGGGGCAATAATTATTTATGTCACACATGTCATCACCTTTGTGAAGGGGGATATATGGGCTGCCTTCCAGACCCTGGGGATGGTACCAGGGGGAGGATATGGGCCTCCTTCCAGATCCTGGGGATGGTACCAGGGGGAGGATATGTGCCTCCTTCCAGACCCTGGGGATGGTAAAAGGGGGAGTATATGGGCCTGCTTCCAGACCCTGGGGATGGTACCAGGGGGAGGGTATGGGCCTCCTTCCAGACCCTGGGGATGGTACCAGGGGGAGTATATGGGCCTCCTTCCAGATCCTGGGGATGGTACCAGGGGGAGTATGTGGGCCTCCTTCCAGACCCTGGGGATGGTACCAGGGGGAGTATATGGGCCTCCTTCCAGACCCTGGGGATGGTACCAGGGGGAGTATATGGGCCTCCATCCAGACCCTGGGGATGGTACCAGGGGGAGTATATGGGCCTACTTCCAGACCCTGGGGATGGTACCAGGGGGAGTATATGGGCCTCCTTCCAGACCCTGGGGATGGTACCAGGGGGAGTATATGGGCCTCCTTCCAGACCCTGGGGATGGTACCAGGGGGAGTAATGGGCCTCCTTCCAGAACCTGGGGATGGTACCAGGGGGAGTAATGGGCCTCCTTCCAGAACCTGGGGATGGTACCAGGGGGAGTAATGGGCCTCCTTCCAGAACCTGGGGATGGTACCAGGGGGAGGATATGGGCCTCCTTCCAGACCCTGGGGATGGTACCAGGGGGAGGATATGGGCCTCCTTCCAGAACCTGGTGATGGTACCAGGGGGAGGATATGGGCCTCCTTCCAGAACCTGGGGATGGTACCAGGGGGAGGATATGGGCCTCCTTCCAGAACCTGGGGATGGTACCAGGGGGAGTATATGGGCCTGCTTCCAGACCCTAGGGATGGTACCAGGGGGAGGGTATGGGCCTCCTTCCAGACCCTGGGGATGGTACCAGGGGGAGTATATGGGCCTCCATCCAGACCCTGGGGATGGTACCAGGGGGAGTATATGGACCTGCTTCCAGACCCTGGGGATGGTACCAGGGGGAGGGTATGGGCCTCCTTCCAGACCATGGGGATGGTACCAGGGGGAGGATATGGGCCTCCTTCCAGACCCTGGGGATGGTACCAGGGGGAGTATATGGGCCTCCTTCCAGACCCTGGGGATGGTACCAGGGGGAGGATATGGGCCTCCTTCCAGATCCTGGGGATGGTACCAGGGAGAGGATATGGGCCTCCTTCCAGACCCTGGGGATGGTAAAAGGGGGAGTATATGGGCCTGCTTCCAGACCCTGGGGATGGTACCAGGGGGAGGGTATGGGCCTCCTTCCAGACCCTGGGGATGGTACCAGGGGGAGTATATGGGCCTCCTTCCAGATCCTGGGGATGGTACCAGGGGGAGTATGTGGGCCTCCTTCCAGACCCTGGGGATGGTACCAGGGGGAGTATATGGGCCTCCTTCCAGACCCTGTGGATGGTACCAGGGGGAGGATATGGGCCTCCTTCCAGACCCTGGGGATGGTACCAGGGGGAGGATATGGGCCTCCTTCCAGACCCTGGGGATGGTACCAGGAGGAGTATATGGGCCTGCTTCCAGACCCTGGGGATGGTACCAGGGGGAGGGTATGGGCCTCCTTCCAGACCCTGGGGATGGTACCAGGGGGAGTATATGGGCCTCCATCCAGACCCTGGGGATGGTACCAGGGGGAGTATATGGACCTGCTTCCAGACCCTGGGGATGGTACCAGGGGGAGGGTATGGGCCTCCTTCCAGACCCTGGGGATGATACCAGGGGGAGTATATGGGCCTCCATCCAGACCCTGGGGATGGTACCAGGGGGAGTATATGGGCCTCCATCCAGACCCTGGGGATGGTACCAGGGGGAGTATATGGGCCTCCTTCCAGAACCTGGGAATGGTAGCAGGGGGAGGGTATGGGCCTCCATCCAGAAACTGGGGATGGTACCAGGGGGAGTATATGGGCCTCCTTCCAGACCCTGGGGATGGTACCAGGGGGAGTATATGGGCCTGCTTCCAGACCCTGGGGTTGGTACCAGGGGGAGGGTATGGGCCTCCTTCCAGACCCTGGGGATGGTACCAGGGGGAGTATATGGGCCTCCTTCCAGACCCTGGGGATGGTACCAGGGGGAGTATATGGGCCTCCTTCCAGACCCTGGGGATGGTACCAGGGGGAGGATATGGGATATGGGCCTCCTTCCAGACCCTGGGGATGGTACCAGGGGGAGGATATGGGCCTCCTTCCAGACCCTGGGGATGGTACCAGGAGGAGTATATGGGCCTCCTTCCAGACCCTGGGGATGGTACCAGGGGGAGTATATGGGCCTCCTTCCAGACCCTGGGGATGGTACCAGGGGGAGTATATGGGCCTCCTTCCAGACCCTGGGGATGGTACCAGGGAAGTATATGGGCCTCCTTCCAGACCCTGGGGATGGTACCAGGGGGAGTATATGGGCCTCCTTCCAGACCCTGGGGATGGTACCAGGGGGAGTATATGGGCCTCCTTCCAGACCCTGGGGATGGTACCAGGGGGAGTAATGGGCCTCCTTCCAGAACCTGGGGATGGTACCAGGGGGAGGATATGAGCCTCCTTCCAGAACCTGGGGATGGTACCAGGGGGAGGATATGGGCCTCCTTCCAGAACCTGGGGATGGTACCAGGGGGAGGATATGGGCCTCCTTCCAGAACCTGGGGATGGTACCAGGGGGAGTATATGGGCCTGCTTCCAGACCCTGGGGATGGTACCAGGGGGAGGGTATGGGCCTCCTTCCAGACCCTGGGGATGGTACCAGGGGGAGTATATGGGCCTCCATCCAGACCCTGGGGATGGTACCAGGGGGAGTATATGGACCTGCTTCCAGACCCTGGGGATGGTACCAGGGGGAGGGTATGGGCCTCCTTCCAGACCCTGGGGATGATACCAGGGGGAGTATATGGGCCTCCATCCAGACCCTGGGGATGGTACCAGGGGGAGTATATGGGCCTCCATCCAGACCCTGGGGATGGTACCAGGGGGAGTATATGGGCCTCCTTCCAGAACCTGGGAATGGTACCAGGGGGAGTATATGGGCCTCCATCCAGACCCTGGGGATGGTACCAGGGGGAGTATATGGGCCTCCTTCCAGACCCTGGGGATGATACCAGGGGGAGTATATGGGCCTCCTTCCAGATCCTGGGGATGGTACCAGGGGGAGTATATGGGCCTCCTTCCAGACCCTGGGGATGGTACCAGGGGGAGGATATGGGCCTCCTTCCAGACCCTGGGGATGGTACCAGGGGGAGTATATGGGCCTCCTTCCAGACCCTGGGGATGATACCAGGGGGAGTATATGGGCCTCCTTCCAGAACCTCGGGATGATACCAGGGGGAGTATATGGGCCTCCTTCCAGACCCTGGGGATGGTACCAGGGGGAGTATATGGGCCTCCTTCCAGAACCTGGGGATGGTACCAGGGGGAGTATATGGGCCTCCTTCCAGAACCTGGGGATGATACCAGGGGGAGTATATGGACCTCCATCCAGAACCTGGGGCTGGTACCAGGGGGAGTATATGGGCCTCCTTCCAGACCCTGGGGATGATACCAGGGGGATTATATGGACCTCCTTCCAGACCCTGGGGATGGTACCAGGGGGAGTATATGGGCCTCCATCCAGACCCTGGGGATGGTACCAGGGGGAGTATATGGGCCTCCATCCAGATCCTGGGGATGGTACAAGGGGGAGTATATGGGCCTCCATCCAGACCCTGGGGATGGTACCAGGGGGAGTATATGGGCCTCCATCCAGACCCTGGGGATGGTACCAGGGGGAGTATATGGGCCTCCTTCCAGAACCTGGGGATGATACCAGGGGGAGTATATGGACCTCCATCCAGAACCTGGGGTTGGTACCAGGGGGAGTATATGGGCCTCCTTCCAGACCCTAGGGATGATACCAGGGGGAGTAATGGGCTTCCATCCAGACCCTGGGGATGGTACCAGGGGGAGTATATGGGCCTCCTTCCAGAACCTGGGGATGATACCAGGTGGAGTATATGGACCTCCATCCAGAACCTGGGGATGTACCAGGGGGAGTATATGGGCCTCCTTCCAGACACTGGGGATGATACCAGGGGGAGTATATGGGCCTCCTTCCTGACCCTGGGGATGGTACCAGGGGGAGGATATGGGCCTCCTTCCAGACCCTGGGGATGGTACCAGGGGGAGTATATGGGCCTCCTTCCAGACCCTGGGGATGGTACCAGGGGGTACTGTTGTTAAAGATGCTGCAGTCTGAAAGGATCAAATCAGCCGCAGTTCATTTTTTTACATCAATCTTGGTCGTCGCACATCACAAGTTGAAAGTTGTTGAAATGAAAACAAAGATGCATTTAGAAGTTGATGGAACTAAAGATCCAATGGCACTTATCGTAAGAGTCGGGATGTTAACCCCAGTGTCCTGGCTAAATTCTCAATCTGGCCACCTAATGATCCCCAGCTTCCAATTGGCTCATTCATCCTCTCTCCTCCCCCTGCAACTATTCCCCAGGTTGTTGCTGTAAATGAGAATGTCTCAGTCAACTTACCTGGTAAAATAAGGGTTAAATGAAATAAATTCCTAGTATGTAGCTAGTGAACATAGAGCAGAGGAATAATACAGTTGTAGTGGTCAGGCACCTTGCTCCATGCTATAGGTCAGTTCTCCACATCAACTGCTAGTGATGAAAGGGAAACCCAGTGCAGTGCTGATCAGTTCTGAACGCTTAGTCAGTAAACATGTTATATTGTAACCCAGCTTGCTAATGCTAAACCACACAGGGAGGAGAAATACTAATCATTTCATTTTCATCATGTCTGTTTTTCTCTAGCGTGTGTTCAGGCAGATATTTGTTCTAACCCTGCATCAGGGATGAGGGAATGATTGGTGCTTGCAACGCCATGATAGTGGGTTCGATTCCCGGGACCACCCATACTTAAAATGTATGCACGCGTGACTGTAAGTCGCTTTGGATAAAAGCATCTGCTAAATGGCATATTATTATATTATTATTCTATATTAAAGTGTGATGCTGATATATTTAAAGAACAGTTAAATGGTGAATCAGACTCATTCAGACCTGCTGTCCACTCCACGGTGTGTGTGTGTGTGTGTGTGTGTGTGTGTGTGTGTGGAGAGAGATGGTAGTGACTGTATGTTTACATTTACATTTTAGTCATTTAGCAGACGCTCTTATCCAGAGCCATTTACAGTAGAGAGTCATTTAGCAGACGCTCTTATCCAGAGCCATTTACAGTAGAGAGTCATTTAGCAGACGCTCTTATCCAGAGCCATTTACAGTAGAGAGTCATTTAGCAGACGCTCTTATCCAGAGCCATTTACAGTAGAGAGTCATTTAGCAGACGCTCTTATCCAGAGCCACTTACAAATTGGTGCATTTTTTTCTTCTTTCTTTGGGGTGGGGTAAGGGGGGGTAGAAGGATTACTTTTATCCTATCCCAGGTATTCCTTAAAGAGGTGGGTTTTCAAATGTCTCCGGAAGGTGGTGAGTGACTCCGCTGTCCTGGCGTCGTGAGGGAGCTTGTTCCACCATTGGGGTGCCAGAGCAGCGAACAGTTTTGACTGGGCTGAGCGGGAACTGTGCTTCCGCAGAGGTAGGGGGGCCAGCAGGCCAGAGGTGGATGAACGCAATGCCCTCGTTTGGGTGTAGGGACTGATCAGAGCCTGAAGGTACGGAGGTGCCGTTCCCCTCACAGCTCCGTAGGCAAGCACCATGGTCTTGTTCTAAAGACATCAGGTCTAACTGTGTGGTAAATGTTGGCTGTATTCTGTTCATGCTGTTATTGCTCCAGTCTCACTGCTGTTAGTTCTTCTTCATTATAGAAACCACTCTGACAGGAGTAAATCAGACAGAGAGGGAGAGAGAGAGGAGAGAGAGAGAGAGAGAGAGAGAGAGAGAGAGAGAGAGAGAGAGAGAGAGAGAGAGAGAGAGAGAGAGAGAGAGGAAGGAGGGAGGTGGGGAGGAGGGAACAGCTAATTACCATAAACCAATGTGTTCTGTCTCCTGTAAGATTCCCAGGTTAACAACCATGAGAGAAACTAAATGAGGCTAAAAATAGGATAGTGTGGCTTTCTGTTGCCATGGTGATCTCTCTCTCTCTCTCTCTCTCTCTCTCTCTCCCTCTCTCTCTGTCTCTCTCTCTCTCTCTCTCATCTCCCTCCACATCTTTCTCTTAGTTCAATTCAATTCAATGTAAGGGCTTTATTGGCATGGGAAACGTGTGTTAACATTGCCAAAGCAAGTGAAATAGATAGTAAACAAAAGTGAAATAAATAATAAATATTAACAGTAAACGTTACATTCAGAAGTTTCAAAAGAATAAAGACATTTCAAATGTCATATTATGTATATATACAGTGTTGTAACAATGTGCAAATAGTTAAAATACAAATGGGAAAATAAATCAACATAAATATGGGTTGTATTTACAATGGTGTTTGTTCTTCAGAATATCCTGTATCTTTTTTTAAGTCAGGACTTTTTCCATGTTCTGAATTTGTTAAAATGCTGTTAAAGGTTTAGGTTTTGATATTAAGGTTAGGGTTAGGTTTAGACTTAGGGGTTAGGGAAAATAGGATTTTCAATGGGAATACATTTTTACTCTTCAAAAAGTCCTGAAAATTAATGGGTAAAAAAGCTTTGTATATGTGTGTGTGTGTTATCAGTGCTGAAATTTATCTTGGGAGTGTTAACAGTGATGAAGTTTATCTTGGGAGTGTTATCAGTGCTGAAATTTATCTTGGGAGTGTTAACAGTGATGAAGTTTATCTTGGGAGTGTTAACAGTGCTGAAGTTTATCTTGGGAGTGTTAACAGTGCTGAAATTTATCTTGGGAGTGTTAACAGTGCTGAAATTTATCTTGGGAGTGTTAACAGTGCTGAAGTTTATATTGGGAGTGTTAACAGTCATGAAGTTTATCTTGGGAGTGTTAACAGTGCTAAAGTTTATCTTGGGAGTGTTAACAGTGCTGACGTTTATCTTGGGAGTGTTAACAGTGATGAAGTTTATCTTGGGAGTGTTAACAGTGCTGAAGTTTATCTTGGGAGTGTTATCAGTGCTGAAATTTATCTTGGGAGTGTTAATAGTGATGAAGTTTATCTTGGGAGTGTTATCAGTGCTGAAATTTATCTTGGGAGTGTTAACAGTGCTGAAGTTTATCTTGGGAGTGTTAACAGTGCTGAAATTTATCTTGGGAGTGTTAACAGTGCTGAAATTTATCTTGGGAGTGTTAACAGTGCTGAAGTTTATATTGGGAGTGTTAACAGTCATGAAGTTTATCTTGGGAGTGTTAACAGTGCTAAAGTTTATCTTGGGAGTGTTAACAGTGCTGAAGTTTATCTTGGGAGTGTTAACAGTGATGAAGTTTATCTTGGGAGTGTTAACAGTGCTGAAATTTATCTTGGGAGTGTTAACAGTGCTGAAATTTATCTTGGGAGTGTTAACAGTGCTGAAGTTTATATTGGGAGTGTTAACAGTCATGAAGTTTATCTTGGGAGTGTTAACAGTGCTAAAGTTTATCTTGGGAGTGTTAACAGTGCTGAAGTTTATCTTGGGAGTGTTAACAGTGATGAAGTTTATATTGGGAGTGTTAACAGTGCTGAAGTTTATCTTGGGAGTGTTATCAGTGCTGAAGTTTATCTTGGGAATGTTAACAGTCATGAAGTTTATCTTGGGAGTGTTAACAGTGATGAAGTTTATCTTGGGAGTGTTATCAGTGCTGAAGTTTATCTTGGGAGTGTTAACAGTCATGAAATTTATCTTGGGAGTGTTAACAGTGATGAAGTTTATCTTGGGAGTGTTATCAGTGCTGAAGTTTATCTTGGGAGTGTTAACAGTGATGAAGTTTATATTGGGAGTGTTAACAGTGATTAAGTTTATCTTGGGAGTGTTAACAGTGCTGAAATTTATCTTGGGAGTGTTAACAGGGCTGAAGTTTATATTGGGAGTGTTAACAGTGATGAAGTTTATCTTGGGAGTGTTATCAGTGCTGAAGTTTATCTTGGGAGTGTTAACAGTGTTGAAGTTTATCTTGGGAATGTTAACAGTGTTGAAGTTTATCTTGGGAGTGTTAACAGTGCTGAAATTTATCTTGGGAGTGTTAACAGTGCTGAAGTTTATATTGGGAGTGTTAACAGTGATGAAGTTTATCTTGGGAGTGTTATCAGTGCTGAAGTTTATCTTGGGAGTGTTAACAGTGCTGAAATTTATCTTGGGAGTGTTAACAGTGATGAAGTTTATATTGGGAGTGTTAACAGTGATGAAGTTTATCTTGGGAGTGTTATCAGTGCTGAAGTTTATCTTGGGAGTGTTAACAGTGCTGAAGTTTATCTTGGGAATGTTAACAGTGCTGAAATTTATCTTGGGAGTGTTAACAGTGCTGAAGTTTATCTTGGGAGTGTTAACAGTGCTGAAATTTATCTTGGGAGTGTTAACAGTGCTGAAATTTATCTTGGGTGTGTTAACAGTGATGAAGTTTATCTTGGGAGTGTTAACAGTGAGGAAGTTTATCTTGGGAGTGTTATCAGTGATGAAGTTTATCTTGGGTGTGTTAACAGTGCTGAAGTTTATCTTGGGAATGTTAACAGTGCTGAAGTTTATATTGGGAGTGTTATCAGTGCTGAAGTTTATATTGGGTGTGTTATCAGTGCTGAAGTTTATCTTGGGAATGTTAACAGTCATGAAGTTTATCTTGGGAATGTTATCAGTGCTGAAGTTTATCTTGGGAGTGTTAACAGTGCTGAAATTTATCTTGGGAATGTTAACAGTGATGAAGTTTATCTTGGGAGTGTTATCAGTTTTGAAGTTTATCTTGGGAGTGTTAACAGTGCTAAAGTTTATCTTGGGAGTGTTAACAGTGCTGAAGTGTATCTTGGGAGTGTTAACAGTGATGAAGTTTATCTTGGGTGTGTTAACAGTGATGAAGTTTATCTTGGGAGTGTTATCAGTGCTGAAGTTTATCTTGGGAGTGTTAACAGTGCTAAAGTTTATCTTGGGTGTGTTAACAGTGCTGGAGTTTATCTTGGGAGTGTTATCAGTGCTGAAGTTTATTAGGGACTGGAATGTGACTAGTGTGTAACTGAGTGATAGTTCCAGCCCTGAGGAATGCTTTGATATCTTTTTCAGCCTTTCAGTTGACAATAATCACAAAGTGTGTGTAGGCGACAGGTAGCTTAGTGGTTAAGAGCATTGTGCCAGTAACCGAAAAGTCGCTGGTTCTAATCCCCGAGCCGACTACGTGAAAAATCAGTTGATGTGCCCTTGAGCAAGGCACTTAACCCTAATTGCTTCTGTAAGTCGCTCTGGATAAGAGCGTCTGCTAAATGACTAAAATGTGAGTGTGTGTCTATCAATACATATTTTAATGTCCCAGTAGGAGATGAATGTCAGTTACCAATACCAACCTCGCTCTCGCTCTCGCTCTCGCTCTCTTTATTTTCTCTCTCTCTCTCTCGCTCTTTCTCTGTCTCTCCCTCCATATTTCTCTCTTTCTATCTCTTTGTCAGTAGTGCTGGAGCAGTAGAGTGTCAGTCCTGTTGTAACAGAAACACCCAGCAGCAACATATACAACACAACACACAGGTAAGGTTATTAAATCAATCAACTAATCAACCAATCAGCCAGGCATCATCTCAGTGGTTCATTTAAGCAGTCTAAATAAACATCCAATATGACACATTTCTAAATAAGATATCTGCTTACTTTTATTTCAGCTTTTGTAACACAAGACTGTTTCCCACCTGCTCATTTAATTAGGCTCGTAATTATGCAGATGTATGATCACAATTAAAACACAAACTGAAGTAATCTTATAAAGCTGCTAAGATTGTAAAAATACAAACAGCATGGAATTCATTTTCCTGACAGACTGCTTTAGGAGTTGAACCTTTGAAGAGATACAAGGAGCCTGTCTGGTTAACATTGGGGTGAGAAAGGAAATTCAATTAAATGAGACTTTGTAAGACAAATGAATCCCTCTCACATTGTTCCAATATCAGAAAGGAGCCGTCTGTCTCCGTCTGTCTCCATCTGTCTCCGTCTGTCTCCGTCTGTCTCCGTCTGTCTCAGCTTTTCTCATTTGTATTTGAATATACAATCTCAGCTTCTTAACTAGCTCATCCGTATGTTTTTTAAACGTCAAATGATTTCCTCTCTCTCCCCCAGCCCCTCTCCAGCCACAACCTCTCTCTCCCCCAGCCTATCTCTCCAGCTCCAGCCTCTCTCTCCCCCAGCCCCTCTCCAGCCCATCCCTCTCTCCCCTAGCCCCTCTCCAGCCCCAGCCTCTCTCTCCCCTAGCCCCTCCAGCCCCAGCCCCTCTCCAGCCCCAGCCCCTCTCCTCTCCAGCCCCAGCCTCTCTCTCCCCCAGCCCCTCCAGCCCCAGCCCCTCTCCAGCCCCAGCCTCTCTCTCCCCTAGCCCCTCTCCAGCCCCAGTCTCTCTCTCCCCCAGCCCCTCCAGCCCCAGCCCCTCTCCAGCCCCAGCCTCTCTCTCCCCTAGCCCCTCTCCAGCCCCAGTCTCTCCCCAGCTTCTCTTTCCCCCAACCCCAGCCTCTCTCTCCCCCAGCCCCTCTCCAGCCCATCCCTCTCTCCCCAAAGACTCTCTCTCCCCCAGCCTCTCTCCCCAGCCCCTCTCAAGCCCCAGCCTCTCCCCAGCTTCTCTCTCCCCCAGTCTCTCTCCAGCCCCAGTCCCTCTCCAGCCCCAGTCTCTCTCTCCCTAACTCTCCAGCCCCAGTCTCTCTCTCCCTAACTCTCCAGCCCCAGTCTCTCTCTCCCTAACTCTCCAGCCCCAGTCCCTCTCCAGCCCCAGTCCCTCTCCAGCCCCAGTCTCTCTCTCCCTAACTCTCCAGCCCTAGTCTCTCTCTCCCTAACTCTCCAGCCCCAGTCTCTCTCTCCCTAACTCTCCAGCCCCAGTCTCTCTCTCCCTAACTCTCCAGCCCCAGTCTCTCTCTCCCTAACTCTCCAGCCAAAGGTCTCTCTCCCTAACTCTCCAGCCCCAGTCTCTCTCTCCCTAACTCTCCAGCCCCAGTCTCTCTCTCCCTAACTCTCCAGCCAAAGGTCTCTCTCCCTAACTCTCCAGCCCCAGTCTCTCTCTCCCTAACTCTCCAGCCCCAGTCCCTCTCTCCCTAACTCTACAGCCCCAGTCTCCCTCTCCCTAACTCTCCAGCCCCAGTCTCTCTCTCCCTAACTCTCCAGCCCCAGTCTCTCTCTCCCTAACTCTCCAGCCCCAGTCCCTCTCTCCCTAACTCTACAGCCCCAGTCTCTCTCTCCCTAACTCTACAGCCCAAATCTCTCTCTCCCTAACTCTACAGCCCCAGTCTCTCTCTCCCTTCTCTCCCTAACTCTCCAGCCCCAGTCTCTCTCTCCCTAACTCTACAGCCCCAGTCTCTCTCTCCCTAACTCTCCAGCCCTAGTCTCTCTCTCCCTAACTCTCCAGCCCCAGTCCCTCTCCAGCCCCAGTCTCTCTCTCCCTAACTCTACAGCCCCAGTCTCTCTCTCCCTAACTCTCCAGCCCCAGTCTCTCTCTCCCTAACTCTACAGCCCCAGTCTCTCTCCCCCTAACTCTACAGCCCCAGTCTCTCTCTCCCTAACTCTCCAGCCCCAGTCTCTCTCTCCCTAACTCTCCAGCCCCAGTCTCTCTCTCCCTAACTCTCTAGCCCCAGTCCCTCTCCAGCCCCAGTCTCTCTCTCCCTAACTCTCCAGCCCCAGTCTCTCTCTCCCTAACTCTCCAGCCCCAGTCTCTCTCTCCCTAACTCTCCAGCCCCAGTCTCTCTCTCCCTAACTCTCCAGCCCCAGTCTCTCTCTCCCTAACTCTCCAGCCCCAGTCCCTCTCCCTAACTCTCCAGCCCCAATGTTACGAACCCCGTGGCTCTAAACATCTAGGGTGGATGGACATGAGACCCGTAACATAAATTATGCAAATTAGGAGTGTGGCATGGAACAGTGAGAACAAATATGACACAACAACCATGAACTACCGTCAAACACAAATGGTTTATTTCTGAACACACGGTAAGGGTTTGGGAAAAAGGGCTGAGCAGGACCCAAGAAATGAAACAATAGTGTAAAACCCCCTAAGCTGATCTTGCCTGCCTCAAGAACCGCTAGGCTACTGCTACCATACAAAAATACAGTGGGTGGTCCGCTCAGGTCTAACTAGTGTTTATAGACAGTTCTTTCTACGGGAAATGTATGCCCAAGGGCAGCTAGCTCAAACTCCCCTTTTCCCAGAAACACACAATAGTTACCAAACAGAGTAACCAGCAAATTAGTGAGTACTCTAAACAAAGGACATCACAGTATCCATTACTCACATACAAAACAGTAGTCTACCAGAATTACCAATCATAGTAAACAGCAACTTAGTGAGTAACCAAAAACAGGACACCACCGTGTCCATACTCACATACGGAAATATTCTCTCTCTCTCAACAAACACAAGACTGGTTTTTATATAATGGAATGTGTGATTGAACAAACGAGTAACAGGTGGTGCAATGCACAGGAATGTTCACTGATTGGTCCAATCAGCAGACACCTCAACGACCACCAATCAGGAACATACAGGACACCTGTGATTAGGGCAGAAGGAGAGAAACACACAAAAACACAGGATACCTGTATCCGTAACACCCAGTCTCTCTCTCCCTAACTCTCCAGCCCCAGTCTCTCTCTCTCCCTAACTCTACAGCCCCTGTCTCTCTCTCCCTAACTCTACAGCCCCTGTCTCTCTCTCTCCCTAACTCTACAGCCCCAGTCTCTCTCTCCCTAACTCTCCAGCCCCAGTCTCTCTCTCCCTAACTCTCCAGCCCCAGTCCCTCTACAGCCCCAGTCTCTCTCTCCCTAACTCTCCAGCCCCAGTCTCTCTCTCCCTAACTCTCCAGCCCCAGTCCCTCTACAGCCCCAGTCTCTCTCTCCCTAACTCTACAGCCCCAGTCTCTCTCTCCCTAACTCTACAGCCCCAGTCTCTCTCTCCCTAACTCTACAGCCCCTGTCTCTCTCTCCCTAACTCTACAGCCCCTGTCTCTCTCTCTCCCTAACTCTCCAGCCCCAGTCTCTCTCTCTCCTTAACTCTCCAGCCCCAGTCTCTCTCTCCCCAACTCTCCAGCCCCAGTCTCTCTCTCCTTAACTCTCCAGCCCCAGTCTCTCTCTCCCTAACTCTACAGCCCCAGTCTCTCTCTCCCTAACTCTCCAGCCCCAGTCTCTCTCTCCCTAACTCTCCAGCCCCAGTCTCTCTCTCCCTAACTCTCCAGCCCTAGTCCCTCTCTCCCTAACTCAACTCTCCAGCCCCAGTCTCTCTCTCCCTAACTCTCCAGCCCTAGTCCCTCTCTCCCTAACTCTACAGCCCCAGTCTCACTCTCCCTAACTCTCCAGCCCCAGTCTCTCTCTCTCCCTAACTCTCCAGCCCCAGTCTCTCTCTCCCTAACTCTCCAGCCCCTGTCTCTCTCTCTCCCTAACTCTCCAGCCCCAGTCTCTCTCTCCCTAACTCTACAGCCCCAGTCTCTCTCTCCCTAACTCTCCAGCCCTAGTCTCTCTCTCCCTAACTCTCCAGCCCCAGTCCCTCTCCAGCCCCAGTCTCTCTCTCCCTAACTCTACAGCCCCAGTCTCTCTCTCCCTAACTCTCCAGCCCCAGTCTCTCTCTCCCTAACTCTCCAGCCCCAGTCTCTCTCTCCCTAACTCTCCAGCCCCAGTCTCTCTCTCTCCCTAACTCTCCAGCCCCAGTCTCTCTCTCCCTAACTCTACAGCCCCAGTCTCTCTCTCCCTAACTCTCCAGTCCAGCCCTAGTCTCTCTCTCCCTAACTCTCCAGCCCCAGTCCCTCTACAGCCCCTGTCTCTCTCTCCCTAACTCTCCAGCCCTAGTCTCTCTCTCCCTAACTCTCCAGCCCCAGTCCCTCTCCAGCCCCAGTCTCTCTCTCCCTAACTCTCCAGCCCCAGTCCCTCTCCAGCCCCAGTCTCTCTCTCCCTAACTCTACAGCCCCAGTCTCTCTCTCCCTAACTCTACAGCCCCTGTCTCTCTCTCTCCCTAACTCTACAGCCCCAGTCTCTCTCTCCCTAACTCTACAGCCCCTGTCTCTCTCTCTCCCTAACTCTACAGCCCCAGTCCCTCTCTCCCTAACTCTACAGCCCCAGTCTCTCTCTCCCTAACTCTCCAGCCCCAGTCTCACTCTCCCTAACTCTACAGCCCCAGTCTCTCTCTCCCTAACTCTACAGCCCCTGTCTCTCTCTCTCCCTAACTCTACAGCCCCAGTCTCTCTCTCCCTAACTTAACTCTACAGCCCCTGTCTCTCTCTCTCCCTAACTCTACAGCCCCAGTCCCTCTCTCCCTAACTCTACAGCCCCAGTCTCTCTCTCCCTAACTCTCCAGCCCCAGTCTCTCTCTCCCTAACTCTACAGCCCCAGTCCCTCTCTCCCTAACTCTACAGCCCCAGTCTCTCTCTCCCTAACTCTACAGCCCCAGTCTCTCTCTCCCTAACTCTACAGCCCCTGTCTCTCTCTCTCCCTAACTCTACAGCCCCTGTCTCTCTCTCTCCCTAACTCTACAGCCCCTGTCTCTCTCTCTCCCTAACTCTACAGCCCCAGTCCCTCTCTCCCTAACTCTACAGCCCCAGTCTCTCTCTCCCTAACTCTCCAGCCCCAGTCTCTCTCTCCCTAACTCTACAGCCCCAGTCTCTCTCTCCCTAACTCTACAGCCCCTGTCTCTCTCTCTCCCTAACTCTCCAGCCCCAGTCTCTCTCTCCCTAACTCTACAGCCCCAGTCTCTCTCTCCCCAACTCTACAGCCCTAGTCTCTCTCTCCCTAACTCTACAGCCCCAGTCCCTCTCTCTCCCTAACTCTCCAGCCCCAGTCTCTCTCTCCCTAACTCTACAGCCCCTGTCTCTCTCTCTCCCTAACTCTACAGCCCCAGTCTCTCTCTCCCTAACTCTACAGCCCCTGTCTCTCTCTCTCCCTAACTCTACAGCCCCAGTCCCTCTCTCCCTAACTCTACAGCCCCAGTCTCTCTCTCCCTAACTCTCCAGCCCCAGTCTCTCTCTCCCTAACTCTACAGCCCCAGTCTCTCTCTCCCTAACTCTACAGCCCCTGTCTCTCTCTCTCCCTAACTCTCCAGCCCCAGTCTCTCTCTCCCTAACTCTACAGCCCCAGTCTCTCTCTCCCCAACTCTACAGCCCTAGTCTCTCTCTCCCTAACTCTACAGCCCCAGTCCCTCTCTCTCCCTAACTCTCCAGCCCCAGTCAATTCAATTTTCAATTTAAGGGCTTTATTGGCATGGGAAACGTGTTAACATTGCTAAAGCAAGTGAAGTAGATAGTAAACAAAAGTGAAATAAACAATCAATATTAACAGTAAACATTACACTCAGAAGTTCCAAAAGAATAAAGACATTTCAAATGTCATATTATGTATATATACAGTGTTGTAACAATGTGCAAATAGTTAAAGTACAAATGGGAAAATAAATAAACATAAATATGGGTTGTATTTACAATGGTGTTTGTTCTTCACTGGTTGCCCTTTTCTTGTGGCAACAGGTCACAAATCTTGCAGCTGTGATGGCACACTGTGGTTTTTCACCCAGTAGATAAGGGAGTTTATCAAAATTGGGTTTGTTTTCGAATTCTTTGTGGATCGCTGTAATCTGAGGGAAATATGTGCCTCTAATATGGTCATACATTTGGCAGGAGGTTAGGAAGTGCAGCTCAGTTTCCACCTCATTTTGTGGGCAGTGTGCACATAGCCTGTCTTCTCATGAGAGCCAGGTCTGCCTACGGCGGCCTTTCTCAGTAGCAAGGCTATGCTCACTGAGTCTGTACATAGTCAAAGCTTTCCTTAAGTTTGGGTCAGTCACAGTGGTCAAGTATTCTGCCACTGTGTACTCTCTGTTTAGGGCCTCTCTCCCTAACTCTACAGCCCCAGTCTCTCTCTCCCTAACTCTACAGCCCCAGTCTCTCTCTCCCTAACTCTCCAGCCCCAGTCTCTCTCTCCCTAACTCTCCAGCCCCAGTCTCTCTCTCCCTAACTCTCCAGCCCCAGTCTCTCTCTCCCTAACTCTCCAGCCCCAGTCCCTCTCTCCCTAACTCTCCAGCCCCAGTCTCTCTCTCCCTAACTCTCCAGCCCCAGTCCCTCTCCAGCCCCAGTCTCTCTCTCCCTAACTCTACAGCCCCAGTCTCTCTCTCCCTAACTCTACAGCCCCAGTCTCTCTCTCCCTAACTCTCCAGCCCCTGTCCCTCTAACTCTACAGCCCCAGTCTCTCTCTCCCTAACTCTCCAGCCCCAGTCTCTCTCTCCCTAACTCTCCAGCCCCAGTCTCTCTCTCCTTAACTCTCCAGCCCCAGTCCCTCTAACTCTACAGCCCCAGTCTCTCTCTCCCTAGCTCTACAGCCCCAGTCTCTCTCTCTCCCTAACTCTCCAGCCCCAGTCTCTCTCTCCCTAACTCTCCAGCCCCAGTCTCTCTCTCCTTAACTCTCCAGCCCCAGTCCCTCTAACTCTACAGCCCCAGTCTCTCTCTCCCTAACTCTCCAGCCCCAGTCTCTCTCTCCCTAACTCTCCAGCCCTAGTCTCTCTCTCCCTAACTCTCCAGCCCCAGTCTCTCTCTCCCTAACTCTACAGCCCCAGTCTCTCTCTCCCTAACTCTCCAGCCCCAGTCCCTCTCCCCCTAACTCTACAGCCCCAGTCCCTCTCTCCCTAACTCTACAGCCCCAGTCCCTCTCCCCCTAACTCTACAGCCCCAGTCTCTCTCTCCCTAACTCTCCAGCCCTAGTCTCTCTCTCCCTAACTCTCCAGCCCCAGTCTCTCTCTCCCTAACTCTACAGCCCCAGTCCCTCTCTCCCTAACTCTACAGCCCCAGTCCCTCTCCCCCTAACTCTACAGCCCCAGTCTCTCTCTCCCTAACTCTCCAGCCCCAGTCCCTCTCCCTCTAACTCTCCAGCCCCAGTCCCTCTCCCTCTAACTCTCCAGCCCCAGTCTCTCTCTCCCTAACTCTACAGCCCCAGTCTCCCTCTCCCTAACTCTCCAGCCCTAGTCTCTCTCTCCCTAACTCTCCAGCCCTAGTCTCTCTCTCCCTAACTCTCCAGCCCCAGTCTCTCTCTCCCTAACTCTCCAGCCCTAGTCTCTCTCTCCCTAACTCTCCAGCCCTAGTCTCTCTCTCCCTAACTCTCCAGCCCCAGTCTCTCTCTCCCTAACTCTCCAGCCCTAGTCTCTCTCTCCCTAACTCTCCAGCCCCAGTCTCTCTCTCCCTAACTCTCCAGCCCTAGTCTCTCTCTCCCCAACTCTACAGCCCCAGTCCCTCTCCAGCCCCAGTCTCTCTCTCCCTAAATCTCCAGTGGTGGTGTTCAGGGTTTATCAGAGGACCTGGCTGCTCTGGGTTCTCTGGGTGATGAGAGACCAGCTTGGTCAGATCCCTTCTGACACAACCACACAGGGTTGAGAGAGAGAGAGAGAGACATGCTCAACTATTTATTTTAAAAAAAAAATTAGAATGAGATAAACACTCGAATCTAAAAATAATTCAAGAGAAGAAGTGATGAACAACAACTCTATTCAATCAGAATATTAAAAAAAGTAACTTTGCACCTCAAATTAAAAAGTTTTGTCTCTCGCTAGCTAGCTACACAACGGAAACCTAGCCAGCAGGCTAACAAGCCAGCCAGGGGAGTTAATACAACTACATCAAACGACCAAACTGAGTGAGTAAATCAAAAAGGAGCACGGACTCTAACTTTAAACATATCTTCTGTTTTTGTGTGTGAAGATTTTTCACTCTTTTTTGCTGGTTTTTGAGCTAAACAGGAGCTAGCTAGCAACAGCAGCAGACAAACAAAACCGGTTGCCATGGCAACAGTGCAGCAAAACAGAGCAGTAGTAGCAGAGCCCACAGGCACCATGTCCCCACTCCCCCTCAGCGCTGAGTCCATTCTCTACCCTCCAGAGGCCCACAGGCACCATGTCCCCACTCCCCCTCAGCGCTGAGTCCATTCTCTACCCTCCAGAGGCCCACAGTCACCATGTCCCCACTCCCCCTCAGCGCTGAGTCCATTCTCTACCCTCCAGAGGCCCACAGGCACCATGTCCCCACTCCCTCTCAGCGCTGAGTCCATTCTCTACCCTCCAGAGTTCACAGGCACCATGTCCCCACTCCCCCTCAGCGCTGAGTCCATTCTCTACCCCCCAGAGGCCCACAGGCACCATGTCCCCACTCCCCCTCAGCGCTGAGTCCATTCTCTACCCGCCAGAGGCCAAAAATGACACAACGAGGAAAGCTTTTAAACAGAATCTACTAAAGGGGAGGCCAGAAACCCTTTTCACAGACCTCTCCAAAAACCGTGATGTGAGTAATCTCATCTTTCTCACTGACCAGCCAATTGCATGGCGCTCAGCAGTCTGCTCTCACTACCCATCCGTAAAGAAAGAGGGAATCTGTAATGGGTGGAAGCTGAAAGTGAAAGAGACAGACGACCCTGACAGCACCATGATAACAATCAACCTCTACAAGACTGGGACTGTGGTCCTCTGTAGCTCAGCTGGTAGAGCACGGCGCTTATAACGCCAAGGTAGTGGGTTCGATCCCCGGGACCACCCATACACAAAAAAATGTATGCACGCATGACTGTAAGTCGCTTTGGATAAAAGCGTCTGCTAAATGGCATATTATATTATTATATTATATTATATTATATGGTGCAAGGTAACCTTAGGCTGTTTGAAACAGACTTTCAGACCATTATGGAGAGAGCGGAGAGAGAGAAGGACACCACCAGTGACATGCCCTCCCACAAGACAAACTCCACCAGCACCACCCTCACCCCCACTATCCCCACCCAAAAAGGCACATCCAGCACCTCTCTTCCCACCATAGTGGAGGACAAGCCACAGGAGGAGAGCGACCCCCTCAGTGCAGAGCAGGCTCAGGCCCTCCTCACCACCATGGCTGCCATGAGGGATCAGTTCACCAAACTGGAGGGAGAGGTGGTCCTGCTCAGGGAGAGCGTGAGCAAACAGCAACCAGACATCCACACCTTAGAGGAGCTCCTAACCAAGGTGCGGACAGAGCAGGACAGCAGCCTTGCAACACAGCTGAAAAAAGTTGAGCAAGAGAGAGACACCAGCCCCACTCTACCCCCTCCAGTCCAGAAGATACACTGGCTGAGATCGTCCTGTTGATGGACTCAAATGGGAAGTTTGTTCAGGAGAATAAACTTTTCCCTACACACAAAACGAGAACGCAGAGTGCCATGGAGCTGCTTGATAAGGCCCAGCTCGGGTCGCCAAGCCACATAATCATACACACCGGAAGCAATGACCTGCGTGCTCAGCAGGAGAGGGTAGCGACTTCACTACGGCAAGTGATTGAGAAGGCCTCCACAATCTTCCCCAACTCAAGGATCGTGGTGTCAACCCTTCTACAGAGGAAGGACTTCCACCCTGCCACAATTCAAAGAATAAACGCCAGCCTCTCCCGGGACTGTGCCCTGCGACCCAATGTACACCTGGCCCACCATCCCACCCTCGATCTGGACTGTCTCTATGACCATGTTCACCTGTACAGGGAGACAGTCTCCATCCTTGCCAAGTCTCTCAAGGACGTCACTTTAAACCGCAGCCCGACCTCTCCACCCAGGAACCCCCCCCCCCCCCATATTTTAATAGTTCTTGTTGGATTGTGAGTGTTTATCTCATTTTGAATGTAAAGAAAAAACAGTTATGAAATCTTTTTACGTTGCATGTTGGAATTTACAAGGAAATAGGTCCTCTGCTTTTGGGCTAAAGAGCAGAAACCCAGACTTCCTTAAAGAAATGTATGATGTTGATATTGTAGTACTACAGGAATCAGAGGTGATGTTTCCACTAGGTTATAGTGGCTTGTGAAAGTATTCACCCCCCTTTGCATTTGTCCTACTTTGTTGCCTTACAACCTGGAATTAAAATTGATTTTTGGGGGGGTTTGTATCATTTGATTTACACAACATGCCTACCACTTTTGTGATGAGTGATTTGAAGGAGTCAGGCGCAGGAGGGTAAATCATAAAATCACAGTATACAGAGTTTATTCCGGAATACAGAGTTACGCAGAATTGTGTCAAAATAGGCACACGGGGAAAATATACCCCGGCAATACAAAATAAACGGAGCTCAATCGAGCTACACTCTCCTCACACTAAACATTCACCCACAAGGAGAAGGGGGCAGAGGGGACACTTATACACGTACTGATGAGGGGATATGAACCAGGTGTGTGTAATAGACAAGACAAAACAAATGGAATGATGAGATGAGGAGCGGCAGTAGCTAGAAGGCCGGTGACGACGAATGCCGAAGCCTGCCCGAACAAGGAGAGGAGGCAGCTTCGGAGGAAGTCGTGAAACTTTGAAGATGCTAAATTTTTTTGGGGTGAAACAAACAAGAATTAGACACAAAAACAGAAAACCTGAGCATGCGTAACTATTCACCCCCCCAAAGTCAATACTTTGTAGAGCCACCTTTTGCAGCAATTATAGCTGCAAGTCTCTTGGGGTATGTCTCTATAAGCTTAGCACATCTAGCCACTGGGATTTATGCCCATTCTTCAAGGCAAAACTGCTCCAGCTCCTTCAAGTTGGATGGGTTCTGCTGGTGTACAGCAATCTTTAAGTCATACCACAGATTCTCAATTGGATTGAGGTCTGGGCTTTGACTAGGCCATTCCAAGACATTTAAATGTTTCCCCTTAAACCACTCAAGTGTTGCTTTAGCAGTATGCTTAGTGTCATTGTCCTGCTGGAAGGTGAACCTCCGTCCCAGTCTCAAATCTCTGGAAGACTGAAACAGGTTTCCCTCAAGAATTTCCCTGTATTTAGCGCCATCCATCATTCCTTCAATTCTGACCAGTTTCCCAGTCCCTGCCGATTGAAAAACACCGCCACAGAATGAAGCTGCCACCACCATGCTTCACTGTGGGGATGGTGTTCTCGGGGTGATGAGAGGTGTTGGGTTTGCGCCAGACATAGCGTTTTCCTTGATGGCCAAAAAGCTCAATTTTAGTCTCATCTGACCAGAGTACCTTCTTCCATATGTTTGGGGAGTCTCCCACATGCCTTTTGCCGAACACCAAACGTGTTTGCTTATTTTTTTCTTTAAGCAATGGCTTTTTTTCTGGCCACTCTTCCGTAAAGCCCAGCTCTGGGGAGTGTATGGCTTAAAGTGGTCCTATGGACAGATACTCCAATCTCTGCTGTGGAGCTCTGCAGCTCCTTCAGGGTTATCTTTGGTCTCTTTGTTGCCTCTCTGATTAATGCCCTCCTTGCCTGGTCCGTGAGTCTTTCCATTTTTTAATAATGGATTTAATGGTGCTCTGTGGGATGTTCAAAGTTTTGGATATTTTTTTATAACCCAACCCTGATCTGTACTTCTCCACAACTTTGTCCCTGACCTGTTTGGAGAGCTCCTTGGTCTTCATGGTGCCGCTTGCATGGTGGTGCCCCTTGCTTAGTGGTGTTGCAAACTCTGGGGCTTTTCAGAAAATGTGTATATATGCTGAGATCATGTGACAGATCATGTGACACTTAGATTGCACACAGGTGGACTTTATTTAACTAATTATGTGACTTCTGAAGGTAATTGGTTGCACCAGATCTTATTTAGGGGCTTCATAGCGAAGGGGGAGAATACATATACATGCACCACTTTTCTGTTATTTATTTTTTAGAATTGTTTGAAACAAGTTTTTCTTTTCATTTCACTTCACCAATTTGGACTATGTTGTGTATGTCCATTACAGGAAATCCAAATAAAAATCTATTTAAATTACAGGTTGTAATGCAACAAAACAGGAAAAACGCAAAGGGGGATGAATCCTTTTGCAAGGCACTGTATAGGGAGATAATCGTACCATCCACCAAAAATCAACAAGGAGGCTATCTTAACAGATAAAAACGTCTTCCTCTGTGCCACGTACATTCCCCCATCAGAGTCACCCTACTTCAATGAAGAGAGTTTCTCCATTCTAGAGGGGGAGATTAGTCACTTTCAGGCCCAAGGCAATGTGCTGGTCTGTGGAGACCTGAATGCTAGAACAGCAGAAGAACTAGACACTATTAACAGTCATGGGGACAAACACCTACTGGGAAGCAACAACCTTTCCCTCCCCACATACCCCCCCCCCCCCCCCAGAAACAACAATGACAAAGTGAAAAACAAAAATGGAGTACAGCTCCTGAAGCTCTGTTGAACACTGGGTCTGTACATAGTCAATGTTAGGCTAAGAGGGGACTCTTTTGGTAGGTACACCTACAGCTCATCCCTTGGCAGCAGTACTGTAGACTACTTCATCACAGACCTCAACCCAGAGTCTCTCAGAGCCTTCACAGTCAGCCCACTAACACCTCTCTCAGACCGCTGTAAAATCACAGTGTATGTGAGAAGAGCAAAATCCAACCATGAAGCATCACGGCCCAATAAATTACATGGTACTGAACAGGCCTATAGATGGAGTGCAAACAGTACAGAAATCTACCAAAAAGCAATTAGTAGCCCAAAAATACAATCTCTCCTGGACATCTTTTTAGCCTTAACATTCTCCTACAGCAATGAAGGTGTAAATGTTTAGCCTCCTTGGCTAATCTAAAGAAACAAACCAAAAATAATAGATAATGAAAAATGGTTTGATAATGATTGCAAAAATCTAAGAAAGTCATTGAGAGGGGGGCGGAGCTAGCATGTTGGAGTGAACGTGTCACACCCTGGCTCTGGGACTCATTATGTTGAGCCAGGGTGTGTTCATTCTATGTGTTCTGTTTCTATGTTGGGTGTTCTAGGGTGGTTATTTCTATGTTGGCCTGAGTGACTCCCAAACAGAGGCAACGAGTGTCAGCTGTGTGCTGGTTGTCTCTGATTGGGAGCCATATTTAAACTGTCTGTGTTTCACTTTGTGTTTGGGGGTTTTTGTTCCGTGTTCGGTCATTGTCACTGAGGACTTCACGAGTCGTTTATTGTTTTGTTATTTCGTGTGTATGCTTTAATTAAATAAAGCAAGTATGTTCGCTACTAACGCTGCGCTTTGGTCCACTCCTTCATACGACGTTCGTGACAGAACGGCTGTGTGTGAGAGGCTCCCGCAACTTTTTTGCGAAATAATCTAACCGAACTTACTTTATTGCACTTGTTACAACAAACTTTTCTTTCTAATACAATATTGTAACTTTCTATGTGAAAATGCCTAGTAATAAGCGACCAAAGGACAATAAATCCACATCGGAGGCCTACTCCCCACCAAACAACGAGACAGACATGGCGGAAGGCACAGGTAACAACGTGACAACGTTACCCGGGCTTTGGGAGAACTACATGTTGCTATAGCGGAGGATCTTAAGGCTACTATTGCTGAACTGGACACTAAAATCGAGAGCACCATTCGAACGGTCGCTTCGCAGGGCCAGAGTATTGTGGACCTTGAGAAAGCTTCTGAATTCAACGCTGGTAGGATCGACGAGTTAGAGAAGCTATGCACGTCATTGCAGGATAATGTGCAGAGGCTTTCTGTGAAAGTGATCGACCTGGAGGGCAGATCCAGGCGTCATAACCTTCGCGTTGTGGGTCTGGCAGAAGGGGTGGAGGCGGGCTCTCGCCCCACCGACTTCTTCGCCAAGCTACTGAAGGATGCAATGGGACCGGATGTTTTGGCTTCGGATCCCCTACTGGACCGTGCACATCGCGCCCTTGTCCCAGTGCCTGGACCGGGCCAGCGTCCTCGCCCAGTAATCATCTGTTGTCACAGTTTCAAGACCAAGGATCTTATCCTGCGCGAGGCTCGAATGAGGGGCAACCTGTTACATAAAGGGCACCCCTTTCGTGTCTATGAGGACTATGCGCCCGATGTGGCAAAGCACCGCGCTGGCTACAGAGATGTCATGACCAAACTCTACAAACTCCATCTTCGCCCAGCTTTGCTCTTCCCTGCAAGACTAAGAATTACCCTGCCTTCCGGGGAGAAGATTTGGCTCTCCTCGGTTTTGGACGCAGAGAAGTTTATCCGGGAATATACGCCAATCCCCCGTACAGGTTAGAGTGCCTTGTCATTGTGTGTTAGGGTCTGCTCATGGACTCGAATCCATACCATACCATAACGGGTGAAACCGTATTAAACGGTCTCAGCAAGGGCTACTGAACATGTAATACGCTGAGCTGACCAATGGAGGGCGGTCAGAGCTCTCCCTTAACGTTAATTTCACTTTCATTCCGACTGGGTTTAGAGCGATGCCTGTTTGGGAGGCCTTCCAGGTCGGATCATTGTCACTTTCGGATGGATATACTTATATTCCCCCATTTTTGTTTTGTTTCGTTATATATTATTTTTCAATTCTTACATTATTCCTATTACCATACCATGTATTTATTGCTTGCAGGGGTCTGGGGGTGATGGTTGGGAAGGGGCAGACACAGACACCTGGATAGCAACTTGATGCTTTGTGCTGTTCTGTCTTTGTCATAGCCTGGCCCAGCCCTCTGTGGTGCTTGTGTCTGTGTAATATAATAATTATTATTTTCTCTTAGCATTTTAGTATTATGTATGTGTATATTTTAAATTAGTATAGATTATTATTCTGGGGTATGAATGTTTGTGTATGTAGATCTGTGTGTATGGATGTATGTGTGTATGCGTGTGTATGTATCTGTATATATTTAAGAATATTTATTTTATAGTATATATATTTTTGGGGGGTTTGTGTGTGTGTGTATGTATGTGTGTGTGTATACGTGTGTGTGTGTGCGTATATATATATACGCACGTGTATATTTGTAGGTATGCACATGTATGTAGGTATGCACATGTATTTAGGTATGCACATGGATGTATGTGTGTGTGTGGATGTGTATGTGTGCACATACGTATATATAAATCACTATTTTTTAAAATTATTTTAAAATAATTTATTATTATTTATTTCATTTTTATTTTTTTGATTGGGGGGTACGTTCAATTTATCAAAATCCTTGTTCCCATCTCCTAACCCACAATATGTATCTGTCCTGCTGTCTATGTCAATATGTAACTGTCCTGCTGTCTATGTCAATATGTAACTGTCCTGCTGTCTATGTCAATATGTAACTGTCCTGCTGTCTATGTCAATATGTAACTGTCCTGCTGTCTATGTCAATATGTAACTGTCCTGCTGTCTATGTCAATATGTAACTGTCCTGCTGTCTATGTCAATATGTAACTGTCCTGCTGTCTATGTCAATATGTAACTGTCCTGCTGTCTATGTCAATATGTAACTGTCCTGCTGTCTATGTCAATATGTAACTGTCCTGCTGTCTATGTCAATATGTAACTGTCCTGCTGTCTATGTCAATATGTATCTGTCCTGCTGTCTATGTCAATATGTAACTGTCCTGCTGTCTATGTCAATATGTATCTGTCCTGCTGTCTATGTCAATATGTAACTGTCCTGCTGTCTATGTCAATATGTATCTGTCCTGCTGTCTATGTCAATATGTAACTGTCCTGCTGTCTATGTCAATATGTAACTGTCCTGCTGTCTATGTCAATATGTAACTGTCCTGCTGTCTATGTCGGTTACGGATGGTTTATGTTTAGACTGGTGTTGCTTAGCAATAGAATCTTGTGATGATACATCTCAGGGATTGACCCAAGATGAACCTTAAGTGCGCAACATGTTTAAGTTGCAACTTATTCTGGTTTAGGTTTATTAGATGCTAATTGAACACTTTAAGTGTGGGAGCCTCCTCAGTTCATATGTTAGTAGAGGTTCTAGGATAGTGAGAGGTGAGCGTATAGTTGGGATTTTATTTTTGTTTTACCTCTTGTTCGAGGTCGCGCCGTGCTTTTTTGGCATCGGCCAGACAATGTGTTTGTTATTTTTATTTTCATATTTTTTTCTGTCCTATGTGTGTTTGCCTGTTAAATGTGGGTTGATGGGGGGGGTAAAGGTTGGGGAAAGTAGGGGAACAGGGTGGAGAGTAAAGGTGCTTGCGGGGGGGGGGAGGGGTGGGTTGGATACTGCTCGGGTGTAGGTGCTACATATGCTGATCGTGATGGTTTGGTGCGCTTTCTTACCTTTTTAGTGAGTTACATGTTATGCAGGCCACCATAGGAACTACAAATGAGAGGAAGGCGGGACTTACATTCACTTCCTGGAATGTCAAGGGTTTAAACGAACCAATTAAGAGAGGCAGGGTCCTAGCCCACTTGAAAGCACTTTCGTCTGATATTATATTTTTGCAAGAAACCCATCTGAAAAACAAATCTCATAACAGACTTAAATGTATGTGGGTGGGGCAAGTGTATCACTCTAACTTCTCTGCCAAAACGAGAGGCACAGCGATTCTGGTACGGAAAGGAATTCCCTTTCTACATAAAACCACTATTGTGGATAAAGAGGGTCGTTATGTGATCGTAATAGGAGAGATCCATTCTACTTCTGTAACTCTACTAAATATCTATGGGCCAAACATTGATAACCCCTCTTTTTTCAAAAGAGTCCTTGCCCTGATTCCAGATATCTCCCATACTAATCTGGTCATTGGAGGGGACCTTAACTGTGTACTAGACCAATATTTGGATAGATCCTCTACCCGGCGAACCCCTACCTCCTATTCAAGCGAATTCTTGAATACCTACATAAAAAATTATAACTTATTTGATATATGGAGGATCTCTAGTCCTACGGGTAGGGAATACTCCTTTTACTCTCATGTTCACAATGTTTATACTCGAATTGACTACTTTTTGGTTGATGCTAAACTACTCCCCTATACCTGTAATGTGAGATATCATGATATTATAATCTCTGACCACAGTCCACTCACCTTCTCCCTGAGATTGGATGACATCGTACCAAACGAGAGGGTCTGGAGGTTGAATCCTCAGCTCCTCACAGAACCAACATTCTGTGAACATCTTAAAGACCAAATTACATTTTTCTTTGATACCAACGACAACACAGAGACTTCCCCAGCATTATTGTGGGAAACGCTGAAGGCTTATTTGAGAGGCTGTATCATCTCCTTTCAGACTGCCAGGAGTAGGCAAAACAGGAAAAAAATTGTAGAACTGGAGGGACAAATTCACTTACTGGATAGGGAGAATGCTAGACATCCATCTATGGAGAAACATAAAAAAATTATGTCTTTAAAATTTAAATACAATCAGATCCTCTCGGCTAAAATTGCTAAATCTTTTCTCTATGCCAAGCAAAAATATTTTGAGTTTGGTGACAAACCACACAAATTACTCGCCAGACAACTTCGAAAAAATGTGAGTGACCGAATGATTCACAAAGTTACATCTGCATCTGGGGATTTACTCTCCTCCCCCAAAGACATCAATGACAGATTCCGTCAGTTTTATGAGACTCTATATACATCTAAAGCGGATCCTAACCCCTTAATTATGCACAACTTTTTGGAGGACTGTAATCTTCCTGCCCTGAACCAGGAAGACTCTAACTTCCTGAATAAGGAAATATCTCTTGAAGAAATTAGAGAAACAATTAAATCTCTAAAGAGTGGCAAGACCCCGGGCCCAGATGGATACCCTGGTGAATTCTATAAAACATTCAGCAACATGCTCTCTCCCTACCTGCACAAAATGTTGGTTCGGGCCAATGAGGATGGAGCTCTCCCATCTACTTTGGATGAGGCGTTTATTACAGTTATACATAAGAAGGGTAAAGATCCGGAAGAGGTAGGGTCATACAGACCAATATCCCTCCTTAATACAGACCAAAAGATTTTAGCAAAAACTCTGGCTAACAGGCTTAGCACTTTAATTGGCAAATTGGTCCATTCGGACCAGACCGGCTTTATCCCTAACAGAAACTCACTCTTCAATCTCAGGCGCCTCTTCAACATTATGTATTCTCAGAGGTTACCTAACGTGGACCTTGCCGTTATATCTCTTGACGCCGAAAAGGCCTTTGACCAAGTTGAGTGGCCCTATCTATTCAAGGTCCTACAGAAATTTTACATTGGAGATGGGTTCATAAATTGGATCCAGCTTTTATATAGGAACCCCTGTGCGAGAATACTCACTAACCAATCACTGTCGCCCCGATTTAACCTCCACAGAGGGACAAGGCAGGGTTGTGCGCTGTCGCCTATGCTCTTCGCCCTAATTATTGAACCTCTCGCTCAAGCGATCAGATCTCATTCAGCAATACACGGCTATAATACTAAAGATACTCTAAATAATATGTCCCTATACGCAGATGATATTCTCCTCTATGTAACAGAACCCCAAGCTAGTATTCCAGCTATTCTTTAGGTGATTAATTTGTTTGGTACCTTCTCGGGAAACAGAATAAATTGGAACAAGAGTGAATTAATGCCCATACGGTTGCAAAACACCTCCTGGCTAGAACATCTTCCAGTTAAGTTATCTTCAGAAAAATGTATCTACCTTGGAATTGTAGTTACCAAACAATACTCCTTACTATTTAAAGAGAATTTCCCTTCTCTGATGCAAAATCTCAAGGCAACTCTCCCAATTTCTCTGCTCGGAAGAATTAATGCCATTAAAATGGTCTTCCTCCCACAACTGCTCTACCTATACCAGAACATCCCAGTATTCATACCTAAATCATTTCATAAACAACTGGACTCTATTATCAATCCTTTCATCTGGGATTATAAAACACACAGGATAGGTAAAAAACACCTATGTAAATCCAAGATGGAAGGAGGATTGTCTCTCCCAAATGTTATATTTTACTATTGGGCCGCTAACCTCCGCGCTGTTACGTTTTTGCTGGATGACGCACCCCCGCCATCCAGCTGGCTTAGCATGGAGCGGGAGGAGTGTCACCCCTTCTCTATTGGTGCTGTGATTTTGTCACCTGTCAATCTGGAGATGTCACTTTACCGTAACAATCCTATTATACATAGCACAGTCCGAATCTGGAAGCAAATTAAAGTCCACTTTGAGCTTAGACCAATATCATTCATGCTCCCTGTTGCCAGGAATCCCTCCTTTTCCCCCTCTAACCTTGATAACACCTTTGAGCGATGGGGAGAGTTGGGGATAAGTACCATAGGGGATTTATATATAGGAGGGACCTTTGCTTCCTTTGAATCGCTGAGGGAAACTTATAACCTTCCCAGAAGTAACTTTTTCAGAAACCTACAAATTAGAGGCTATGATAGAAAACATCTCCCAACATTTGGGAATGCTAAACCTTCCATGTTTGACGGATGCATAAAAATATGCCCCACCTCAGACAAACTGATATCTCGTCTATATGACGCTTTTCAATCTGTTAGCGCACCCTCTACTGATGCCATTAAGGCAAAATGGGAGGAAGAACTAGGGACTGACATTTCGGTGGCAGACTGGGAGGATAGCTTGGAGTATATCCACACCTGCTCCATTAACTCCAGACATCGTCTCATAAAATTTATGGTATTACACAGATTACACTATTCCAAAACTTAACTGCATAGGATATTTCCTGATACATCCCCTATGTGTGATAAATGTCAGGCTGATCAGGGTACACTACTCCACTGCTTTGCCCTATGCTCTAGTCTGTATGGTTATTGGTGTGGAATTTTTGGGGTCCTCTCAAGTTCTGGAGACTTCAATAGACCCAGACCCGCTTCTGATAATCCTGGGAGTGTCTGATTCCCTAAACTGATTAACCAACTCCCAAAAACAACTCATCTCTTACAGTCTCATCTCTGCAAAAAAATTAATCTTGTTGTTTTGGAAAAGGAGGGAAGCGCCCTCTACCAAATTATGGCTCAGCGAATTGGCAAACACTGTACACTTAGAAAGAATTAGATATATTCTGAACAATAAATTATCAACATTTGATCAAATCTGGCAGCCTTTCCTCTCTTACCTGGACCAGTCGGCGCTGTGAATTTGTACTTTTTAACGCACTCTCAATTGTCATATTTATATATACCTTTGGGCAGCGTGTGCTGGCCCCGACATTCGGGGGGGGGGGGGGGGGGGGGGGGGTAAAGGGGGGTATAAGTGGGGGGGTTACATCTACCCTTTTTCTTTCTACCTGTCCCTGTTCTGTGTGTCGTGTTTTGTAATATTTGTTATGTGTCCAGAACTCTGGGTCTTGTTGTTCATGTCTGTTCTCTTATGTTTAGATAAGAACTGTACACATGTCTTTCATACCTATACACCATTCGTGTGTGTGTTCAATAAAAAATATTTGAACAGAAAGTCATTGAGAAATATATCTAATCAAAAACACAGAGACCCAGACAACAAAAATATACGCCTTCAATATGGGGAAACACTGAAGCAATACAAGCACACCCTAAGAACAAAAAAGTAACAGCACATTAGAAATCAGCTGGATGTGATTGAGGAATCCATAGAATCAAACCACTTCTGGGAGAATTGGAATAAATTAAACAAACCTCATAATGAGGAATTGGCTATCCAAAATGGGGATATGTGGAGAAATCACTTTGCAAACCTCTACAGCAATATAACAAAGAGCCCAGAACAACAAGATATACAAGAAAAATTACAAATCCTTGAATCAGCAGTCAAAAAATATCAGAATCCTGTGGATTCCCCAATTACAGAACAATAATTATTGGAAAAACTATGCACTCTCCAACCCAAAAAGGCCTGTGGTGCTGATGGTATTTTAAATGAAATGATCAAATATACAGACCACAAATTCAAATTGGCTATACTCAAACTCTTCAACATTATCCCAACTGCAGGTATTTTCCCCGATATTTGGAACCAAGGATTGATCACACCAATCTATAAAAATTGAGACAAATTTGACCCAAATAATTACAGAGGAATTTGCGTTAACAGCATCTTGGGGAGAATTCTCTGCAGTATCATAAACAGCAGACTACATAATTTCCTTGATGAACTAAGCAGAAGCCAGATTATATTTTTTTTATTTTTTTATTTTTTATTATCGTACAACAGACCACATTTACACCCTCCACACTCTAGTTGACAAACAAGTAAACCAAAACAAAGGCAAAATCTACTCGTGTTTTGTAGACTTCAAGAAAGCATTTGATTCAATTTGGCACAAAGGTCTTTTTTACAAACTAATAGAAAGTGGTATTGGATGGAAAACATATGATGTTATTAAATGTACACTAAAAACAAATGTGA
>CM062475.1:40756827-40774327 GCA_031479575.1 Coregonus ussuriensis | reverse complement strand
TTTACTCTGCCCGCTGCTAACAGTCTAGTTTTACTCTGCACGCTGCTAACAGTCTAGTTTTACTCTGCACGCTGCTAACAGTCTAGTTTTACTCTGCACGCTGCCAGTCTAGTTTTACTCTGCCCGCTGCTAACAGTCTAGTTTTACTCTGCCCGCTGCTAACAGTCTAGTTTTACTCTGCCCGCTGCTAACAGTCTAGTTTTACTCTGCACGCTGCTAACAGTCTAGTTTTACTCTGCACGCTGCTAACAGTCTAGTTTTACTCTGCACGCTGCTAACAGTCTAGTTTTACTCTGCACGCTGCCAGTCTAGTTTTACTCTGCACGCTGCTAACAGTCTAGTTTTACTCTGCACGCTGCTAACAGTCTAGTTTTACTCTGCACGCTGCTAACAGTCTAGTTTTACTCTGCACGCTGCTAACAGTCTAGTTTTACTCTGCACGCTGCTAACAGTCTAGTTTTACTCTGCATGCTGCTAACAGTCTAGTTTTACTCTGCACGCTGCCAGTCTAGTTTTACTCTGCACGCTGCTAACAGTCTAGTTTAACTCTGCACGCTGCTAACAGTCTAGTTTTACTCTGCACGCTGCTAACAGTCTAGTTTTACTCTGCACGCTGCTAACAGTCTAGTTTTACTCTGCACGCTGCCAGTCTAGTTTTACTCTGCACGCTGCTAACAGTCTAGTTTTACTCTGCACGCTGCTAACAGTCTAGTTTTACTCTGCACGCTGCTAACAGTCTAGTTTTACTCTGCACGCTGCCAGTCTAGTTTTACTCTGCACGCTGCTAACAGTCTAGTTTTACTCTGCACGCTGCCAGTCTAGTTTTACTCTGCACGCTGCTAACAGTCTAGTTTTACTCTGCACGCTGCTAACAGTCTAGTTTTACTCTGCACGCTGCTAACAGTCTAGTTTTACTCTGCACGCTGCTAACAGTCTAGTTTTACTCTGCCCGCTGCTAACAGTCTAGTTTTACTCTGTATGCTGCTAACAGTCTAGTTTTACTCTGCATGCTGCTAACAGTCTAGTTTTACTCTGCACGCTGCTAACAGTCTAGTTTTACTCTGCACGCTGCTAACAGTCTAGTTTTACTCTGCACGCTGCTAACAGTCTAGTTTTACTCTGTATGCTGCTAACAGTCTAGTTTTACTCTGCCCGCTGCTAACAGTCTAGTTTTACTCTGCACGCTGCCAGTCTAGTTTTACTCTGTATGCTGCTAACAGTCTAGTTTTACTCTGCACGCTGCTAACAGTCTAGTTTTACTCTGCCCGCTGCTAACAGTCTAGTTTTACTCTGCACGCTGCTAACAGTCTAGTTTTACTCTGCACGCTGCTAACAGTCTAGTTTTACTCTGCACGCTGCCAGTCTATTGCTGTTGGTGCACTCAAAAATAAGAAGGTCTTCAATTTTTCTCCGATCTCTAAAGTGGTCTCCTGATGTGGGTTAAGCTTTGGGTTAAGGTTTGGGTTAAGGTTTGTTGTTGTGGACTTTGAACATCCAATTTGGTTGTTTTTCTATCCAAAAAAAGTATGATTTTGAGAGTGAAAAAATCAGAAACTGGAAAAACTAAAATGAGAAAACGGAATTTGGGACAAAACAAAACACAATTAGGCAAAAAATAGAAATAAAATAAAAATAAAAGTGATTGTATAATTAATATTGCTGTCTTAATGCTGCAGCCTGAAAGCAGCTATTCACACTTTATTGAATTCTGTGAGAGAGAGAGAGAGAGAGACATAGAGAGAGAGAGAGAGAGAGAGAGAGAGAGAGAGAGAGAGAGAGAGAGAGAGAGAGAGAGAGAGAGACAGAGAGAGAGACAGAGAGAGACAGAGAGAGACAGAGAGAGACAGAGAGAGAGAGAGAGAGAGAGAGACAGAGACAGAGACAGAGAGAGAGAGAGAGAGAATGGCTTGTTCCTTCAGAGGAGTAGTTAACAAAGAGAGTCTGACTCAATCTCATCTCAACTCATCTCCCCCTGATTCATTGTCCTCTCATCACATCTCCTCCTGACTCAATGTCCTCTAATCTCCTCCTGACTCAATCTAATCTCATTTCATCCTGACTCAACGTCCTCTCATCTCCTCCTGACTCAATGTCCTCTCATCCCCTCCTGACTCAATATCCTCACATCTCCTCCTGACTCAATGTCATCTCATCTCTTCCTGACTCAATGTCCTCACATCTCCTCCTGACTCAATGTCCTCTAATCTAATCTTCTCCTGACTCCATGTCCTCTCATCTAATATCCTCCTGACTCAATGTTCTCTCATCTCCTCCTGACTCAATATCCTCTCATCTCATCTCCTCCTGACTCAAAGTTACCTCATATTATTTCCTCCTGACTCAATCTCTTCTCATCTCCTCCTGACTCAATGTCCTCTCATCTCCTCCTGATTTAATGTCCTCTCATCTCCTCCTGACTCAATGTTCTCTCATCACATCTCCTTCTGACTCAATGTTCTCTCATCTCATCTCCTCCTGACTCAATCTAATCTCATCTCCTCCTGACTCAATGTCCTCTCATCTCCTCCTGACTCAATATCCTCACATCTCCTCCTGACTCAATGTCCTCTCATCTCTTCCTGACTCAATGTCCTCACATCTCCTCCTGACTCAATGTCCTCTAATCTAATCTTCTCCTGACTCAATGTCCTCTCATCTCCTCCTGACTCAATCTAATCTAATTTCATCCTGACTCAATGTCCTCTCATCTCTTCCTGACTCAATGTTCTCTCATCTCATCTTCTCCTGACTCCATGTCCTCTCATCTCCTCCTGATTTAATGTCCTCTCATCTCATCTCCTCCTGACTGACTGTCCTCTCATCTCATCTCCTCCTTACTCAATGCAATCTCATCTCATCTCCTCCTGACTCAATGTTCTCTCATCTCCTCCTTACTCAATGCAATCTCATCTCATCTCCTCCTGACTCAATGTCCTCTCATCTCATCTCCTCCTGACTCAATGTCCTCTCATCTCATCTCCTCCTGACTCAATGTTCTCTCATCTCCTCCTGACTCAATGTCCTCTCATCTCATCTCCTCCTGACTCGATGTTCTCTCATCTCCTCCTTACTCAATGTCCTCTCATCTCATCTCCTCCTGACTCAATGTTCTCTCATCTCCTCCTGACTCAATGTCCTCTCATCTCATCTCCTCCTGACTCAATGTCCTCTCATCTCATCTCCTCCTGACTCGATGTCCTCTCATCTCATCTCCTCCTGACTCAATGTTCTCTCATCTCCTCATGACTCAATGTCCTCTCATCTCATCTCCTCCTGACTCGATGTTCTCACATCTCCTCCTGACCCAATGTCATCTCTTCTCATCTCCTCCTGACTCAATGTCATCTCATCTCCTCCTGACTCAATGCAATCTCATCTCATCTCTTCCTGACTCAATGTTCTCTCATCTCCTCCTGACTCAATGGCCTCTCATCACATCTCCTCCTGACCCAATGTCATCTCTTCTCATCTCCTCCTGACTCAATGTCATCTCATCTCCTCCTGACTCAATGCAATCTCATCTCATCTCCTCCTGACTCAATGTTCTCTCATCTCCTCCTGACTCAATGGCCTCTCATCACATCTCCTCATGACTCTATGTCCTCTCATCACATCTCCTCCTGACTCAATGTTGTCTCATCTCATCTTCTCCTTACTCAATGTTCTCTCATATCCTCCAGACTAAATGTCCTCTCATCTCATCTCCTCCTGACTCAATGTCCTCTCATCTCATCTCCTCCTGAGTCAATGTCAACTCATCTCCTCCTGACTCAAAGTTCTCTCATCTCATCTTCTCCTTACTCAATGTTCTCTCATATCCTCCTGACTCAATGTCCTCTCAACTCATCTCCTCCTGACTCAATGTCCTCTCATCACATCTCCTCCTGACTCAATGTCCTCTCATCTCATCTCCTCCTGAGTCAATGTCAACTCATCTCCTCCTGACTCAATGTTCTCTCATCTCATCTTCTCCTTACTCAATGTTCTCTCATCTCCTCCTGACTCAATGTCCTCTCAACTCATCTCCTCCTGACTCAATGTCATCTCATCTCCTGACTGACTCAATGTCCTCTCATCTCATCTCCTCCTGAGTCAATGTCCTCTCAACTCATCTCCTCCTGACTCAATGTCCTCTCATCTCATCTCCTCCTGAGTCAATGTCAACTCATCTCCTCCTGACTCAATGTTCTCTCATCTCATCTTCTCCTTACTCAATGTTCTCTCATATCCTCCTGACTCAATGTCCTCTCAACTCATCTCCTCCTGACTCAATGTCCTCTCATCTCATCTCCTCCTGAGTCAATGTCAACTCATCTCCTCCTGACTCAATGTTCTCTTATCTCATCTTCTCCTTACTCAATGTTCTCTCATCTCCTCCTGACTCAATGTCATCTCATCTCCTGACTGACTCAATGTTCTCTCATCTCATCTCCTCCTGAGTCAATGTCCTCTCAACTCATCTCCTCCTGACTCAATGTCATCTCATCTCCTGGCTGACTCAATGTCCTCTCATCTCATCTCCTCCTGAGTCAATGTCCTCTCAACTCATATCCTCCGGACTCAATGTCCTCTCATCTCATCTCCTCATGACTCAATGTTCTCTCATCTCATCTCCTCCTGACTCAATGTTCTCTCATCACATCTCCTCATGACTCAATGTCCTCATCTCATCTCCTCCTGACTAAATGTTCTCTCATCTCATCTCCTCCTGACTCAATGTCCTCTCATCACATCTCCTCATGACTCAATGTCCTCTCATCTCATCTCCTCCTGACTCAATGTCCTCTCATCACATCTCCTCCTGACTCAATGTCAACTCATCTCCTCCTGACTCAATGTTCTCTCATCTCATCTTCTCCTTACTTAATGTTCTCTCATCTCCTCCTGACTCAATGTCCTCTCAACTCATCTCCTCCTGACTCAATGTCCTCTCATCACATCTCCTCATGACTCAATGTTCTCTCACCTCATCTTCTCCTTACTCAATGTTCTCTCATATCCTCCTGACTCAATGTTCTCTCATCTCCTCCTGACTCAATGTCCTCTCATCTCATCTCCTCCTGACTCGATGTTCTCTCATCTCCTCCTTACTCAATGTCCTCTCATCTCATCTCCTCCTGACTCAATGTTCTCTCATCTCCTCCTGACTCAATGTCCTCTCATCTCATCTCCTCCTGACTCAATGTCCTCTCATCTCATCTCCTCCTGACTCGATGTTCTCTCATCTCATCTCCTCCTGACTCGATGTTCTCTCATCTCCTCCTTACTCAATGTCCTCTCATCTCATCTCCTCCTGACTCAATGTTCTCTCATCTCCTCATGACTCAATGTCCTCTCATCTCATCTCCTCCTGACTCGATGTTCTCACATCTCCTCCTGACCCAATGTCATCTCTTCTCATCTCCTCCTGACTCAATGTCATCTCATCTCCTCCTGACTCAATGCAATCTCATCTCATCTCCTCCTTACTCAATGTTCTCTCATCTCCTCCTGACTCAATGGCCTCTCATCACATCTCCTCCTGACCCAATGTCATCTCTTCTCATCTCCTCCTGACTCAATGTCATCTCATCTCCTCCTGACTCAATGCAATCTCATCTCATCTCCTCCTGACTCAATGTTCTCTCATCTCCTCCTGACTCAATGGCCTCTCATCACATCTCCTCATGACTCTATGTCCTCTCATCACATCTCCTCCTGACTCAATGTCCTCTCATCTCATCTCCTCCTTACTCAATGCAATCTCATCTAATCTCCTGCTGAATCAATGTCCTCTCATCTCCTCCTGATTTAATGTCCTCTCATCACATCTCCTCTTGACTCAATGTCCTCTCATCTCATCTCCTCCTTACTCAATGTTGTCTCATCTCATCTTCTCCTTACTCAATGTTCTCTCATATCCTCCTGACTCAATGTCCTCTCAACTCATATCCTCATGACTCAATGTCCTCTCATCTCATCTCCTCCTGACTCAATGTCCTCTCAACTCATCTCCTCCTGACTCAATGTCATCTCATCTCCTGACTGACTCAATGTCCTCTCATCTCATCTCCTCCTGAGTCAATGTCCTCTCAACTCATCTCCTCCTGACTCAATGTCCTCTCATCTCATCTCCTCCTGAGTCAATGTCAACTCATCTCCTCCTGACTCAATGTTCTCTCATCTCATCTTCTCCTTACTCAATGTTCTCTCATATCCTCCTGACTCAATGTCCTCTCAACTCATCTCCTCCTGACTCAATGTCCTCTCATCTCATCTCCTCCTGAGTCAATGTCAACTCATCTCCTCCTGACTCAATGTTCTCTTATCTCATCTTCTCCTTACTCAATGTTCTCTCATCTCCTCCTGACTCAATGTCCTCTCATCTCCTGACTGACTCAATGTTCTCTCATCTCATATCCTCCTGAGTCAATGTCCTCTCAACTCATCTCCTCCTGACTTAATGTCATCTCATCTCCTGGCTGACTCAATGTCCTCTCATCTCATCTCCTCCTGAGTCAATGTCCTCTCAACTCATATCCTCCGGACTCAATGTCCTCTCATCTCATCTCCTCATGACTCAATGTTCTCTCATCTCATCTCCTCCTGACTCAATGTTCTCTCATCACATCTCCTCATGACTCAATGTCCTCATCTCATCTCCTCCTGACTAAATGTTCTCTCATCTCATCTCCTCCTGACTCAATGTCCTCTCATCACATCTCCTCATGACTCAATGTCCTCTCATCTCATCTCCTCCTGACTCAATGTCCTCTCAACTCATCTCCTCCTTACTCAATGTCATCTCATCTCCTGACTGACTCAATGTCCTCTCATCACATCTCCTCATGACTCAATGTTCTCTCACCTCATCTTCTCCTTACTCAATGTTCTCTCATATCCTCCTGACTCAATGTCCTCTCAACTCATCTCCTCATGACTCAATGTCCTCTCATCTCATCTCCTCCTGACTCAATGTCATCTCATCACATCTGTTCAGACAATACAATAACATTACAGCTTCTCTGTAACTGTCTTCTGTGTACGGCCCTTTGTAATCCTCACATTGAGGTTACATCCCAAATGGCACAGAATTCCCTATTTAGTGCACTACTGTTGGATCTTGTCTAAAATAGTGCTCTATAAAGGGAATAGGGTGCCATTTGGGACACAGACCAGTCCTGTAGTTTAATATCCGTGCCATTTGGGACGCAGTCCCTGATATTAAAGTTGCTGCCACAACAGTTGTGTGAGTTGTTGTCTGAAACCATTACGAAACATGTATTCAATCAAAGAAACCTTACATAGCAAATTAATGTACACGTAAATGACGTAGTTGTACATGTTGGGTGAAAATTACTACAATACATGTGCCTTAGCTGACATCCTGTCCTGATATTGGCTCCACTATCTAGCTACTTCCCTCTCACATTTAAGTCATTTAGCAGACACTCTTATCCAGAGCAACTTGTAGTTAGTGAGTGCATACATCATTATTTATACTTTTATTTTTCATTCTGGCCCCCTGTGGGAATTGAACCCACAACCCTGGCGTTGCAAACGCCATGCTCTACCAACTGAGCTACATCCCTGCCGGCCACCCCTACCCTGGAAGACGCTGGGCCAATTGTGCGCCGCACCATGGGTCTCCCGGTCGTGGCCGGCTACGACAGAGCCTGGATTCGAACCAGGATTTCTAGTGGCACAGCTAGCACTGCGATGCAGTGCCTTAGACCACTGCGCCACTTACTGGCCTGATATTGGCTACACTATCTAGCTCAGTTGATAGAGCATGGCGTTTGCAACGCCAGGGTTGTGGGTTCGATTCCCACGGGGGGGCCAGTATAAAAAAAATATATATATATATATATATATATATATATATATATATATATAAAAAATATGTATTCACTAACTGTAAGTCGCTCTGGATAAGAGCGTCTGCTAAATGACTAAAATGTAAATGTATTTGTCACATACACGTGTTTAGCAGATGTTATACATTTACATTTTAGTCATTTAGCAGACGCTCTTATCCAGAGCGACTCACAAATTGGTGCATTCACCCTATAGCCAGTGGGATAACCACTTTACAATTTTTTTTTTGGGGGGGGGGGGGGGGGGGGGGTAGAAGGATTACTTTATCCTATCCCAGGTATTCCTTAAAGAGGTGGGGTTTCAAATGTCTCCGGAAGGTGGTGAGTGACTCCGCTGTCCTGGCGTCGTGAGGGAGCTTGTTCCACCATTGGGGTGCCAGAGCAGCGAACAGTTTTGACTGGGCTGAGCGGGAACTATGCTTCCGCAGAGGAGGGGGAGCCAGCAGGCCAGAGGTGGATGAACGCAATGCCCTCGTTTGGGTGTAGGGACTGATCAGAGCCCGAAGGTACAGAGGAGCCGTTCCCCTCACTGCTCCATAGGCAAGCACCATGGTCTTGTAACGGATGTGAGCTTCAACTGGAAGCCAGTGGAGTGTGCGGAGGAGGGGGGTGACGTGAGAGAACTTGGGAAGGTTGAACACCAGACGGGCTGCGGCATTCTGGATGAGTTGTAGGGGTTTAATGGCACAGGCAGGGAGGCCAGCCAACAGCGAGTTGCAGTAATCCAGACGGGAGATGACAAGTGCCTGGATTAGGACCTGTGCCGCTTCCTGTGTAAGGCAGGGTCGTACTCTCCGAATGTTGTAGAGCATGAACCTGCAGGAGCGGGTCACCGCCTTGATGTTAGCGGAGAACAACAGGGTGTTGTCCAGGGTCACGCCAAGGCTCTTCGCACTATTATTATTGCGGGTGTAGTGAAATGCTTGTGCTTCTAGCTCCGACAGTGCAGTAATATCTAACAATTACACAACATACACACAAAAAAGTAAGGAATGGGATTCAAGAATATATACATATACTGCTCAAAAAAATTAAGGGAACACTAAAATAACACATCCTAGATCTGAATGAATGAAATAATCTTATTAAATACATTTTTCTTTACATAGTTGAATGTGCTGACAACAAAATCACACAAAAAGTATCAATGGAAATCAAATGTATCAACCCATGGAGGTCTGGATTTGGAGTCACCCTCAAAATTAAAGTGGAAAACCACACTACAGGCTGATCCAACTTTGATGTAATGTCCTTAAAACAAGTCAAAATGAGGCTCAGTAGTGTGTGTAGCCTCCACGTGCCTGTATGACCTCCCTACAATGCCTGGGCATGCTCCTGATGAGGTGGCGGATGGTCTCCTGAGGGATCTCCTCCCAGACCTGGACTAAAGCATCCGCCAACTCCTGGACAGTCTGTGGTGCAACGTGGCGTTGGTGGATGGAGCGAGACATGATGTCCCAGATGTGCTCAATTGGATTCAGGTCTGGGGAATGGGCGGGCCAATCCATAGCATCAATGCCTTCCTCTTGCAGGAATTGCTGACACACTCCAGCCACATGAGGTCTAGCATTGTCTTGCATTAGGAGGAACCCAGGGCCAACCGCACCAGCATATGGTCTCACAAGGGGTCTGAGGATCTCATCTCGGTACCTAATGGCAGTCAGGCTACCTCTGGCGAGCACATGGAGGGCTGTGCGGCCCCCCAAAGAAATGCCACCCCACACCATGACTGACCCACCGCCAAACTGGTCATGCTGGAGGATGTTGCAGGCAGCAGAACGTTCTCCACGGCGTCTCCAGACTCTGTCACGTCTGTCACATGTGCTCAGTGTGAACCTGCTTTCATCTGTGAAGAGCACAGGGCGCCAGTGGCGGATTTGCCAATCTTGGTGTTCTCTGGCAAATGCCAAACGTCCTGCTGTCTATTCCATTTGCACAACAGCATGTGAAATGTATTGTTAATCAGTGTTGCTTCCTAAGTGGACAGTTTGATTTCACAGAAGTGTGATTGACTTGGAGTTACATTGTGTTGTTTAAGTGTTCCCTTAATTTTTTTGAGCAGTGTATATGGACAAGCAATGGCAGAGCAGCATGGACTAAGATACAGTAGAATATTATAGAATAGAATGCAGTATATACATATGAGATGAGTAGTGCAAGATATGTAAACATTTTTAAAGGGGTAGTTTGCCCCCGGTAATGCGTTCGGCAGACCCTCTGGAGAGCCCTGCGGATGTGGGCGGTGCAGTTGCCGTACCAGGCGGTGATACAGCCCGACAGGATGCTCTCAATTGTGCATCTGTAAAAGTTTGTGAGGGTTTTAGGTGCTAAGCCAAATTTCTTCAGACTCCTGAGGTTGAAGAGGCTATGTTGCGCCTTCTTCACCACACTGTCTGCGTGGGTGGACCATTTCAGTTTGTCGGTGATGTGTACGCCAAGGAACTTGAAGCTTTCCACCTTCTCCACTGCGGTCCCGTCGATGTGGATAGGGGGATGCACCCTCTGCTGTTTCCTGAAGTCCACGATCATCTCCTTCGTTTTGTTGATGTTGAGTGAGAGGTTATTTTCCTGGCACCACTCCGCCAGGGCCCTCACCTCCTCCCTGTAGGCTGTCTCGTCATTGTTGGTAATCAAGCCTACTACTGTTGTGTCGTCTGCAAACTTGATGATTGAGTTGGAGGCGTGCATGGCCACGCAGTCATGGGTGAACAGGAAGTACAGGAGTGGGCTGAGCACGCACCCTAGTGGGGCCCCAGTGTTGAGGATCAGCGAAGTGGAGATGTTGTTTCCTACCTTCACCACTTGGGGGCGGCCCGTCAGGAAGTCCAGGACCCAGTTGCACAGGGCGGGGTTCAGACCCAGGGCCTCGAGCTTAATGATGAGCTTGGAGGGTACTACGGTGTTGAATGCTGAGCTATAGTCAATGAACAGTATTCTTACATAGGTATTCCTCTTGTCCAGATGGGAGAGGGCAGTGTGCAGTGTGATGGCGATTGCATCGCCTGTGGATCTATTGGGGCGGTAAGCAAATTGAAGTGGGTCTAGGGTGACAGGTAAGGTAGAGGTGATATGATCCTTGACTAGTCTCTCAAAGCACTTCATGATGACAGAGGTGAGTGCTACAGGGCGATAGTCATTTAGTTCAGTTACCTTTGCTTTCTTGGGTACAGGAACAATGGTGGATATCTTGAAGCATGTGGGAACAGCAGACTGGGATAGGGAGAGAGGTTGAATATGTCCGTAAACATTCCAGCCAGCTGGTCTGCGCATGCTCTGAGGATGCGGCTAGGGATGCCGTCTGGGCCGGCAGCCTTGCGGGGGTTAACACGCTTCAATGTCTTACTCACGTCGGCCACGGAGAAGGAGAGCCCACAGTCCTTGGTAGTGGGTCTTGTCAGTGGCACTGTGTTATCCTCAAAGCGGGCGAAGAAGGTGTTTAGCTTGTCTGGAAGCGAGACGTCGGTGTCGGCGACGTGGCTGGTTTTCCTTTTGTAGTCTGTGATTGTCTGTAGACCCTGCCACATACGTCTCGTGTCTGAGCCGGTGAATTGCGACTCCACTTTGTCTCTATACTGATGTTTTGCCAGTTGAATTGCCTTGCGGAGTGAGTAGCTACACTGTCTGTATTCTGCCATATTCCCAGTCACCTTGCCATGGATAGGAACATTGTGAGGAGACTACCTAAACCATTTAAACTGGAACAACCATTTCAGTAACGGGTGCAATAAATCTAACTAACTGATTGGATTAGTTAAAAAATATGTTATTTATATATGTGCCTTAGGAAAGTATTCACACTTTTTCCAAATGTTGTTGTGTTACAGCCTGAATTTAAAATGTATTAAATTGAGATTTTGTGTCACTGGTCTACACACACACAATACCCAATTTTGTCGAAGTGGACAAATTTTTTTAACAAAAAAATATGAAAAGTAAAGCTGAAATGTCTTGAGTCAATAATTAGCCCGGTACATGAGTATCCTGGTCCATGAGTAGTCTGGTCCATGAGTAGCCTGGTCCATGAGTAGCCTGGTCCATGAGTAGCCTGGTCCATGAGTAGCCTGGTACATGAGTAGCCTGGTCCATGAGTAGCCTGGTACATGAGTAGCCTGGTACATGAGTAGCCTGGTCCATGAGTAGCCTGGTACATGAGAAGCCTGGTCCATGAGTAGCCTGGTATATGAGTAGCCTGGTATATGAGTAGCCTGGTCCATGAGTAGCCTGGTCCATGAGTATCCTGGTACATGAGTATCCTGGTACATGAGTAGCCTGGTCCATGAGTAGCCTGGTATATGAGTATCCTGGTACATGAGTAGCCTGGTCCATGAGTAGCCTGGTATATGAGTAGCCTGGTCCATGAGTAGCCTGGTATATGAGTAGCCTGGTCCATGAGTAGCCTGGTACATGAGTATCCTGGTCCATGAGTATCCTGGTCCATGAGTAGCCTGGTCCATGAGTAGCCTGGTATATGAGTAGCCTGGTCCATGAGTAGCCTGGTCCATGAGTAGCCTGGTCCATGAGTATCCTGGTACATGAGTAGCCTGGTCCATGAGTAGCCTGGTCCATGAGTAGCCTGGTACATGAGTATCCTGGTCCATGAGTATCCTGGTCCATGAGTAGCCTGGTCCATGAGTAGCCTGGTATATGAGTAGCCTGGTCCATGAGTAGCCTGGTCCATGAGTATCCTGGTCCATGAGTATCCTGGTACATGAGTAGCCTGGTCCATGAGTAGCCTGGTCCATGAGTATCCTGGTCCATGAGTATCCTGGTCCATGAGTATCCTGGTACATGAGTAGCCTGGTCCATGAGTAGCCTGGTCCATGAGTAGCCTGGTATATGAGTAGCCTGGTCCATGAGTAGCCTGGTATATGAGTAGCCTGGTCCATGAGTAGCCTGGTCCATGAGTATCCTGGTCCATGAGTAGCCTGGTCCATGAGTAGCCTGGTACATGAGTAGCCTGGTCCATGAGTAGCCTGGTCCATGAGTATCCTGGTCCATGAGTAGCCTGGTCCATGAGTAGCCTGGTCCATGAGTATCCTAATGCTTTTTTGGTGCCTGTATACTTCTTATTTAGAAACATAAAAAACTAATGTTTTTTCCATTTTGTTTTAGTTCATTAAAAACCAAGCATAGCCTCCCCTCCTCTCAATTAAGGCTTTTTTTGTCTGCCCAATGCAATCACGAAGTAGTCGAGACTGTCGATAAAGGGTTTGGCTCCTGAGACTGTTTGGAAATAATTCTTAATCACCAAAGCTTTATTAAAAGATCAAGTCTGAGAGGAGTAAAACTGTGAGCTGACATCGCTTTTAATCAATGCATTGTACGCATCATGAAACAAGAGATGAGAACCTTCGGTGAACCTCGTATTTAGAAGTGATCTGTAACCTGTAACAATGGCTTGTTTTCCATTTGATATGTTCCAAACCCCTCAGGTCTACTATAATGAAGGCTGGTTCAACAACAACCCAAGCCCTCCCTCAGGTCTACTATAATGAAGGCTGGTTCAACAACAACCCAAGCCCTCCCTCAGGTCTACTATAATGAAGGCTGGTTCAACAACAAGCCCTCCCTCAGGTCTACTATAATGAAGGCTGGTTCAACAACAACCCAAGCCCTCCCTCAGGTCTACTATAATGAAGGCTGGTTCAACAACAAGCCCTCCCTCAGGTCTACTATAATGAAGGCTGGTTCAACAACAACCCAAGCCCTCCCTCAGGTCTACTATAATGAAGGCTGGTTCAACAACAAGCCCTCCCTCAGGTCTACTATAATGAAGGCTGGTTCAACAACAAGCCCTCCCTCAGGTCTACTATAATGAAGGCTGGTTCAACAACAACCCAAGCCCTCCCTCAGGTCTACTATAATGAAGGCTGGTTCAACAACAACCCAAGCCCTCCCTCAGGTCTACTATAATGAAGGCTGGTTCAACAACAACCCAAGCCCTCCCTCAGGTCTACTATAATGAAGGCTGGTTCAACAACAAGCCCTCCCTCAGGTCTACTATAATGAAGGCTGGTTCAACAACCCAAGCCCTCCCTCAGGTCTACTATAATGAAGGCTGGTTCAACAACAAGCCCTCCCTCAGGTCTACTATAATGAAGGCTGGTTCAACAACAAGCCCTCCCTCAGGTCTACTATAATGAAGGCTGGTTCAACAACAAGCCCTCCCTCAGGTCTACTATAATGAAGGCTGGTTCAACAACAAGCCCTCCCTCAGGTCTACTATAATGAAGGCTGGTTCAACAACAAGCCCTCCCTCAGGTCTACTATAATGAAGGCTGGTTCAACAACAACCCAAGCCCTCCCTCAGGTCTACTATAATGAAGGCTGGTTCAACAACAAGCCCTCCCTCAGGTCTACTATAATGAAGGCTGGTTCAACAACAACCCAAGCCCTCCCTCAGGTCTACTATAATGAAGGCTGGTTCAACAACAAGCCCTCCCTCAGGTCTACTATAATGAAGGCTGGTTCAACAACCCAAGCCCTCCCTCAGGTCTACTATAATGAAGGCTGGTTCAACAACAAGCCCTCCCTCAGGTCTACTATAATGAAGGCTGGTTCAACAACAAGCCCTCCCTCAGGTCTACTATAATGAAGGCTGGTTCAACAACAAGCCCTCCCTCAGGTCTACTATAATGAAGGCTGGTTCAACAACAACAAGCCCTCCCTCAGGTCTACTATAATGAAGGCTGGTTCAACAACAACAAGCCCTCCCTCAGGTCTACTATAATGAAGGCTGGTTCAACAACAAGCCCTCCCTCAGGTCTACTATAATGAAGGCTGGTTCAACAACAACCCAAGCCCTCCCTCAGGTCTACTATAATGAAGGCTGGTTCAACAACAACCCAAGCCCTCCCTCAGGTCTACTATAATGAAGGCTGGTTCAACAACAACCCAAGCCCTCCCTCAGGTCTACTATAATGAAGGCTGGTTCAACAACAAGCCCTCCCTCAGGTCTACTATAATGAAGGCTGGTTCAACAACAAGCCCTCCCTCAGGTCTACTATAATGAAGGCTGGTTCAACAACAACCCAAGCCCTCCCTCAGGTCTACTATAATGAAGGCTGGTTCAACAACAAGCCCTCCCTCAGGTCTACTATAATGAAGGCTGGTTCAACAACAACCCAAGCCCTCCCTCAGGTCTACTATAATGAAGGCTGGTTCAACAACAAGCCCTCCCTCAGGTCTACTATAATGAAGTCTGGTTCAACAACAACCCAAGCCCTCCCTCAGGTCTACTATAATGAAGGCTGGTTCAACAACAACCCAAGCCCTCCCTCAGGTCTACTATAATGAAGGCTGGTTCAACAACAACCCAAGCCCTCCCTCAGGTCTACTATAATGAAGGCTGGTTCAACAACAAGCCCTCCCTCAGGTCTACTATAATGAAGGCTGGTTCAACAACAACCCAAGCCCTCCCTCAGGTCTACTATAATGAAGGCTGGTTCAACAACAACCCAAGCCCTCCCTCAGGTCTACTATAATGAAGGCTGGTTCAACAACAACCCAAGCCCTCCCTCAGGTCTACTATAATGAAGGCTGGTTCAACAACAAGCCCTCCCTCAGGTCTACTATAATGAAGGCTGGTTCAACAACAACCCAAGCCCTCCCTCAGGTCTACTATAATGAAGGCTGGTTCAACAACAACCCAAGCCCTCCCTCAGGTCTACTATAATGAAGGCTGGTTCAACAACAACCCAAGCCCTCCCTCAGGTCTACTATAATGAAGGCTGGTTCAACAACAACCCAAGCCCTCCCTCAGGTCTACTATAATGAAGGCTGGTTCAACAACAACCCAAGCCCTCCCTCAGGTCTACTATAATGAAGGCTGGTTCAACAACAAGCCCTCCCTCAGGTCTACTATAATGAAGGCTGGTTCAACAACAACCCAAGCCCTCCTTCAGGTCTACTATAATGAAGGCTGGTTCAACAACAACCCAAGCCCTCCCTCAGGTCTACTATAATGAAGGCTGGTTCAACAACAAGCCCTCCCTCAGGTCTACTATAATGAAGGCTGGTTCAACAACAACCCAAGCCCTCCCTCAGGTCTACTATAATGAAGGCTGGTTCAACAACAACCCAAGCCCTCCCTCAGGTCTACTATAATGAAGGCTGGTTCAATAACAACCCAAGCCCTCCCTCAGGTCTACTATAATGAAGGCTGGTTCAACAACAACCCAAGCCCTCCCTCAGGTCTACTATAATGAAGGCTGGTTCAACAACAAGCCCTCCCTCAGGTCTACTATAATGAAGGCTGGTTCAACAACAACAAGCCCTCCCTCAGGTCTACTATAATGAAGGCTGGTTCAACAACAACAAGCCCTCCCTCAGGTCTACTATAATGAAGGCTGGTTCAACAACAAGCCCTCCCTCAGGTCTACTATAATGAAGGCTGGTTCAACAACAACCCAAGCCCTCCCTCAGGTCTACTATAATGAAGGCTGGTTTTACAATCACTTTGGCACTAATTTCAGAACCTTCACGTAATTTTTCAAAACTCTAGACACAAAACTCACAACCAATGATCAAAATGCACATTTTTCAAAACTCTAACACTTTTTTTCAATTGCTTGGATACAATACACATAAAACTAAGATCATTTGTTCATTTAACAAAAATCACCTGTTCAATATGACACAACTTAACATCAAAGTACTACTATTTCAAAAGGCAATTCACACATTACATTTCAGATGAGTGTCTATTCATTTCATTACAATTATCCAACTATCAATTGATACAACTGCTCAAAATGATAAGTAACTGTTGCATTACTCTTAATGCATAGTTGTATGGAAACAGACAAACAATATTCCATGTTTAGATCATGAAAGTTTCAAGATAACGAGATTCATTGTCACCAATTAGCGTGGAGCATGAACCAATTAGACTACATTATTTATGGATGTAATATTTCATCATCATTCTTTATCAGACACCGTTTCTATGGTCCCATGTACCACCTTTTCAGACTATTTACAGTATTGACAGTACTGCACTGTATGGATGCAGGCCCTTGTAATTGCTTGTCCAATTCTGCCAACTCGTTACTGATGAGTTCACATTGTGGAGCGAGTATATAAAGAATTGATTGGGATCCACTTGCAACAACATAGCGATACGTACTGTAACATGGAGCCGGCAGGTGATCCAGGTCACAATAGAGGTCAAGCAGTGGTGGGAGGAGGGCGAGGAAGACGTGTTGGTCAAAGGAATGGCAGGGGACAAGCACCCCTTCTGAGAGGGGGTCGTGGGGGAACGTGGCAGGGGACAAGCACCCCTTCTGAGAGGGGGTCGTGGGGGAACGTGGCAGGGGACAAGCACCCCTTCTGAGAGGGGGTCGTGGGGGAACGTGGCAGGGGACAAGCACCCCTTCTGAGAGGGGGTCGTGGGGGAACGTGGTAGAGGACAAGGCCACGGACCAAGACAGCAGCAGCAACAGCAAAGAGTGTCCAATGAAATCTGAGCAATAGTTGTAGACCATGTCATAAATCATGGCATGACAATGACTGAGGCGGCTACAATGATACAACCAAACCTCAGAAGGTCAACCGTGGCCTCAATAATCAGAACTTTCTGCAATGAGAACCGGTAAGTCGTCAGCATGCACTAAACATTATGCTACTCTCAATTGTCAAATGAC
>CM062475.1:40746827-40751827 GCA_031479575.1 Coregonus ussuriensis | reverse complement strand
AACTGTGCCAAGAGGGAGGACGGAGGAGGAGGAGGAGGAGGAGGAGGAGGAGGAGGAGGAGGAGGAGGAGGAGGAGGAGGAGGAGGAGGAGGAGGAAGGAGGAGGACAGGGGAGGAGGGTAAAGCTGAGGAGCTGAGTCTGGTGGTGGGGGAGGAGGGGGGGAAGGTGTGTGAGGAGAGGGGAGGCGCTAGCCCCCTAGTGGGTTCTCAGGGGTCCCAGGGCTCGCCCCTCTCCTCCCCCTCCCTCCACCTCTCCTCCCCCTCCGCCTCCTCTGTCAACTACCTGCTGGAGTTCAGAAACTCAGCCGAGGAGGACGCGGAGTACAGCGATGACTCCTCCTGCACCTCCTCGGACACCCTGCAGGAGGCGCGGCCAGGGCCAGGCCAGAGGAGGGCAGGAGGAGGAGGAAGTGCGCTCCTCAGCCCATCCAGCCCGCTGAACTACGGCCTGCGCTCCAAAAGGAAGGTCAGCTACAGTGACGACTACCTATACGATGTTGACTCCATCGACAGCCACGAGAAGACTGAGAGAAATGCCACAAAGAAGAGGGAGAAGGTTCCGGTGGGACAGAGGGAGGAGGATGTGGACTGGTGCCCCAAGAAGAGACGGAAATCCTTCCGGAAGGAGCCGCCAGTCATCATCAAGTACATCATCATCAACCGCTTCAAAGGACAGAGACACATGTCTGTGAATCTGGGCCGGCTGGACCCTGCCGGGGACGCTGCCGTGAGCCTGGACGCCGCCGCGGAGAGCCACTACTCCTCTCTGTCTCCGCTGAAGGACTTCTGGCAGGAGAGGAGGAGGGAGCGGGAGGAGCAGCTGCGACTAGCGTCCAGAGATAAACAGCATCACCGCCACCGCCCCAAACGGAAATACAAGATAGCAAACAGGCTGTGTGTCCAGAGGACAGGGGAGGGACCAGCAGCAGCGCAGGACTCGGGTTCTACCCCCTCTGTCTCTGGTCAGGCTGTTATTACAGCGGAGGGGGGGAGGGGGAACAGCAACATTAGAACCACAGAACATCACACACACCGTAACAGCCAAGAGGAGCCGCACCCAGGAGAGAGAGGAGAGGGATGGGAGGAGGATGGGAGGAGGGAAAACAGGGAGGAAATTCAAGAGCCAAGCTAGGCTGAGGAGTAACAAGACAATGGAGGAGGGAGGAGCAAGAGGAGGAGCGGAGGGGGGGAGTGTGACGAATGGAGCGGCGGATGGCAGTACTGCTGCTGCTGCTGGGGTGTTAACCTACCAGGAGCCTGCTGGCAGCGTGAGAGAGGCAGACATCAGCCCCCCTGTCTCCTCCCTGGATCCCACCGCTGACACCAACCAGCAGACATTCCCCTTCACCTCCTCCTCCTGCGCCTCTGTCCTCATCTCTTCTGCCTGCGTCTCCTCCTCCTGCATCTCCTCCTCCTGCTCCTCTGACCAAGCTGAACCTTCTGGGGAGAGGGAGGAGGGGGTGTCAGTGATCCCAGGGGGGTACCTACAGACCCTACTAGATGCCTCAGTCTCCTCCGGGGGGGCAGGTATCGCCTACTACCCCCAGCAGCCCCCCAGGCAGCACTATCCCCTGGGTCTCTCTCTAGAGGAGAAACAGCCCCCCAGGCAGCACTATCCCCTGGGTCTCTCTCTAGAGGAGAAACAGCCCCCCAGGCAGCACTATCCCCTGGGTCTCTCTCTAGAGGAGAAACAGTTTGCCTCCCTGCAGCTAACCCAGAGCTGTGTCCTCTCCCCTCCCTCAGAGTCAGAGCTCCAACAGTCCCCCCAAAACTGCCCCAGCTTTCCCCCTTTCATGTGGCACCACCAGCCCCATCTCTGCCCCGGCTACCCCCACAGCCAGGGGGGCTTCGGGTGTGGGTCAGGGTCAGACTACAGCCAGCAGGGATCAGAGACTGACAGACTGCTGTACGAGAAGAGTTACCTTGTGGAGGGGGACAGGCTGGGGCTGCAGCCAGGGTCGGGGGTGGAGCTACAGGAGCTGCAGGTGTGTCAGTCAGGTGTCTGTCTGAGGCAGGTGCAGTACCAGAGAGGCTCTCTCTGCTCAGACCATGGCTGTCTAATCAGCTATGACTCTGTGGGCTCCCTGTCAGCCTGCTCCTCCAACTATAGCTCTCTGAGCCTCCATCGTGAGGGAGGAGGGGAGACGGAGGAGAGGAGAGACAGCTACCTGCAGCACTGCAGCCCCATGGTGTTGCTCCAACAGAGCCTGGAGGACATGGGTCAGCCCGTCACTCCCCTCAGAGAGTCCTCAGACCTCCTCGACATCTCCAACTTCACCCCGGACAAGTTCAGACACTCCTCCCTGTCCTCCCTGTCGCCCCCGGAGACCCCCAACCTCTCACCCCAGGTGACGAGGGGCGAGGCACCGGAGTACCAGGATCATGTGACAGGATGTGACATCATGCAGCAGGCGGCGCAGCACGGGGTGGAGGGGCGGCAGTTCTCATTCAACGGAGAAGAGCAGGGGGGGAAGAACACCCGCTCTAAGAGGAAAGCAGGTTATAAACAGGCTGCAGCGGCGGCAGGAGGACAGCAGGGGCCTAAGAAAGGCCGGGCCTCCAGAGCAGCCAAGACAGAGAAGGTGAAGACGCCTAGACAGAGCCGCTCCTCTAAGAAGATCAAAGCCATGCTGGAGGGGAAGGCTGCCAAGGGCCAGGCGCAGGCGGGGGGGAACCTTCAACCCCACAGCCACGGTAGCACTGGGGACTGGTCTGGCAGCGGCACCGGGCCTAGTGGCTGGTCGGAGGGGAACACCAGCCTGGGGGGAGGGGAGGAGCAGCGGGAGTTTGAGGAGCCATCCAACATCCTGTCCAACATCGTATCCGGCATGGCGGAGGTCCAGAGGTTCATGATGGCGTCCGTGGAGCCTCTGTGGGACCCGCTGGAGGCCGGCCTGCCGCCCGACGCCAACAGCCTCAACATGAAGACCCTCCAGATCCTCCAGGGGAGGGGGGGCAAGAAGGGGTCTGGCGCCGCGGGGGTCGGACGGGGCAGGAAGGGGGCTGGCGCCGCGGGGGTCGGACAGGGCAGGAAGGGGGCTGGCGCAGCGGGGGTCGGACAGGTTAGGAAGGCCAGGGGCAAGGCGGGAAAGAACCAGGCCAAGTTTAACCCCTCCCACCCCATCTTCCCCCAGCTCGCTCTGGGCTGCAACATGTTCGACAAACCCAACTTTATTAACCCAGGCCCCGCGCACAAAAAGCTGTACCGTCACAAGACCAGTGCCAAGTTCCCAAAAATGGAGACTGTGAAGGGCAAGCGAGGGGGAGTGGAGAGGGACCCAAACAAGGACTTGGCTCTCATGGCCTCTTTTGAGAAACTGAGGTAATATTCTGTTATCTGCTGCTGTTGCCCCCCAACCCCCCCTTTTACCTGCTCAGCCCACCTCCTCCTCCTCCCCCCTCTCACCCCCCACCTCCTCCTCCTCCCCCCTCTCACCCCCCACCTCCTCCTCCTCCCCCCTCTCACCCCCCCACTACCTCCTCCTCCCCCCTCTCACCCCCCACTACCTCCTCCTCCCCCCTCTCACCCACTCACCCCCACCTCCTCCTCCTCCCCCCTCTCACCCCCCCACTACCTGCTCAGCCCACCTCCTCCTCCTCCCCCCTCTCACCCCCCCACTACCTGCTCAGCCCTCCTCCTCCTCCTCCCTCTCACCCCCCCACTACCTCCTCCTCCCCCCTCTCACCCCCCCACTACCTCCTCCTCCCCCCTCTCACCCCCCCACTACCTCCTCCTCCTCCCTCTCACCCCCCCACTACCTGCTCAGCCCACCTCCTCCTCCTCCCCCCTCTCACCCCCCCACTACCTGCTGCTCAGCCCTCCTCCTCCTCCCCCCTCTCACCCCCCCACTACCTGCTCAGCCCTCCTCCTCCTCCCCCCTCTCACCCCCCCACTACCTGCTCAGCCCACCTCCTCCTCCCCCCTCTCAACCCTCCCCTACCTGCTCAGCCCACCCTCCTCTCACCCCCCCACTACCTGCCCCCCAGCACCACTGACTCTGCAATGCTCGAGCTGCATGAAGACTACATTACCCAGACTTCCCCACTTCCTTTACCCCCCTGAAGAGGACAGTACTATCTGCATGAGAAACATTGTTGTTCTTCTTCTTTACAAACTACGTATTGAGTGATTGTGTCAAGCTTTATGGCTGCAATTTTTCTTGCTTTTGTTTGATTCTGCTTTGTTTTTTCTTTCCTGGTTGTTTCAGTTTTTGTCAGAAGAAATATGAAGCCTTTAAAACAGTTTTATCTTTGCCTTTTTGGGGGAAACTTTGTTTTGTTTTTGTATTTTCTCAGTGAACCTTGCTGGCCTGAGTTGTGTATTTATCCCCCTTCCTTCTAAAGATGTAGCGATACACAAATGCTTTCAGTGACCTCCAAGCATCCCCCCCCCCCCCCCCCATCTGTTTTGTAGGCAGAATATGGCCGTCTTGTTGTCGCTGTCCTTCAGACAGACACTGCCTGGCTCAGTTCAAGAGGGAAAACTACAGCCCCCATAACACCCCTCTCTCTTCTGAGCCCCACCCCCTGTAAAACTCAAGATGGGACCATTTTGTATTGATGACGATGATGACATATCCAATTAACATTGTGTCTTAATTTTTCTTATTATTGTTGGAATGAACTTGTAATTCTCCTGTTCTTTACTGTTCTGTTTCTCCTGGAGTTTTAAAGAGGAGAGTTTTATCAGAGTATTTTTGTCTATGCTGTTGTACAGCTCCATGCACTATTTGCAAAACAATGATAATTATTATAATCTTCAAAATCAATGTGCCAAAATGTAAAGATGCTGTGTAAAGATGACCTCTGATATATGGTATAAGGTAAAGGTGCTGTGTAAAGATGACCTCTGATATATGGTATAAGGTAAAGATGACCTCTGATAATGTGTGAATATTGGCTGTTTCTTTTTATCCACTGTGTATATCAGCTGCTGTGGTTGGCTGGCTGCTCACAGAGACCGGCCAATCATGGACATCTTTATTTGGGACTCCTCTCCTC
>CM062475.1:40736827-40741827 GCA_031479575.1 Coregonus ussuriensis | reverse complement strand
AAATGCAAACTAGACTACTGACCCTCTTTATGAATGTATATTATATTATTATTATTCTGTTATGTTTGATGTATTCATTCATTATTTAAATACATTTGATTGGGATTTTACTTTGTGCTCGTTTGGTTGACAGAATATGTAGCTTTATATGATATGATGATACTGTCTACAGTTACTACCAGAAGGATCTCAAGGGACTCTTGACACAACAAAATCTTGTATATTTTTTGTGTGCCAATTTGTAACATATTTTGTAAGTGTATATTTTTCTTAGAAAGTGCTGTGAAGTATTTGTGTGAGTAACCTTTCATCCTCCCTGTAGTGGAAAGGATGTACAATGAAAAGCTTCTGGGTTTAAAAACCAAAACATGAAAGAAATGACCGAAACATTAGAAATATCTACATTGTGATGGGAGTTTAATAATAACACATTGATCTTGTTGTGAGAGTGTTGTGTTATTGTGCAAAACACTAATAAGCTAAGAAAAAAAGAACATCTGAAGAAAAAAATATCAAAATTTGTGAACAATTTGCTGTTTTATAGAATTTAATGTAAATGATTAGAGTTTTATTTAGTTTGTATGTTGTAACTGTTATAAAGGGTATTACATATGTGTGAACAAGCCTGTATGGTGACAATGTAATATTAGTAACTTGCTGAGTTTTGTAATAATGTTTATGGAGTAAATATAAAAATGTTAAGAAGATTTTGAATGCTGCTTTCTGAAGAGAGTTGGCTTGTGTTTTTTCACATTCATAACGTCACCCATCTGAATGAATAGTGATTATTCTAATCAGTAGGCCTAAGAACTGATATAAGAAATATGTTCCGCAATATGCTTCTATAATCACAACAAAATGCTAAATTATCCCTTCACTGTCTTCATGTTTTGAAGCCTCTGACAGATGCAGCCTCCTCCTCATCTCTGCTCTCCTAGTTTGGCTCCTCGTGTTATTTTAATGTCCGTTTTAATTAGCATGCAGGCTCAGGCACGGAGGCATGGCCAGAAAGACTGCTCATCCATAGCTGGGGCTATTCCTGCCGCTAGCTAGCTGGCTGATGTTGCTCTGCTGCTGGTCCTGCTGCTAGCTAGCTGGCTGATGTTGCTCTGCTCCTGGTCCTGCTGCTAGCTGGCTGATGTTGCTCTGCTGCTGGTCCTGCTGCTAGCTGGCTGATGTTGCTCTGCTGCTGGTCCTGCTGCTAGCTGGCTGATGTTGCTCTGCTGCTGGTCCTGCTGCTAGCTGGCTGATGTTGCTCTGCTGCTGGTCCTGCTGCTAGCTGGCTGATGTTGCTCTGCTGCTGGTCCTGCTGCTAGCTGGCTGATGTTGCTGTACTGCTGGTCCTGCTGCTAGCTGGCTGATGTTGCTGTACTGCTGGTCCTGCTGCTAGCTGGCTGATGTTGCTGTACTGCTGGTCCTGCTGCTAGCTGGCTGATGTTGCTGTACTGCTGGTCCTGCTGCTAGCTGGCTGATGTTGCTCTGCTGCTGGTCCTGCTGCTAGCTGGCTGATGTTGCTCTGCTGCTGGTCCTGCTGCTAGCTGGCTGATGTTGCTGTACTGCTGGTCCTGCTGCTAGCTGGCTGATGTTGCTCTACTCCTGGTCCTGCTGCTAGCTAGCTGGCTGATGTTGCTCTGCTGCTGGTCCTGCTGCTAGCTGGCTGATTTACATTTACATTTACGTCATTTAGCAGACGCTCTTATCCAGAGCGACTTACAAATTGGTGCATTCACCCTATAGCCAGTAGGATAACCACTTTACAATTTATTTATTTATTTATTTATTTATTTATTTTGGGGGGGGGGGGGGGGGTAGAAGGATTACTTTATCCTATCCCAGGTATTCCTTAAAGAGGTGGGGTTTCAAATGTCTCCGGAAGGTGGTGAGTGACTCCGCTGTCCTGGCGTCGTGAGGGAGCTTGTTCCACCATTGGGGTGCCAGAGCAGCGAACAGTTTTTACTGGGCTGAGCGGGAACTATGCTTCCGCAGAGGAAGGGGAGCCAGCAGGCCAGAGGTGGATGAACGCAATGCCCTCGTTTGGGTGTAGGGACTGATCAGAGCCTGAAGGTACGGAGGTGCCGTTCCCCTCACTGCTCCATAGGCAAGCACCATGGTCTTGTAACGGATGCGAGCTTCAACTGGAAGCCAGTGGAGTGTGCGGAGGAGGGGGGTGACGTGAGAGAACTTGGGAAGGTTGAACACCAGACGGGCTGCGGCATTCTGGATGAGTTGTAGGGGTTTAATGGCACAGGCAGGGAGCCCAGCCAACAGCGAGTTGCAGTAATCCAGACGGGAGATGACAAGTGCCTGGATTAGGACCTGTGCCGCTTCCTGTGTAAGGCAGGGTCGTACTCTCCGAATGTTGTAGAGCATGAACCTGCAGGATCGGGTCACCGCCTTGATGTTAGCGGAGAACGACAGGGTGTTGTCCAGGGTCACGCCAAGGCTCTTCGCACTCTGGGAGGAGGACACAACGGAGTTGTCAACCGTGATGGCGAGATCATGGAACAGGCAGTCCTTCCCCGGGAGGAAGAGCAGCTCCGTCTTGCCAGGGTTCAGCTTGAGGTGGTGATCCGTCATCCATACTGAGATGTCTGCAAGACATGCAGAGATGCGATTCGCCACCTGGTTATCAGAAGGGGGAAAGGAGAAGATTAGTTGTGTATCGTCAGCGTAGCAATGATAGGAGAGGCCATGTGAGGATATGACAGAGCCAAGTGACTTGGTGTATAGGGAGAAAAGGAGAGGGCCTAGAACTGAGCCCTGGGGGACACCAGTGGTGAGAGCACGTGGTGCGGAGACAGCTTCTCGCCACGCCACTTGGTAGGAGCGACCGGTCAGGTAGGACGCAATCCAGGAGTGAGCCGCGCCGGAGATGCCCAGCTCGGAGAGGGTGGAGAGGAGAATCTGATGGTTCACAGTATCAAAGGCAGCAGACAGGTCTAGAAGGACAAGAGCAGAGGAGAGAGAGTTAGCTTTAGCAGTGCGGAGAGCCTCCGTGACACAGAGAAGAGCAGTCTCAGTTGAATGACCAGTCCTGAAACCTGACTGGTTTGGATCAAGAAGGTCATTCTGAGAGAGATAGCAAGAGAGTTGGCTAAAGACGGCACGCTCAATAGTTTTGGAAAGAAAAGAAAGAAGGGATACTGGTCTGTAGTTGTTGACATCAGTGGGATCGAGTGTTGGTTTTTTGAGAAGGGGTGCAACTCTCGCTCTCTTGAAGACGGAAGGGACATAGCCAGCGGTCAAGGATGAGTTGATCAGCGAGGTGAGGTAGGGGAGAAGGTCACCGGAGATGGTCTGGAGAAGAGCGGAGGGGATGGGGTCAAGCGGGCAGGTTGTTGGGCGGCCTGCAGTCACTAGTCGCAAGATTTTATCTGGAGAGAGAGGGGAGAAAGAAGTCAAAGCATAGGGTAGGGCAGTGTGAGCAGGACCAGCAGTGTCATTAGACTTAACAAACGAGGATCGGATGTCGTCAACCTTCTTTTCAAAGTGGTTGACGAAGTCATCCACAGAGAGGGAGGAGGGGGGGGGGGGGGGGATTCAGCAGTGAGGAGAATGTGGCAAAGAGCTTCCTAGGGTTAGAGGCAGATGCTTGGAATTTAGAGTGGTAGAAAGTGGCCTTAGCAGCAGAAACAGATGAAGAAAATGTAGAGAGGAGGGAGTGAAAAGATGCCAGGTCGGCAGGGAGTTTAGTTTTCTTCCATTTCCGCTCAGCTGCCCGGAGCTCTGTTCTGTGAGCTCGCAATGAGTCATCAAGCCACGGAGCTGGAGGGGAGGACCGAGCCGGCCGGGAGGATAGGGGACACAGAGAGTCAAAGGATGCAGAAAGGGAGGAGAGGAGGGTTGAGGAGGCAGAATCAGGAGATTGGAGGGAGAAGGAATGAGCAGAGGGAAGAGATGATAGGATGGAAGAGGAGAGAGTAGTGGGAGAGAGAGAGCGAAGGTTGCGGCGGCGCGTTACCATCTGTGTAGGGGCAGAGTGAGTAGTGTTGGAGGAGAGCGAGAGAGAAAAGGATACAAAGTAGTGGTCGGAGACATGGAGGGGAGTTGCAGTAAGATTAGTAGAAGAGCAACATCTAGTAAAGATGAAGTCAAGCGTATTGCCTGCCTTGTGAGTAGGGGGGGACGGTGAGAGGGTGAGGTCAAAAGAGGAGAGGAGTGGAAAGAAGGAGGCAGAGAGAAATGAGTCAAATGTAGACGTAGGGAGGTTGAAATCCCCCAAAACTGTGAAGGGTGAGCCATCCTCAGGAAAGGAACTTATCAAGGCGTAAAGCTCATTGATTAACTCTCCAAGGGAACCTGGAGGGCGATAGATGACAAGGATATTAAGCTTAAATGGGCTAGTGACTGTGACAGCATGGAATTCAAATGAGGAGATAGACAGATGGGTTAGGGGAAAAATTGAGAATGACCACTTGGGAGAGATGAGGATTCCTGTGCCACCACCCCTCTGACCAGATGCTCTCGGGGTATGCGAGAACACATGGTCAGACGAGGAGAGAGCAGTAGGAGTAGCAGTGTTTTCAGTGGTAATCCATGTTTCCGTCAGCGCCAGGAAGTCGAGGGACTGGAGGGTAGCATAGGCTGGGATGAAGTCAGCCTTGTTGGCAGCAGAACGGCAGTTCCAGAGGCTGCCTGAGACCTGGAACTCCAGGTGTGGGGTGCGTGCAGGGACCACCAGGTTAGAGAGGCAGCAGCCACGCGGTGTGGTGCGTTTGTGTAGCCTGTGCGGAGAGGAGAGAACAGGGATAGGCAGAGGCATAGTTGACAGGCTGTAGCAGATGGCTACAATAATGCAGAGGAGATCGGAATGAAATGAATTAAACATCTGGGAAAGGAGAGAGCAGGGCCTCCCTCACCAAAAAAAAAATATAACTCTCCCAACTTCCACCTCAGAAACTATAATTGTTTCACTGAGCCACCCGAATAAAACTCTCCCAACTTCCACTTTAGAAATTAGAATTGTTGTAAACTACAGCGGTTCAATGTTTCAATGAATA
>CM062475.1:40729327-40731827 GCA_031479575.1 Coregonus ussuriensis | reverse complement strand
GAGGGAGCTTGTTCCACCATTGGGGTGCCAGAGCAGCGAACAGTTTTGACTGGGCTGAGCGGGAGCTATGCTTCCGCAGAGGAAGGGGAGCCAGCAGGCCAGAGGTGGATGAACGCAATGCCCTCGTTTGGGTGTAGGGACTGATCAGAGCCTGAAGGTACAGAGGTGCCGTTCCCCTCACTGCTCCATAGGCAAGCACCATGGTCTTGTAGCGGATGCGAGCTTCAACTGGAAGCCAGTGGAGTGTGCGGAGGAGGGGGGTGACGTGAGAGAACTTGGGAAGGTTGAACACCAGACGGGCTGCGGCATTCTGGATGAGTTGTAGGGGTTTAGTGGCACAGGCAGGGAGGCCAGCCAACAACGAGTTGCAGTAGTCCAGACGGGAGATGACAAGTGCCTGGATTAGGACCTGTGCCGCTTCCTGTGTAAGGCAGGGTCGTACTCTCCGAATGTTGTAGAGCATGAACCTGCAGGAGCGGGTCACCGCCTTGATGTTGGCGGAGAACGACAGGGTGTTGTCCAGGGTCACGCCTAGGCTCTTCGCACTCTGGGAGGAGGACACAGCGGAGTTGTCAACCGTGATGGCGAGATCATGGAACGGGCAGTCCTTCCCCAGGAGGAAGAGCAGCTCCGTCTTGCCAGGGTTCAGCTTGAGGTGGTGATCCGTCATCCATACTGATATGTCTGCCAGACATGCAGAGATGCGATTCGCCACCTGGTTATCAGAAGGGGGAAAGGAGAAGATTAGTTGTGTATCGTCAGCGTAGCAATGATAGGAAAGGCCATGTGAGGATATGACAGAGCCAAGTGACTTGGTGTATAGGGAGAAAAGGAGAGGGCCTAGAACTGAGCCCTGGGGGACACCAGTGGTGAGAGCACGTGGTGCGGAGACAGCTTCTCGCCACGCCACTTGGTAGGAGCGACCGGTCAGGTAGGACGCAATCCAGGAGTGAGCCGCGCCGGAGATGCCCAGCTCGGAGAGGGTGGAGAGGAGGATCTGATGGTTCACAGTATCAAAGGCAGCAGACAGGTCTAGAATGACAAGAGCAGAGGAGAGAGAGTTAGCTTTAGCAGTGCGGAGAGTCTCCGTGACACAGAGAAGAGCAGTCTCAGTTGAATGACCAGTCCTGAAACCTGATTGGTTTGGATCAAGGTCATTCTGAGAGAGATAGCAAGAGAGTTGGCTAAAGACGGCACGCTCAATAGTTTTGGAAAGAAAAGAAAGAAGGGATACTGGTCTGTAGTTGTTGACATCAGTGGGGTCGAGTGTTGGTTTTTTGAGAAGGGGAGCAACTCTCGCTCTCTTGAAGACGGAAGGGACATGGCCAGCGGTCAAGGATGAGTTGATCAGCGAGGTGAGGTAGGGGAGAAGGTCACCGGAGATGGTCTGGAGAAGGGAGGAGGGGATGGGGTCAAGCGGGCAGGTTGTTGGGCGGCCTGCAGTCACAAGTCGCAGGATTTTATCTGGAGAGAGAGGGGAGAAAGAAGTCAAAGCATAGGGTAGGGCAGTGTGAGCAGGACCAGCAGTGTCATTAGACTTAACAAACGAGGATCGGATGTCGTCAACCTTCTTTTCAAAGTGGTTGACGAAGTCATCCACAGAGAGAGAGGAGGGGGGGGGGGGGGGGGATTCAGGAGGGAGGAAATGTGGCAAAGAGCTTCCTAGGGTTAGAGGCAGATGCTTGGAATTTAGAGTGGTAGAAGGTGGCCTTAGCAGCAGAAACAGATGAAGAAAATGTAGAGAGGAGGGAGTGAAAAGATGCCAGGTCGGCAGGGAGTTTAGTTTTCTTCCATTTCCGCTCCGCTGCCCGGAGCTCTGTTCTGTGAGCTCGCAATGAGTCATCAAGCCACGGAGCTGGAGGGGAGGACCGAGCCGGCCGGGAGGATAGGGGACACAGAGAGTCAAAGGATGCAGAAAGGGAGGAGAGGAGGGTTGAGGAGGCAGAATCAGGAGATTGGAGGGAGAAGGATTGAGCAGAGGGAAGAGATGATAGGATGGAAGAGGAGAGAGTAGTGGGAGAGAGAGAGCGAAGGTTGCGGCGGCGCATTACCATCTGTGTAGGGGCAGAGTGAGTAGTGTGGGAGGAGAGCGAGAGAGAAAAGGAAACAAAGTAGTGGTCGGAGACATGGAGGGGAGTTGCAGTGAGATTAGTAGAGGAGCAGCATCTGGTGAAGATGAGGTCAAGCGTATTGCCTGCCTTGTGAGTAGGGGGGGACGGTGAGAGGGTGAGGTCAAAAGAGGAGAGGAGTGGAAAGATGGAGGCAGAGAGAAATGAGTCAAATGTGGACATAGGGAGGTTGAAATCCCCCAAAACTGTGAGGGGTGAGCCATCCTCAGGGAAGGAACTTATCAAGGCGTCAAGCTCATTGATGAACTCTCCAAGGGAACCTGGAGGGCGATAGATGACAAGGATATTAAGCTTAAATGGGCTAGTGACTGTGACAGCATGGAATTCAAATGAGGAGATAGACAGATGGGTTAGGGGAAAAATTGAGAATG
>CM062475.1:40634327-40719327 GCA_031479575.1 Coregonus ussuriensis | reverse complement strand
GGCTAAACGCTGCTTATCTGTCTGTAGTCTACAGCATGACTCTGCTTCAGGCTAAACGCTGCTTATCTGTCTGTAGTCTACAGCATGACTCTGCTTCAGGCTAAACGCTGCTTATCTGTCTGTAGCCTACAGCATGACTCTGCTTCAGGCTAAACGCTGCTTATCTGTCTGTAGTCTACAGCATGACTCTGCTTCAGGCTAAACGCTGCTTATCTGTCTGTAGTCTACAGCATGACTCTGCTTCAGGCTAAACGCTGCTTATCTGTCTGTAGTCTACAGCATGACTCTGCTTCAGGCTAAACGCTGCTTATCTGTCTGTAGCCTATACAGCATGACTCTGCTTCAGGCTAAACGCTGCTTATCTGTCTGTAGTCTACAGCATGACTCTGCTTCAGGCTAAACGCTGCTTATCTGTCTGTAGTCTACAGCATGACTCTGCTTCAGGCTAAACGCTGCTTATCTGTCTGTAGTCTACAGCATGACTCTGCTTCAGGCTAAACGCTGCTTATCTGTCTGTAGCCTACAGCATGACTCTGCTTCAGGCTAAACGCTGCTTATCTGTCTGTAGTCTACAGCATGACTCTGCTTCAGGCTAAACGCTGCTTATCTGTCTGTAGTCTACAGCATGACTCTGCTTCAGGCTAAACGCTGCTTATCTGTCTGTAGCCTACAGCATGACTCTGCTTCAGGCTAAACGCTGCTTATCTGTCTGTAGTCTACAGCATGACTCTGCTTCAGGCTAAACGCTGCTTATCTGTCTGTAGTCTACAGCATGACTCTGCTTCAGGCTAAACGCTGCTTATCTGTCTGTAGTCTACAGCATGACTCTGCTTCAGGCTAAACGCTGCTTATCTGTCTGTAGTCTACAGCATGACTCTGCTTCAGGCTAAACGCTGCTTATCTGTCTGTAGCCTATACAGCATGACTCTGCTTCAGGCTAAACGCTGCTTATCTGTCTGTAGTCTACAGCATGACTCTGCTTCAGGCTAAACGCTGCTTATCTGTCTGTAGTCTACAGCATGACTCTGCTTCAGGCTAAACGCTGCTTATCTGTCTGTAGTCTACAGCATGACTCTGCTTCAGGCTAAACGCTGCTTATCTGTCTGTAGCCTACAGCATGACTCTGCTTCAGCCTAAACGCTGCTTATCTGTCTGTAGTCTACAGCATGACTCTGCTTCAGGCTAAACGCTGCTTATCTGTCTGTAGTCTACAGCATGACTCTGCTTCAGGCTAAACGCTGCTTATCTGTCTGTAGTCTACAGCATGACTCTGCTTCAGGCTAAACGCTGCTTATCTGTCTGTAGCCTATACAGCATGACTCTGCTTCAGGCTAAACGCTGCTTATCTGTCTGTAGTCTACAGCATGACTCTGCTTCAGGCTAAACGCTGCTTATCTGTCTGTAGTCTACAGCATGACTCTGCTTCAGGCTAAACGCTGCTTATCTGTCTGTAGCCTACAGCATGACTCTGCTTCAGGCTAAACGCTGCTTATCTGTCTGTAGTCTACAGCATGACTCTGCTTCAGGCTAAACGCTGCTTATCTGTCTGTAGCCTATACAGCATGACTCTGCTTCAGGCTAAACGCTGCTTATCTGTCTGTCACTATGGGAAGTTCCCAATCCACCTGCGTGGACTACAGGGTTTAGTAGGCCTAGATGCATGCCACTAACTGGCATTTGGTGGGGCTACATCCTGGTTGTAAAGGACATGGTCTTTGATCCTTTTTTCATTTACAGGTAGATCAGGGCGGCAGGTAGCTTAGTGGGTAAGAGCGTTGTGCCAGTAACCGAAAGGTCGCTGGTTCTAATCCCAGAGCCGACTAGGCGAAAAATCTGTCGATGTGCCCTAAAGCAAGGCACGTAACCCTAATTGCTCCTGTAAGTCGCTCTGGATAAGAGCGTCTGCTAAATGACGTAAATCAGACATCCCTTTGATGATGATTAGTTGTAGTAGTAGCCTAGAAGTTGTTAATATTGATGCTACATTTATTACAACCTTAATGGATCCGACAGAGGAAAACACACAGAATACACAGACAAAGCTAGCAAGTAAACCATCTTTAGCTGTTCACTAGGAAGTATACAGATGACTTTAGCGTAGACGGCATGGAGAAGATGGGCGTGAAGGGGGAGAGCCTCGTAAATGGAGTCCCTTGAGAAAGCAAGAAACAGATGTATGTCAGGAGAAGTGCAGTGTTATCATAAGGAGAGTTATACTTGGATGACGGAGGAGGAATGGAGGGAAAAAGAGAGGCAGAGGAGGTCTAAGAGAGAGAGAGGGAGGAAGAGGGGGAGCTTGAGTCGGTTAAAAATGGCGGGAAAAAGAGAGATGGTTTGTTAAAGAAGAATGGTAGGAAATATAAGCAGAGTGAGCTGAAGACAGGAGGAGAAATAGAAGAGAATGAGGGTGAAGTACTCGGAGGTGGAATGTGTGGTGAAGTACTCGGAGGTGGAATGTGTGGTGAAGTACTCGGAGCCAGAGGTTTGCACAGAGGGTCAGGATGAAGATGAGTCTGTGACAGCAGGAGGGAAGTTTATGGAAAAAGTGGATCCTTGCCTTTTGGCTGATCCATTAGTGGTTTCATGGTGGGTGAAAAAAGCGTTGGGTAAAGTGGAATCGGTGAGGGTAACCAGAAGTGGTCTAGTGATAATTGTTTGTGTTTCTGTTGGTCAGAGGGAGAAGGCGCTCAGAGTTAAACAAATGGGGGAAAGAATTGTGAATTGTTTTGCTCTCAAGCAAAGGGCGCCATTGAAAGGGGGTAGCAGTAAATGTAAAAGTGGACCAAATGAAGGGAAAGATTCCCAGTGTTTGTGATGCTCGTTGTTTGGTGCGACGCAAACAGGGCGGCGAGAGTGGAAAACAGAAGAGTCATTGTCTGTTCTTTTGAGTTTTGAAGTTGAGTCTTTGCCTGACAAAGTGAAGTTAGGATAAATAAGCTATCCTGTACGAGCTTATGTGCCGAATACATTACGATGTTACAGGTGTCAAACTTATGGGCATGTGGCAGCAGTGTGTAGGAGGGAGGTTCCAAGGTGTGAGAAGTGTGCAGAAGGGCATGAGACTAAGGAGTGTGCAGCATTGAGGAAAGTAGTGGTATGTGCTAATTGCTGGGGATCAGAAATGTCCCGTGCGAGAGAGGCAGGTTGAGGTTTCCAGGGTTAGAGTAGTGAAGTAGTTGTCATATGCTGAGGCAGGGAAGAAAGTAGAGGAAGATGGGTCAAGGGGGAGGAGTGGTGAGAGTAGGAGATCTGTACCAGTACAGAGGGATAGGACAACAAGTTATATATGTTTCAGTAAGATTGGGTTTTTGGCATTTATAGCAATGGTTATTAATTGTACTGCAGGGATGGAATGTAAGTCGAAGAAAATTGAGGTTGTGGTGGCAGCTGCAGAGAGGTATTTGGGTGTGCTAGACTTGACATCAGAAGAGTTACAGGGAGTGTTAAGTGGTGATGTTCCATCATTTCAGGTTGAGGGCATGAGGTAGGAATTCATATATTTAAATAGTGGAGTAGGGTGGTGTTAATTATTAATAATATTTTTGAATTTGTGAGTGTAGTGTTAGATGGTAGGGTATTTCTTTATTTTATTTTTCAAGCAAAATATAAGGGAGTTGTACTCTAGTCTAGTAGGTGGCGGTAATGCAACAAATTGGATGCCAACCGCCGTTAAACCTCATCGAAGAAGTACACCCTTAATGTTGAATGCAATAATTTATCTGTTGTTGACAATTGCACCTCTCACCACAGCGTGGCGCTGCGGTCAAAGTACAGACCAAAAACAAACATCCTCCTTCCGTCTCATGCTCCCCCAGTTTCCGGAAGATCCCTGAGAAAATGGAATCCTGAGACCGTACCCAACTAGTCAAGCGAATTTGTGAGAATAAAACTACGAAAGTCCAAAATAAGGAATAACGACAGAAATACAAGACAGGTACTGTGAAATTATGACATATTTAGATTTTGTTAACTCGTGTTTTAAAATATAAAGTGGGTCATTAAATTGTGCTAACCTGTTAGCTAGCTAACGTTAGCGGTCAACTACCGTTAGGTAGCGCTTAGCAAGCAGCTATCGATCAGTAACTGTCGTTGCGGCTTCGGAAGGTGTTCGCTAACTGACTAGCTTGCTTAATCAGTTAGCTAACTAATTAATTGGTATTGATTATAATTAGCTAGCTAACAACGTGAAAAACATATATATTGAAAGGGACAATGTTAGCTAGCGAGATAGCCAACGTTATTTGAACCTTACTGGCTTAGTTTCATGTTGGTGAAAATATGTCAGTCTTCCTTATTCCTGATGTCATATAGTTAGTTAGTTAAAATTGTTTCGAGGTATTCATTTATTTACTCACTAGCTAACTAGCCAGTTAGTCACGGTTGCGCCAGCTATGAACAACAAAAACGTCAAGTTGCTTCCATCTTGTACGCTAATAGATTTATAGAGGATAGCTTAATCACAATTGTTGGTGTTAGTGGATGTCTGTATTTAGCGTACACAAAATACATCACAAGAGCTAGCCAACGTTAGCTAGCTAATTCCACGAATGACTGCAAATTTAAAAGTTTATCGTTAGCCTGTTAGCCAACGTTAGCTGGTCTGCTAGCTAGCCAAATGTTTATCCTGCGCTAACAAGCTAGCTAAATTTAGTCTTGTCAACTTGAAATGTTTGCCATGGTCACAACTTGAAATCATAAAAGAAGGATGTTGTTAGTGTATTGTTAGCTAGTTATGGTTTTGCAACGGTAAATGTTGAGATGTAGCTAGCTAACGGAGTTGTCTGTCCATCTTTCAGATGCCATTTTCTGCTGAGGTTGTTAGCTAGTAAGCATGCTAATTGTTAGCTCGCCAGATGATTCCATTTTGTTTTTCTTGACTTTGGCCTGACTGGCTGCTGATTTGTAATTAAAACAAGGGATTCCGTTTAGATGATGCTTTTAAAGGATGTGACATATTGTGGCGTCGTAGTAAAGGATGGCCAGCAATATTTTTCCTTTATCTGAAACGTCCTCATTACGTTAACTGTAGTCTACTGAACGCTAGTTAACCGGTCTTCATCTATTTGTTGATGAATGTAGGGGTGACTAGCTCTGATTTTTTGCCTTGTATAACAATAATAATTGTTTTATTAGATGTGCTGTATGTCATGAATCTGATCAGTCTCCTGTCTGTGGCCTTCCCCACCAATACCCAGCCAGTGTGTTTGCTCTGTCTGTGGCCTTCCCCACCAATACCCAGCCAGTGTGTTTGCTCTGTCTGTGGCCTTCCCCACCAATACCCAGCCAGTGTGTTTGCTCTGTCTGTGGCCTTCCCCACCAATACCCAGCCAGTGTGTTTGCTCTGTCTGTGGCCTTCCCAACCAATACCCAGCCAGTGTGTTTGCTCTGTCTGTGGCCTTCCCCACCAATACCCAGCCAGTGTTTGCTCTGTCTGTGGCCTTCCCCACCAATACCCAGCCAGTGTGTTTGCTCTGTCTGTGGCCTTCCCCACCAATACCCAGCCAGTGTGTTTGCTCTGTCTGTGGCCTTCCCCACCAATACCCAGCCAGTGTGTTTGCTCTGTCTGTGGCCTTCCCCACCAATACCCAGCCAGTGTGTTTGCTCTGTCTGTGGCCTTCCCAACCAATACCCAGCCAGTGTGTTTGCTCTGTCTGTGGCCTTCCCCACCAATACCCAGCCAGTGTGTTTGCTCTGTCTGTGGCCTTCCCAACCAATACCCAGCCAGTGTGTTTGCTCTGTCTGTGGCCTTCCCAACCAATACCCAGCCAGTGTGTTTGCTCTGTCTGTGGCCTTCCCCACCAATACCCAGCCAGTGTGTTTGCTCTGTCTGTGGCCTTCCCCACCAATACCCAGCCAGTGTGTTTGCTCTGTCTGTGGCCTTCCCCACCAATACCCAGCCAGTGTGTTTGCTCTGTCTGTGGCCTTCCCAACCAATACCCAGCCAGTGTGTTTGCTCTGTCTGTGGCCTTCCCAACCAATACCCAGCCAGTGTGTTTGCTCTGTCTGTGGCCTTCCCCACCAATACCCAGCCAGTGTGTTTGCTCTGTCTGTGGCCTTCCCCACCAATACCCAGCCAGTGTGTTTGCTCTGTCTGTGGCCTTCCCCACCAAACCCAGCCAGTGTGTTTGCTCTGTCTGTGGCCTTCCCAACCAATACCCAGCCAGTGTGTTTGCTCTGTCTGTGGCCTTCCCAACCAATACCCAGCCAGTGTGTTTGCTCTGTCTGTGGCCTTCCCCACCAATACCCAGCCAGTGTGTTTGCTCTGTCTGTGGCCTTCCCCACCAATACCCAGCCAGTGTTTGCTCTGTCTGTGGCCTTCCCCACCAATACCCAGCCAGTGTTTGCTCTGTCTGTGGCCTTCCCCACCAATACCCAGCCAGTGTGTTTGCTCTGTCTGTGGCCTTCCCCACCAATACCCAGCTAGTGTTTGCTCTGTCTGTGGCCTTCCCAACCAATACCCAGCCAGTGTGTTTGCTCTGTCTGTGGCCTTCCCAACCAATACCCAGCCAGTGTGTTTGCTCTGTCTGTGGCCTTCCCAACCAATACCCAGCCAGTGTGTTTGCTCTGTCTGTGGCCTTCCCAACCAATACCCAGCCAGTGTGTTTGCTCTGTCTGTGGCCTTCCCCACCAATACCCAGCCAGTGTGTTTGCTCTGTCTGTGGCCTTCCCCACCAATACCCAGCCAGTGTGTTTGCTCTGTCTGTGGCCTTCCCCACCAATACCCAGCCAGTGTTTGCTCTGTCTGTGGCCTTCCCCACCAATACCCAGCCAGTGTTTGCTCTGTCTGTGGCCTTCCCCACCAATACCCAGCCAGTGTGTTTGCTCTGTCTGTGGCCTTCCCCACCAATACCCAGCCAGTGTTTGCTCTGTCTGTGGCCTTCCCCACCAATACCCAGCCAGTGTTTGCTCTGTCTGTGGCCTTCCCCACCAATACCCAGCCAGTGTTTGCTCTGTCTGTGGCCTTCCCCACCAATACCCAGCCAGTGTTTGCTCTGCTGACTCTTTGCTGTGTCAGTCTGTTACAGATGCAGCTGTGCATTTCTATTCTCTACCTGTTGTTGACCCGGTCCAGCCAGAAGAGGATGGCGATGTCCCCTTCTCTGAGCCTGCTTCCTCTCCAGGGACTTTTTCCTGGCTCTTGAGTTCTTGCTTGTGCTTTGGTGTCTAGGCCGGGCTGCTGGAAAAGCACTTTTTGAAAACTGCTGATGTAAAAATAAATGTCGTTATCCCTAGCAGCTGGATCGTGGTGACTCAGCGACAGACAGCGTTTATCTCCAACTTCTCTCCCTTCGACACCTGATGGAGGGCTCCGACAGTTCCGAGCCGGGCGCCAGTGACCAACCAGAGGCCCAGCGCAGTCGGCAGCGGGACCGACTAGACCGGGAGGAGGCCTTCTACCAGTTTGTCAACAACCTGAGTGAGGCGGACTACCGGCTAATGAGAGACAACAACCTGCTGGGTACCCCAGGTAACTGCCTCTCCTTTAATACCATTTTTTATTTTATTTTTATTTTACATTTTAGTCATTTAGCAGGCGCTCTTATCCAGAGCGACTTACAGTTAGTGAGTGCATACATTTTTCATACTGGCCCCCCGTGGGAATCGAACCCACAACCCTGGCGTTGCAAGCGCCATGCTCTACCAACTGAGCTACAGGGGATACACGTGTAGTAACACCTGTTATAAAACTATAACACTCCTTTAACACACCTCGTTAGACAACAACCTGCTGGGTACCCCCAGGTAACTGACTCGCACACCTGTAATGCATATCTCAGAGGGTTAACAGAGCAGTGTAGAGATGGATTTTCAACCGCCTTGCTCTTCACTTTCTGTAGTCCTTATTTTTCTACTGCAGAATGAATGATTTTTTTCAGTCAGCTTTTTAGATTGGCTATCTAAGGTTGTTGTCTCAGGTTGTAGTTTTTCTTATCATGGTGTGCTGAAAAACCAAAGCCTGCGGACAACCGAAGACGCCACATCAGGCCAGTGGAGTGTGTTTGGTGGAGCATCTTTCCTGGGGAGAGCGGTGGGAGGACAGGGCCTGTCCTGGTAAGTCTGGTGGTTCTCAGTACTGTCCTGTTGCTGTGTAAACAGGAGATATACTACAGCTTTATGGGCAAGTACTAGGGTATTTACGGTACTAAATGAACCAGTGTCTGTATAGTGAGTTGTAGTTTCATCCCTCCTAGGTGAGATCACAGCGGAAGAGTTGTTGAGTACTAGGGTATTTACCGTACTAAATGAACCAGTGTCTGTATAGTGAGTTGTAGTTTCATCCCTCCTAGGTGAGATCACAGCGGAGGAGTTGTTGAGTACTAGGGTATTTACGGTACTTAATGAACCAGTGTCTGTATAGTGAGTTGTAGTTTCATCCCTCCTAGGTGAGATCACAGCGGAAGAGTTGTTGAGTACTAGGGTATTTACCGTACTAAATGAACCAGTGTCTGTATAGTGAGTTGTAGTTTCATCCCTCCTAGGTGAGATCACAGCGGAGGAGTTGTTGAGTACTAGGGTATTTACGGTACTAAATGAACCAGTGTCTGTATAGTGAGTTGTAGTTTCATCCCTCCTAGGTGAGATCACAGCGGAGGAGTTGTTGAGTACTAGGGTATTTACGGTACTTAATGAACCAGTGTCTGTATAGTGAGTTGTAGTTTCATCCCTCCTAGGTGAGATCACAGCGGAGGAGTTGTTGAGTACTAGGGTATTTACGGTACTAAATGAACCAGTGTCTGTATAGTGAGTTGTAGTTTCATCCCTCCTAGGTGAGATCACAGCGGAGGAGTTGTTGAGTCGGCTGCAGCAGATTAAGGATGGGCCAGAGCAGCCGCAGCCTAGCATCAACAGCACTGAGACTGGAGAAGGAGGTAAGGCACGGCTGAACTTTTCATTATGTCATTCAAGCAGAAATTCAAATTTGGCTACTTTTAAAGATGGAATCCTTAATGGTGAAATTGCCAGAACAACAAAGTCACTGCAAACAACAAATACTGTTTTGTTTTCAATGAGAATTTTGACATGTTCTGTCTTCTATTAGAACCGGCGGAAGGTCCAGAGGACCCGTCTAACGGCGACACCCTCTTGGATTGGCTGAACACCGTCAGGCGGACAGGCAACACCACCCGCAGTGGTCACCGAGGCAACCAGTCGTGGCGGGCGGTGAGCCGGACCAACCCAAACAGCGGAGACTTCCGGTTCAGTCTGGAGATCAACGTTAACCGTAACCTGGCCGAGCAGCAGGCCCGCGCCGAGGGGGAGGCACAAGAGGAAGCCCCAGCAGAAGCACCTGGTGATGGGGTGGAGGCAGTGGTCGGAGTGGAGGTCCAGCCTGAGGCAGGGACGGAGGCAGGGACGGAGGCAGGGACTGAGGCGCCCATGGAGACAGGAGAGGTGCTGGAGGAACCAGTTGTGGAGGAGCTGGCTGTCATAGTGGAACCAGAAGTGGAGATGGAGCCAGAGGCTGAAGTAGAAGCAGAGATGGTACCAGAGTTAGAAGTAGAGGTGGTCCCACAGCCCCCCAGCCCTGCCGCCACCACGCCTCCTGTCTCCAGCCCTGCCACCACCACGCCTCCTGTATCCAGCCCTGCCACCACCACGCCTCCTGTATCCAGCCCTGCCATCACCACCCCTCCTGTCTCCAGACCAGCCAGTCCCGTGGTGCAGTCCCCTCCAGCCGCTCCCAGCCCTCCCTCTGAGGAGCCTCCGCGACGAGGCCAGAGACGAGCCCGCAGCCGTAGCCCCGAGCAGCGCCGGACCAGGGCTCGCACCACACGCAGCCGTTCCCCTCTCACCCTGGACCACCTGGACGGCCTCCCCCGCCATGTGCCCAACGCCACCCCCTCACACAGCCCCGCCCCCCTGCCCCCCGAGGCCCCGGCAGAGGGAAGCTCACGGACTCGACAGCATGTTCTGTCCCGGCAGAGCACCGCAGAGTACGAGGCCCAGTCAGCCGGAACCGGGTCTGGGACCGCCCCAGAGCCCCCTACCGCCCCAGCCCAGGAGGGGGCAGCAGGACCACGCCCCCCCACCATCATGCTGGACCTGCAGGTGCGTCGCGTGCGTCCAGGTGAGTACCGCCAGAGGGACAGCATTGCTAACAGAACCCGCTCACGCTCCCAGAACTCCAACAACACCTTCCTGTACGAGAGTGAGAGGGGGGGATTCCGCAGGACCTTCTCCCGGTCAGAGCGTGCAGGTGTGAGGACATACGTCAGCACCATCCGGATCCCCATCAGGAGGATCAGTGACGCAGGGCTGGGAGAGGCCACCTCTATGGCCCTACAGACCATGATACGACAGATCATGACCGGCTTCGGAGAGCTCAGCTACTTCATGGACTCTGACTCGGACTCCTCGGACTCAAACCGTGGCGCCGGTAACCCCACCGGCGCTGCCGACCTGGCCGAGGCGCTCAACACTCCCGAGGGGGGAGTAGCCGGCATGGCGGTGGGGGTGGAGCCTCCTGTCTCAGTGGGCGGGCCTAGTGTGGGAGGAGCCGGGGAGGCAAGGACAGAGGAGGGGGAGGAGGGGGTTGGTCTAGGTCTGGCCCCAGGGATAGGTTTAGGGGTGGGGGGTAGAGCTCGGCCCCGCGCCCCCATCAGTCTGGAGGAACCAGGGTCACTGCCCTTCCTCCGCCTTGCTCACTTCTTCCTCCTGAATGATGAGGATGAGGAACAGCCCAGAGGACTCACCAAGGAGCAGATCGACAACCTCTCCACCAGGAACTTTGGGGAGAGTGATGCTCTGAAGACCTGCAGTGTGTGCATCACAGAGTATGCTGAGGGGAACAAGTTGAGGAAGTTGCCCTGTTCCCATGAGTACCATGTTCACTGTATCGACCGCTGGCTGTCTGAGAACTCCACCTGTCCCATCTGCCGCAGGGCCGTGCTGGTGTCTGCTAACCGGGAGAGTGTGGTCTAACCGGCAGGGTCAGAGGTCAGGGGTCACCGGGCCAGGCGGCCAACCACTGCTCCAGACAGACACCTCCAGTGTATAACACCGTTTCACTTCTGCAGGCCTTTCTCCTAGTCAGGCCATTTACATTGTTCAGGTTTTCTTTTTAAGCCATCAGTGAGTTTTATCCAACTGACATGCCGGTGTTTGGACAGACAGAGACGAGACCTGACAGACGAGACAGACAAGAGAGAGAGAAAGACAGACAGACAAGACGGAGAGACTGACAGGAAGGAAGGTGGTGTCCTCACAGACTGTAGGAAGAGACATGAGAAAGAGATGCCACTGTCCCCTGTTGGCCATCAGACCCCACTCTCCCCTACCTACCCTGTTGGCCATCAGACCCCACTCTCCCCTACCTACCCTGAGAGGACCATCAGACCCCACTCTCCCCTACCTACCCTGTTGGCCATCAGACCCCACTCTCCCCTACCTACCCTGAGAGGACCAACAGACCCCACTCTCCCCTACCTACCCTGTTGGCCATCAGACCCCACTCTCCCCTACCTACCCTGAGAGGACCATCAGACCCCACTCTCCCCTACCTACCCTGAGAGGACCAACAGACCCCACTCTCCCCTACCTACCCTGAGAGGACCAAAAGACCCCACTCTCCCCTACCTACCCTGAGAGGACCATCAGACCCCACTCTCCCCTACCTACCCTGAGAGGACCAACAGACCCCACTCTCCCCTACCTACCCTGTTGGCCATCAGACCCCACTCTCCCCTACCTACCCTGAGAGGACCAACAGACCCCACTCTCCCCTACCTACCCTGAGAGGACCAACAGACCCCACTCTCCCCTACCTACCCTGAGAGGACCATCAGACCCCACTCTCCCCTACCTACCCTGAGAGGACCAACAGACCCCACTCTCCCCTACCTACCCTGTTGGCCATCAGACCCCACTCTCCCCTACCTACCCTGAGAGGACCAACAGACCCCACTCTCCCCTACCTACCCTGAGAGGACCAACAGACCCCACTCTCCCCTACCTACCCTGAGAGGACCATCAGACCCCACTCTCCCCTACCTACCCTGTTGGCCATCAGACCCCACTCTCCCCTACCTACCCTGTTGGCCAACAGACCCCACTCTCCCCTACCTACCCTGTTGGCCATCAGACCCCACTCTCCCCTACCTACCCTGAGACGACCAACAGACCCCACTCTCCCCTACCTACCCTGAGAGGACCAACAGACCCCACTCTCCCCTACCTACCCTGAGAGGACCATCAGACCCCACTCTCCCCTACCTACCGTGTTGGCCATCAGACCCCACTCTCCCCTACCTACCCTGTTGGCCAACAGACCCCACTCTCCCCTACCTACCCTGAGAGGACCATCAGACCCCACTCTCCCCTACCTACCCTGAGAGGACCAACAGACCCTACTCTCCCCTACCTACCCTGTTGGCCATCAGACCCCACTCTCCCCTACCTACCCTGAGAGGACCAACAGACCCCACTCTCCCCTACCTACCCTGAGAGGACCAACAGACCCCACTCTCCCCTACCTACCCTGAGAGGACTAACACACCCCACTCTCCCCTACCTACCCTGAGAGGACCATCAGACCCCACTCTCCCCTACCTACCCTGTTGGCCATCAGACACCACTCTCCCCTACCTACCCTGTTGGCCAACAGACCCCACTCTCCCCTACCTACCCTGAGAGGACCATCAGACCCCACTCTCCCCTACCTACCCTGAGAGGACCAACAGACCCCACTCTCCCCTACCTACCCTGAGAGGACCATCAGACCCCACTCTCTCCCCTACCTACCCTGTTGGCCATCAGACCCCACTCTCCCCTACCTACCCTGAGAGGACCAACAGACCCCACTCTCCCCTACCTACCCTGTTGGCCATCAGACCCCACTCTCCCCTACCTACCCTGAGAGGACCAACAGACCCCACTCTCCCCTACCTACCCTGAGAGGACCAACAGACCCCACTCTCCCCTACCTACCCTGAGAGTACCATCAGACCCCACTCCCCTACCTACCCTGAGAGTACCATCAGACCCCACTCTCCCCTACCTACCCTGTTGGCCATCAGACCCCACTCTCCCCTACCTACCCTGAGAGGACCAACAGACCCCACTCTCTTCTACCTACCCTGAGAGTACCATCAGACCCCACTCTCCCCTACCTACCCTGAGAGGACCAACAGACCCCACTCTCCCCTACCTACCCTGTTGGCCATCAGACCCCACTCTCCCCTACCTACCCTGTTGGCCATCAGACCCCACTCTCCCCTACCTACCCTGAGAGGACCAACAGACCCCACTCTCCCCTACCTACCCTGAGAGGACCATCAGACCCCACTCTCCCCTACCTACCCTGAGAGGGCCATCAGACCCCACTCTCCCTTACCTACCCTGAGAGGACCATCAGACCCCACTCTCCCTTACCTACCCTGAGAGGACCAACAGACCCCACTCTCCCCTACCTACCCTGAGAGGACCAACAGACCCCACTCTCCCCTACCTACCCTGAGAGGACCATCAGACCCCACTCTCCCCTACCTACCCTGAGAGGACCATCAGACCCCACTCTCCCCTACCTACCCTGAGAGGACCATCAGACCCCACTCTCCCCTACCTACCCTGTTGGCCATCAGACCCCACTCTCCCCTACCTACCCTGAGAGGACCAACAGACCCCACTCTCCCCTACCTACCCTGAGAGGACCAACAGACCCCACTCTCTTCTACCTACCCTGAGTGTACCATCAGACCCCACTCTCCCCTACCTACCCTGAGAGGACCAACAGACCCCACTCTCCCCTACCTACCCTGTTGGCCATCAGACCCCACTCTCCCCTACCTACCCTGTTGGCCATCAGACCCCACTCTCCCCTACCTACCCTGAGAGGACCAACAGACCCCACTCTCCCCTACCTACCCTGAAAGGACCAACAGACCCCACTCTCCCCTACCTACCCTGAGAGGACCAACAGACCCCACTCTCCCCTACCTACCCTGAGAGGACCATCAGACCCCACTCTCCCCTACCTACCCTGAGAGGACCATCAGACCCCACTCTCCCTTACCTACCCTGAGAGGACCAACAGACCCCACTCTCCCCTACCTACCCTGAGAGGACCATCAGACCCCACTCTCCCCTACCTACCCTGAGAGGACCATCAGACCCCACTCTCCCCTACCTACCCTGAGAGGACCAACAGACCCCACTCTCCCCTACCTGCCCTGAGAGGACCAACAGACCCCACTCTCCCCTACCTACCCTGAGAGGACCAACAGACCCCACCCACCATCAGACCCCACTCTCCCCTACCTACCCTGAGAGGACCAACAGACCCCACTCTCCCCTACCTACCCTGTTGGCCATCAGACCCCACTCTCCCCTACCTACCCTGTTGGCCATCAGACCCCACTCTCCCCTACCTACCCTGAGAGGACTAACAGACCCCACTCTCCCTTACCTACCCTGAGAGGACCAACAGACCCCACTCTCCCTTACCTACCCTGAGAGGACCAACAGACCCCACTCTCCCCTACCTACCCTGAGAGGACCAACAGACCCCACTCCCCCTTACCTGTCTTACCCCAAAAAGGACTCCACTGTCCCCACCTGACCCTGCTCTCCACCTGAAAGACTAACTGCATTTATCAATACTCTGGAATGTCTCACTGGCTGTTGGTGTGTCAAAGCTTGCAGAATTAGTTTTTAAGTTAAAACTGTAGAATGTTGTACAGGCTTTAATGGGGAGAACACAAGATGTGACGGACTTGGATTCAGTTTGGAATTCTTAGCTATCAGTTTATTTGGAATCGTATTGCATCATATTCATGACATCGGATCGATTGTACTGATTATTGATTATGAATTGTGTTGAAGCGTCGTTGAGATGGGATGTGGGCATTTAGTCTAACTCCAGCCCATCGCATGAAGCATTTTCTGTTTCTGCCCTCTGACAGTGTTTCATCATGACCTGGCCTGGATCCACAAAGCATCTCCCAGTAGGACTGCTGATTTAGGATCAGCCCATATAATCCTATTCATTATGACCTCTGATCAGCAGTCCCACTGTGATACGGGCCCTGAATGATAATAAACCCAGTGATCCTAACCCTGTGACGTCACCATGACAACCTGTTGGTTCTGCTGCAATATCACCAGGAAGTGAACAGACGGCTGCATTATGGGGCCGTACCAAACGCCACCCTATCTCTTTATAGTGCACTACCCATAGGACTCTGATCTAAAGTAGTGCTCTATATAGGGAATAAGGCCATTTGGGAATCACTTTTATTATGAGTTCCATGTGTTGGTTAGACCCCGGCAGGCCAGGATAGAGCCAGGCAGGCCAGGTTAGAGCCAGGCAGGCCAGGTTAGACCCCGGCAGGCCAGGATAGAGCCAGGCAGGCCAGGTTAGAGCCAGGCAGGCCAGGTTAGAGCCAGGCAGGCCAGGTTAGACCCAGGCAGGCCAGGTTAGACCCAGGCAGGCCAGGTTAGACCCAGGCAGGCCAGGATAGAGCCAGGCAGGCCAGGTTAGAGCCAGGCAGGCCAGGTTAGACCCAGGCAGGCCAGGATAGAGCCAGGCAGGCCAGGTTAGACCCAGGCAGGCCAGGTTAGAGCCAGGCAGGCCAGGTTAGAGCCAGGCAGGCCAGGTTAGACCCAGGCAGGCCAGGTTAGAGCCAGGCAGGCCAGGATAGAGCCAGGCAGGCCAGGTTAGAGCCAGGATAGACCCAGGCAGGCCAGGATAGACCCAGGCAGGCCAGGTTAGAGCCAGGCAGGCCAGGTTAGACCCAGGCAGGCCAGGTTAGAGCCAGGCAGGCCAGGATAGAGCCAGGTTAGAGCCAGGCAGGCCAGGTTAGAGCCAGGATAGACCCAGGCAGGCCAGGATAGAGCCAGGCAGGCCAGGTTAGAGCCAGGCAGGCCAGGTTAGAGCCAGGCAGGCCAGGTTAGACCCAGGCAGGCCAGGTTAGAGCCAGGCAGGCCAGGTTAGACCCAGGCAGGCCAGGTTAGAGCCAGGCAGGCCAGGTTAGACCCAGGCAGGCCAGGTTAGAGCCCGGCAGGCCAGGTTAGAGCCCGGCAGGCCAGGTTAGAGCCAGGCAGGCCAGGATAGAGCCAGGCAGGCCAGGATAGAGCCAGGCAGGCCAGGATAGAGCCAGGCAGGCCAGGTTAGACCCAGGCCAGGTCTCTGTCCTCTGTCTATGCCTAGAACGTCTAGCACCGAGAGACGTCTTCATATCTGGAACACCAGTGCAATAACTACAAAGAGGAAAAACAAAGCGGAATATTCTAAACTTGTATATTATTATTTCTAAAATATTGTAGACTGAATATTCACACTTAAAATGAAGACTTGTTCCCTTTTCAAAATGTGTTAAGCTTTTTATTTGCTAGAGCTTGGTTCTTTCTGTACATTCCGATAGCACTATTTCTTGGCGAGCGGTGGGACTGTAGGATGCTATAGGTTGGCTGTACGTGCAGACGGAGGGAGGGAGCGTTCTATGCCATGATGACATCACATTATTCTATAGGTTCCATGTGTTCTCACGGTTGCCATCATTACCTCCTCCCTGTATAAATAAAGTTTTGGGTGGTTGAAGCTCTGTTATTGTTGATAATGACCAGCTGTAAATTAAATGTATTCTGTCTTTCTGGCAGCGCTTCCCTACTAGCCTGGCTGTCTTCGTCATGGCCTTCTACTGCAGTGTGTTGGGAGAGTCCCAAATGGCACACTATTCCCTATAGTGCACTGCCTTTGGGACACCCACAGGGCTCTGGTCAACATTAGTGCTCTGTAAAGGGAATAGGGTGCCATTTGGGAGCCAGACCAGTCCTGTAGTCTAATATCCCTATGTTCACCAAGGGCATGTTCTCATTATCAGGAAATACATTCTGCCGTCTCCACTTCTCCTTCTGCCTTTTAGTTTAAGAATATATTGTATTATTGTTGATACCCACAGAATTTCAGTTCCCAGGGGGATGACGTGGAGAGGGCCACGTTCCCAGGGGGATGATGTGGAGAGGGCCACGTTCCCAGGGGGATGACGTGGAGAGGGCCACGTTCCCAGGGGGATGACGTGGAGAGGGCCAAGTTCCCAGGGGGATGACGTGGAGAGGGCCACGTTCCCAGGGGGATGACGTGGAGAGGGCCACGTTCCCAGGGGGATGACGTGGAGAGGGCCACGTTCCCAGGGGGATGACGTGGAGAGGGCCACGTTCCCAGGGGGATGACGTGGAGAGGGCCACGTTCCCAGGGGGATGATGTGGAGAGGGCCACGTTCCCAGGGGGATGATGTGGAGAGGGCCACGTTCCCAGGGGGATGACGTGGAGAGGGCCACGTTGTTACAACTAGGACCAGGCTTCTCCAAGGGAGGCGTGACCACTTGATTTTGGAGATATAGCCACTCAGTAATCTGTTTTAATCCACAGGTGGAGCACCTCTACAGAGGGAGAGAGTGAGATGATCAATAGGGTTGTATGAAAAAAGTATGAACATGTATGCACTCACTAACTGTAAGTCGCTCTGGATAAGAGCGTCTGCTAAAGTGCTAGAGGGCCACGTTGTTACAACTAGGACCAGGCTTCTCCAAGGGAGGCGTGACCACTTGATTTTGGAGATATAGCCACTCAGTAATCTGTTTTAATCCACAGGTGGAGCACCTCTACAGAGGGAGAGAGTGAGATGATCAATAGGGTTGTATGAAAAAAGTATGAACATGTATGCACTCACTAACTGTAAGTCGCTCTGGATAAGAGCGTCTGCTAAAATGTAATCAGTGTTAATAGCCAAGTGGGAAGGTGATAATTACCAGTTGGATGCATTCACATGCTATGATCTTGTTGAGAAACGCCGATTGGCTAATGGCCAGCAAGCTGCATCATCCAGGGAAACCCTGCCTCAAGAGTTCCACACCTGAGCAGCGACGTATTGGCCATGTTCGAGAGCATCAAAACTGTGATGTAGCAGCGACGTATTGGCCATGTTCGAGAGCAGCGACGTATTGGCCATGTTCGAGAGCAGCGAAACTGTGATGTAGCCTATCATGGGTAGATTCTGAATCGCTGACCGAGTTACAAATAATATTGGGTAGTTATTTACATTTTAGTCATTTAGCAGACGCTCTTATCCAGAGCGACTTACAGTTAGCACATACATTATTTTATCGAACCCACAACCCTGGCGTTGCAAACGCCATGCTCTACCAACTGAGCTACATCCCTGCCGGCCATTCCCTCCCCTACCCTGGACGACGCTGGGCCAATTGTGCGCCGCCCCATGGGTCTCCCGGTCGCGGCCGGCTACGACAGAGCCTGGATTCGAACCAGGATCTCTAGTGGCACAGCTAGCACTGCGATGCAGTGCCTTAGACCACTGCGCCAGTTATGTTAGAATCAGTCTCGACTCGCCGGCTGTGTCTGAACACCTGGCCTCAAAGACCCTGAATGTTTTATATATATATACACTGAACAAAAATATAAACACAACATTTAAAGTGCTGGTTTCATGAGCTGAAATAAAATATCCCCTAAATGCTCCATACGCACAAAAAGCTTATTTCTCTCATGTTGTGCACAAATTTGTTTACATCCCTGTTAGTGAACATTTCTCCTTTGCCAAGATAATCCATCCACCTGACAGGTGTGGCATATCAAGAAGGTGATTAAACAGCATGATCATTACACAGGTGCACCTTGTGCTAGGGACAAAAGGCCACTGCTGGGGGGTGCTGAGGAGTATGTATTTCTGTAATAAATCCCCCCCTGCCCAGTCATATGAAATCCATAGATTAGGTCCTAATGAATTTATTTTTAATTGACTGATTTCCTTATATGAACTGTAAAACCTTTGAAATTGTTGCATGTTGTGTTTATATTTTTGTTCAGTATATATTACAATAAAGATATGTGGATCACTTCAATTTAGAGTGGCAAACATGGAAAATACAATCTAGATTAGGATAAGCATTATGTTCAGATGAAGCAGATATGGAGGTTTTACAGGAATCGCTGTTTTTTTATTATTTGTATTTATATATTTTTATTTTTAGGGGGTAGATCAGGTTTAATATTGCAGATAAATTTTGGGCTCCATCAATTTAATTGTCGGCATCATTTCCAACCCCCATAGTGGTCCTCTGTAGCTCAGCTGGTAGAGCACGGTGCTTGTAACGCCAAGGTAGTGGGTTCGATCCCCGGGACCACCCGTACACAAAAAATGTATGCACACATGACTGTAAGTCGCTTTGGATAAAAGCGTCTGCTAAATGGCATATTATTATTATTATTATATGATTTCACCCCGTAATGTGTTGATACATAAGAGCGTCTGCTAAATTACGAAAATGTAAACGTAAAACATTAAGCTACCCATAATGTGGTAGGCAAAATACTCTAGGAATGATGGTCAGGAGAAACATGTGGAAGTAAGAAAGAATTGAGGGCTGAAATCTAATCCATTTGTTTTCAACTGTACAAAGGAACAATGTTGCTTCGTATTTCAGGTTGTCGCTTGGGGCGTTGTCAAGGGATTTACCGCCAGGTGAGACCTGTAGAATAAAACGTATGTCACCCGTTCTAAAACGGAGCTACGGAATTGTTCCTTGTCTTTAGAAAACACTTTTATTAACGAGGGGCATGTGTAGTCGTCTACAGTATAACTTCTGTATTAAATTGTAAGCTATTAACCTGTATCTAGACTAATGAATATCGAGTTGTATAAATGGACATTACAGCGCTACAGTGGTTTGTGTTTAACGTAATTACCCGAATACAGTGTACCCCGGATGGAGATTGAATTTATCATAGTACTACTTAGTTTGACCAGTTAGGGACGCTGTCTACGTGTTCATCTGAATAGTTTATTTTACATGCATAATTTTTTGCACACCTACGTTCACCCACCCGTCTCTGGCCATGTCATCCCAGCTGCAGCCCTGGTCCTGTGAGCTACCTGTGGTGGGGGTGGGGAGGTGTAAGAGCTCCGGCCCTGTACAGGTGAGTCACATGGACCACCTGGTGTTGACCGTGAAGAGTGTTCCAGACACCTGCACCTTCTACTCCTCTGTCCTGGGCATGGAGGTCATCACCTTTAAGGTACATTCTGAGTACTGACACAGAATGTACTGCATAATCAATGATTAATCTATTGATCACTTTTACTGAGATATTAATTATTCTACTTTGGATAAAACATGGAAACGTTTTCTACTGTTCTGACAATGGTAGTTTCCACAGCTAACAACCAACAAGGTCATTAAATAAATGGTAGATAAACTCTCCAACTGGACTGTGTAAGCCTGTGGAAAAACTCCAGCAGATGGTAGCCTTCACCAGTCTCTCTCTTCTTTACCCCAGGGTGACCGTAAGGCGCTGTGTTTTGGGCAGCAGAAGTTGAACCTGAACCAGGTGGGTCAGGAGTTTGAACCCAAGGCTCTGAGACCCACCTCAGGATCAGCTGACCTCTGTCTCCTCACCGCCACCCCCCTGGATGCTGTAGCTACACACCTACAGGTGATCAAACAGCCGCTACGCTCCTACAGTGGACACACTCCCAGTGGAAACACTCCCAGTGGACACACTCCCAGTGGACACACTCCCAGTGGAAACACTCGCTACGCTCCTACAGTGGACACACTCCCAGTGGAAACACTCCCAGTGGAAACACTCCCAGTGGACACACTCGCTACGCTCCTACAGTGGACACACTCCCAGTGGACACACTCCCAGTGGACACACTCCCAGTGGACACACTCCCAGTGGACACACTCCCAGTGGAAACAGCCGCTACGCTCCTACAGTGGACACACTCCCAGTGGACACACTCCCAGTGGACACACTCCCAGTGGACACACTCCCAGTGGACACACTCCCAGTGGAAACACTCCCAGTGGACACACTCCCAGTGGACACACTCCCAGTGGACACACTCGCTACGCTCCTACAGTGGACACACTCCCAGTGGACACACTCCCAGTGGACACACTCCCAGTGGACACACTCCCAGTGGACACACTCCCAGTGGAAACACTCGCTACGCTCCTACAGTGGACACACTCCCAGTGGAAACACTCCCAGTGGAAACACTCCCAGTGGACACACTCCCAGTGGAAACACTCCCAGTGGAAACACTCCCAGTGGAAACACTCCCAGTGGACACACTCGCTACGCTCCTACAGTGGACACACTCCCAGTGGACACACTCCCAGTGGACACACTCCCAGTGGAAACACTCGCTACGCTCCTACAGTGGACACACTCCCAGTGGAAACACTCCCAGTGGACACACTCCCAGTGGAAACACTCCCAGTGGAAACACTCCCAGTGGACACACTCCCAGTGGAAACACTCCCAGTGGACACACTCCCAGTGGAAACACTCCCAGTGGACACACTCCCAGTGGAAACACTCCCAGTCCCAGTGGACACACTCGCTACGCTCCTACAGTGGACACACTCCCAGTGGACACACTCCCAGTGGACACACTCCCAGTGGAAACACTCGCTACGCTCCTACAGTGGACACACTCCCAGTGGACACACTCCCAGTGGACACACTCCCAGTGGAAACACTCGCTACGCTCCTACAGTGGACACACTCCCAGTGGACACACTCCCAGTGGACACACTCCCAGTGGACACACTCGCTACGCTCCTACAGTGGACACACTCCCAGTGGACACACTCCCAGTGGACACACTCCCAGTGGAAACACTCCCAGTGGAAACACTCCCAGTGGACACGCTCCTACAGTGGACACACTCCCAGTGGACACACTCCCAGTGGACACACTCCCAGTGGAAACACTCCCAGTGGAAACACTCCCAGTGGAAACACTCCCAGTGGACACACTCCCAGTGGAAACACTCCCAGTGGACACACTCCCAGTGGACACACTCACAGTGGAAACACTCCCAGTGGACACACTCCCAGTGGAAACACTCCCAGTGGACACACTCCCAGTGGAAACACTCCCAGTGGACACACTCCCAGTGGAAACACTCCCAGTGGACACACTCCCAGTGGACACACTCCCAGTGGAAACACTCCCAGTGGACACACTCCCAGTGGACACACTCCCAGTGGAAACACTCCCAGTGGACACACTCGCTATGCTCCTACAGTGGACACACTCCCAGTGGACACACTCCCAGTGGACACACTCGCTATGCTCCTACAGTGGACACACTCCCAGTGGACACACTCCCAGTGGAAACACTCCCAGTGGACACACTCCCAGTGGACACACTCCCAGTGGAAACACTCCCAGTGGACACACTCGCTACGCTCCTACAGTGGACACACTCCCAGTGGACACACTCCCAGTGGACAAACTCCCAGTGGAAACACTCCCAGTGGACACACTCCCAGTGGACACACTCCCAGTGGAAACACTCCCAGTGGACACACTCCCAGTGGAAACACTCCCAGTGGACACACTCCCAGTGGAAACACTCCCAGTGGACACACTCCCAGTGGACACACTCCCAGTGGAAACACTCCCAGTGGACACACTCCCAGTGGAAACACTCCCAGTGGACACACTCCCAGTGGAAACACTCCCAGTGGACACACTCCCAGTGGAAACACTCCCAGTGGACACACCCCCAGTGGACACGCTCCTACAGTGGACACACTCCCAGTGGACACACTCCCAGTGGACACACTCCCAGTGGACACACTCCCAGTGGAAACACTCCCAGTGGACACACTCCCAGTGGACACACTCCCAGTGGAAACACTCCCAGTGGAAACACTCCCAGTGGAAACACTCCCAGTGGAAACACTCCCAGTGGACACACTCGCTACGCTCCTACAGTGGACACACTCCCAGTGGACACACTCCCAGTGGACACACTCCCAGTGGACACACTCCCAGTGGACACACTCCCAGTGGAAACAGCCGCTACGCTCCTACAGTGGACACACTCCCAGTGGACACACTCCCAGTGGACACACTCCCAGTGGACACACTCCCAGTGGACACACTCCCAGTGGAAACACTCCCAGTGGACACACTCCCAGTGGACACACTCCCAGTGGACACACTCGCTACGCTCCTACAGTGGACACACTCCCAGTGGACACACTCCCAGTGGACACACTCCCAGTGGACACACTCCCAGTGGACACACTCCCAGTGGAAACACTCGCTACGCTCCTACAGTGGACACACTCCCAGTGGAAACACTCCCAGTGGAAACACTCCCAGTGGACACACTCCCAGTGGAAACACTCCCAGTGGAAACACTCCCAGTGGAAACACTCCCAGTGGACACACTCGCTACGCTCCTACAGTGGACACACTCCCAGTGGACACACTCCCAGTGGACACACTCCCAGTGGAAACACTCGCTACGCTCCTACAGTGGACACACTCCCAGTGGAAACACTCCCAGTGGACACACTCCCAGTGGAAACACTCCCAGTGGAAACACTCCCAGTGGACACACTCCCAGTGGAAACACTCCCAGTGGACACACTCCCAGTGGAAACACTCCCAGTGGACACACTCCCAGTGGAAACACTCCCAGTGGAAACACTCCCAGTGGACACACTCGCTACGCTCCTACAGTGGACACACTCCCAGTGGACACACTCCCAGTGGACACACTCCCAGTGGAAACACTCGCTACGCTCCTACAGTGGACACACTCCCAGTGGACACACTCCCAGTGGACACACTCCCAGTGGAAACACTCGCTACGCTCCTACAGTGGACACACTCCCAGTGGACACACTCCCAGTGGACACACTCCCAGTGGACACACTCGCTACGCTCCTACAGTGGACACACTCCCAGTGGACACACTCCCAGTGGACACACTCCCAGTGGAAACACTCCCAGTGGAAACACTCCCAGTGGACACGCTCCTACAGTGGACACACTCCCAGTGGACACACTCCCAGTGGACACACTCCCAGTGGAAACACTCCCAGTGGAAACACTCCCAGTGGAAACACTCCCAGTGGACACACTCCCAGTGGAAACACTCCCAGTGGACACACTCCCAGTGGACACACTCACAGTGGAAACACTCCCAGTGGACACACTCCCAGTGGAAACACTCCCAGTGGACACACTCCCAGTGGAAACACTCCCAGTGGACACACTCCCAGTGGAAACACTCCCAGTGGACACACTCCCAGTGGACACACTCCCAGTGGAAACACTCCCAGTGGACACACTCCCAGTGGACACACTCCCAGTGGAAACACTCCCAGTGGACACACTCGCTATGCTCCTACAGTGGACACACTCCCAGTGGACACACTCCCAGTGGACACACTCGCTATGCTCCTACAGTGGACACACTCCCAGTGGACACACTCCCAGTGGAAACACTCCCAGTGGACACACTCCCAGTGGACACACTCCCAGTGGAAACACTCCCAGTGGACACACTCGCTACGCTCCTACAGTGGACACACTCCCAGTGGACACACTCCCAGTGGACAAACTCCCAGTGGAAACACTCCCAGTGGACACACTCCCAGTGGACACACTCCCAGTGGAAACACTCCCAGTGGACACACTCCCAGTGGAAACACTCCCAGTGGACACACTCCCAGTGGAAACACTCCCAGTGGACACACTCCCAGTGGACACACTCCCAGTGGAAACACTCCCAGTGGACACACTCCCAGTGGAAACACTCCCAGTGGACACACTCCCAGTGGAAACACTCCCAGTGGACACACTCCCAGTGGAAACACTCCCAGTGGACACACCCCCAGTGGACACGCTCCTACAGTGGACACACTCCCAGTGGACACACTCCCAGTGGACACACTCCCAGTGGACACACTCCCAGTGGAAACACTCCCAGTGGACACACTCCCAGTGGACACACTCCCAGTGGAAACACTCCCAGTGGAAACACTCCCAGTGGAAACACTCCCAGTGGACACGCTCCTAAAGTGGACACACTCCCAGTGGACACGCTCCTACAGTGGACACACTCCCAGTGGACACACTCCCAGTGGACACACTCCCAGTGGACACACTCCCAGTGGAAACACTCCCAGTGGACACACTCCCAGTGGAAACACTCCCAGTGGAAACACTCCCAGTGGACACGCTCCTACAGTGGAAACGCTCCCAGTGGACACGCTCCTACAGTGGACACACTCCCAGTGGACACACTCCCAGTGGACACACTCCCAGTGGAAACACTCCCAGTGGAAACACTCCCAGTGGAAACACTCCCAGTGGACACACTCCCAGTGGAAACACTCCCAGTGGACACACTCCCAGTGGACACACTCCCAGTGGAAACACTCCCAGTGGACACACTCCCAGTGGACACACTCCCAGTGGACACACTCCCAGTGGAAACACTCCCAGTGGAAACACTCCCAGTGGACACACTCCCAGTGGAAACACTCCCAGTGGACACACTCCCAGTGGACACACTCCCAGTGGACACACTCCCAGTGGACACACTCCCAGTGGACACACTCCCAGTGGACACACTCCCAGTGGAAACACTCCCAGTGGACACACTCCCAGTGGACACACTCCCAGTGGAAACACTCCCAGTGGACACACTCCCAGTGGACACACTCCCAGTGGAAACACTCCCAGTGGACACACTCCCAGTGGAAACACTCCCAGTGGACACACTCCCAGTGGAAACACTCCCAGTGGACACACTCCCAGTGGACACGCTCCTACAGTGGACACACTCCCAGTGGACACACTCCCAGTGGACACACTCCCAGTGGAAACACTCCCAGTGGACACACTCCCAGTGGAAACACTCCCAGTGGACACGCTCCTACAGTGGAAACACTCCCAGTGGAAACACTCCCAGTGGAAACACTCCCAGTGGACACGCTCCTACAGTGGAAACACTCCCAGTGGACACGCTCCTACAGTGGAAACACTCCCAGTGGACACGCTCCTACAGTGGAAACACTCCCAGTGGACACGCTCCCAGTGGACACACTCCCAGTGGAAACACTCCCAGTGGACACACTCCCAGTGGAAACACTCCCAGTGGAAACACTCCCAGTGGAAACACTCCCAGTGGACACACTCCCAGTGGAAACACTCCCAGTGGAAACACTCCCAGTGGACACACTCCCAGTGGAAACACTCCCAGTGGAAACACTCCCAGTGGACACACTCCCAGTGGACACACTCCCAGTGGAAACACTCCCAGTGGACACACTCCCAGTGGAAACACTCCCAGTGGACACACTCCCAGTGGAAACACTCCCAGTGGACACACTCCCAGTGGACACACTCCCAGTGGACACACTCCCAGTGGAAACACTCCCAGTGGACACACTCCCAGTGGAAACACTCCCAGTGGACACACTCCCAGTGGAAACACTCCCAGTGGAAACACTCCCAGTGGACACGCTCCTACAGTGGACACGCTCCTACAGTGGAAACACTCCCAGTGGACACGCTCCTACAGTGGACACACTCCCACTCCCAGTGGACACACTCCCAGTGGACACGCTCCTACAGTGGACACACTCCCAGTGGACACACTCCCAGTGGACACACTCCCAGTGGAAACACTCCCAGTGGACACACTCCCAGTGGAAACACTCCCAGTGGACACACTCCCAGTGGAAACACTCCCTCAGTGGACACATTCCCAGTGGAAACACTCCCAGTGGACACACTCCCAGTGGACACGCTCCTAACGTGGACACACTCCCAGTGGACACACTCCCAGTGGAAACACTCCCAGTGGACACACTCCCAGTGGACACACTCCCAGTGGACACACTCCCAGTGGAAACACTCCCAGTGGACACACTCCCAGTGGAAACACTCCCAGTGGAAACACTCCCAGTGGACACACTCCCAGTGGAAACACTCCCAGTGGAAACACTCCCAGTGGACACACTCCCAGTGGAAACACTCCCAGTGGAAACACTCCCAGTGGAAACACTCCCAGTGGACACACTCCCAGTGGACACACTCCCAGTGGAAACACTCCCAGTGGACACACTCCCAGTGGACACACTCCCAGTGGAAACACTCCCAGTGGAAACACTCCCAGTGGACACACTCCCAGTGGAAACACTCCCAGTGGACACACTCCCAGTGGACACACTCCCAGTGGACACACTCCCAGTGGACACACTCCCAGTGGAAACACTCCCAGTGGACACACTCCCAGTGGAAACACTCCCAGTGGACACACTCCCAGTGGACACACTCCCAGTGGACACACTCACAGTGGAAACACTCCCAGTGGACACACTCCCAGTGGAAACACTCCCAGTGGACACACTCCCAGTGGAAACACTCCCAGTGGACACACTCCCAGTGGAAACACTCCCAGTGGACACACTCCTAGTGGACACACTCCCAGTGGAAACACTCCCAGTGGAAACACTCCCAGTGGACACACTCCCAGTGGACACACTCCCAGTGGAAACACTCCCAGTGGACACACTCCCAGTGGACACACTCCCAGTGGAAACACTCCCAGTGGAAACACTCCCAGTGGACACACTCCCAGTGGACACACTCCCAGTGGAAACACTCCCAGTGGACACACTCCCAGTGGAAACACTCCCAGTGGAAACACTCCCAGTGGACACACTCCCAGTGGAAACACTCCCAGTGGACACACTCCCAGTGGACACACTCCCAGTGGACACACTCCCAGTGGACACACTCCCAGTGGAAACACTCCCAGTGGACACACTCCCAGTGGAAACACTCCCAGTGGACACACTCCCAGTGGAAACACTCCCAGTGGACACACTCCCAGTGGAAACACTCCCAGTGGACACACTCCCAGTGGACACACTCCCAGTGGACACACTCCCAGTGGTTTTTTGCTTTAGCCAAATGATTTGTTGTTTGCCAATATCCTCAGCAGACAGTCTACCTCAGGGCACCCTGTTCCCTCTATAGTGCATTACTCTTGACCAGGGTCCATAGGGGTCTAATAGTAGTGCACTATGTAGGGAATAGGGGACCATTTGGGACTCAACCACTCATTCTCCTGACCCTGACTGTTAGCGAAGTGCAATGGAGTGTGGGACACAGTATGTGTCCCAAATGTCACCCTTTTCGTTATGGGGCAGGGGCACTGATCAAAAGTAGTGCACTATGTAGGGGGAATAAGGTGCTACAGTTGAAGTCGGAGGTTTACATACACCTTAGCCAAATACATTTAAACTCGTTTTTTCACAATTCCTGACATTTAATCCTAGTACAAATTCCCTGTCTCAGGTCAGTTAGGATCACCACTTTATTTTAAGAATGTGAAATGTCAGAATAATAGTAGAGAGAATGATTTATTTCAGCTTTTATTTCTTTCATCACATTCCCAGTGGGTCAGAAGTTTACATGCACTCAATTAGTATTAACTTGGGTCAAACGTTTCGGGTAGCCTTCCACAAGCTTCCCACAATAAGTTGTGTCAATTTTGGCCCATTCCTCCTGACAGAGCTGGTGTAACGGAGTCAGGTTTGTAGGCCTCCTTGCTCGCACACGCTTTTTCAGTTCTGCCCACAAATGTTCTATAGGATTGAGGTCAGGGCTTTGTGATGGCCACTCCAATACCTTGACTTTGTTGTCCTTAAGCCATTTTGCCACAACTTTGGAAGTATGCTTGGGGTCATTGTCCATTTGGAAGACCCATTTGCAACCAAGCTTTAACTTCCTGACTGATGTCTTGAGATGTTGCTTCAATATATCCACATAATTTTCCTTCCTCATGATGCCATGTATTTTGTGAAGTGCACCAGTCCCTCCTGCAGCAAAGCACCCCCAAAGCATGATGCTGCCACCCCCGTGCTTCACGGTTGGGATGGTGTTCTTCGGCTTGCAAGCAACCCCCTTTTTCCTCCAAACATAACGATGGTCATTATGGCCAAACAGTTCTATTTTTGTTTTATCAGACCAGAGGACATTTCTCCAAAAAGTACGATCTTCGTCCCCATGTGCAGTTGCAAACCGTAGTCTGGCTTTTTTATGGCGGTTTTGGAGCAGTGGCTTCTTCCTTGCTGAGCGGCCTTTCAGGTTATGTCGATATAGGGCTCGTTTTACTGTGGATGTAGATACTTTTGTACCTGTTTCCTCCAGCATCTTCACAAGGTCCTTTGCTGTTGTTCTGGGATTGATTTGCACTTTTCGCACCAAAGTACGTTCATCTCTAGGAGACAGAACGCGTCTCCTTCCTGAGCGGTATGACGGCTGCGTGGTCCCATGGTGTTTATACTTGCGTACTATTGTTTGTACAGATGAACGTGGTACCTTCAGGCGTTTGGAAATTGCTCCCAAGGATGAACCAGACTTGTGGAGATCTACCATTTTTATTCTGAGGTCTTGGCTGATTTCTTTTGATTTTCCTGTGATGTCAAGCAAAGAGGCACTGAGTTTGAAGGTAGGCCTTGAAATACATCCACAGGTATACCTCCAAATCACTCTAATTATGTAAATTAGCCTATCAGAAGCTTCTAAAGCCATGACATCATTTTCTGGAATTTTCCAAGCTGTTTAAAGGCACAGTCAACTTAGTGTATGTAAACGTCTTACCCACTGGAATTGTGATACAGTGAATTATAAGTGAAATAATCTGTCTGTAAACAATTGTTGGAAAAATTACTTGTGTCATGCACAAAGTAGATGTCCTAACCGACTTGCCAAAACTATAGTTTGTTAACAAGAAATTTGTTGAGTGGTTGAAAAAATGAGTTTTAATGACTCCAACCTAAGTGTATGTAAACTTCCGACTTCAAATGTATTTGGGAGGCAGACACCCTGTTTTCTCTCCAAAACGGTTCTCCTGATCTGGCAGACTCACTAATCCTGCTGGAACAAAGTGTCCTTGTCAGTGGGGCTGGCTAAACCCAGCTGCTTAAAGTGCCCTGAAATAGTATGAAGACGTAAATAACTAGTGGCATTATGGCTGTCTGTCCATCCTGTCCCCCTGGCCTGGCTGCTTGTGTTAAGGTCTGTATGGCTGTCTGTCCATCCTGTCCCCCTGGCCTGGCTGCTTGTGTTAAGGTCTGTATGGCTGTCTGTACATCCTGTCCCCCTGGCCTGGCTGCTTGTGTTAAGGTCTGTATGGCTGTCTGTACATCCTGTCCCCCTGGCCTGGCTGCTTGTGTTAAGGTCTGTATGGCTGTCTGTACATCATGTCCCCCTGGCCTGGCTGCTTGTGTTAAGGTCTGTATGGCTGTCTGTACATCATGTCCCCCTGGCCTGGCTGCTTGTGTTAAGGTCTGTATGGCTGTCTGTACATCATGTCCCCCTGGCCTGGCTGCTTGTGTTAAGGTCTGTATGGCTGTCTGTACATCATGTCCCCCTGGCCTGGCTGCTTGTGTTAAGGTCTGTATGGCTGTCTGTCCATCCTGTCCCCCTGGCCTGGCTGCTTGTGTTAAGGTCTGTATGGCTGAATAATGCAATACAGAAAACAAGCCCTTCTAATAAAAGGCCTTTGTATTGTCTGTGTTGATTTTCATCACACGGTGTAACTGGTGTGTTCCAATGTAAATGTGTCATGTTAAGTTAACATGTTACTGTGAGTGAAGAGGTTGGCTCAGACAGTTAGTCCTAGGAGATGTTGGTCTTCTCCATGTTGGTCTTCACATTAATGTTAACTGATCCATGGAAAACCAACATGATACACACACACACACACACACACACACACACACACACACACACACACTGGCAGACATGGAGCTCTGGACAACACACACACAGACACGATACACTGACAGACATGGTGTGTTGGAGGAGGAAAACAAACTTCCTGTTCTTACTGCCCATCCATCCATCAGGCCTAGGTCCTAACTTCCTGTTACTGCCCATCCATCCATCAGGCCTAGGTCCTAACTTCCTGTTACTGCCCATCCATCAGGCCTAGGTCCTAACTTCCTGTTACTGCCCATCCATAAGGCCTAGGTCCTAACTTCCTGTTACTGCCCATCCATCAGGCCTAGGTCCTAACTTCCTGTTACTGCCCATCCATCCATCAGGCCTAGGTCCTAACTTCCTGTTACTGCCCATCCATCAGGCCTAGGTCCTAACTTCCTGTTACTGCCCATCCATCCATCAGGCCTAGGTCCTAACTTCCTGTTACTGCCCATCCATCCATCAGGCCTAGGTCCTAACTTCCTGTTCTTACTGCCCATCCATCAGGCCTAGGTCCTAACTTCCTGTTACTGCCCATCCATCCATCAGGCCTAGGTCCTAACTTCCTGTTACTGCCCATCCATCAGGCCTAGGTCCTAACTTCCTGTTACTGCCCATCCATCCATCAGGCCTAGGTCCTAACTTCCTGTTACTGCCCATCCATCCATCAGGCCTAGATCCTAACTTCCTGTTACTGCCCATCCATCAGGCCTAGGTCCTAACTTCCTGTTACTGCCCATCCATCCATCAGGCCTAGGTCCTAACTTCCTGTTACTGCCCATCCATCCATCAGGCCTAGGTCCTAACTTCCTGTTACTGCCCATCCATCCATCAGGCCTAGGTCCTAACTTCCTGTTACTGCCCATCCATCCATCAGGCCTAGGTCCTAACTTCCTGTTACTGCCCATCCATCAGGCCTAGGTCCTAACTTCCTGTTACTGCCCATCCATCCATCAGGCCTAGGTCCTAACTTCCTGTTACTGCCCATCCATCAGGCCTAGGTCCTAACTTCCTGTTACTGCCCATCCATCAGGCCTAGGTCCTAACTTCCTGTTACTGCCCATCCATCCATCAGGCCTAGGTCCTAACTTCCTGTTACTGCCCATCCATCAGGCCTAGGTCCTAACTTCCTGTTACTGCCCATCCATCCATCAGGCCTAGGTCCTAACTTCCTGTTACTGCCCATCCATCCATCAGGCCTAGGTCCTAACTTCCTGTTCTTACTGCCCATCCATCAGGCCTAGGTCCTAACTTCCTGTTACTGCCCATCCATCCATCAGGCCTAGGTCCTAACTTCCTGTTACTGCCCATCCATCAGGCCTAGGTCCTAACTTCCTGTTACTGCCCATCCATCTATCAGGCCTAGGTCCTAACTTCCTGTTACTGCCCATCCATCCATCAGGCCTAGGTCCTAACTTCCTGTTACTGCCCATCCATCAGGCCTAGGTCCTAACTTCCTGTTACTGCCCATCCATCCATCAGGCCTAGGTCCTAACTTCCTGTTACTGCCCATCCATCCATCAGGCCTAGGTCCTAACTTCCTGTTACTGCCCATCCATCCATCAGGCCTAGGTCCTAACTTCCTGTTACTGCCCATCCATCCATCAGGCCTAGGTCCTAACTTCCTGTTACTGCCCATCCATCAGGCCTAGGTCCTAACTTCCTGTTACTGCCCATCCATCCATCAGGCCTAGGTCCTAACTTCCTGTTACTGCCCATCCATCAGGCCTAGGTCCTAACTTCCTGTTACTGCCCATCCATCAGGCCTAGGTCCTAACTTCCTGTTACTGCCCATCCATCCATCAGGCCTAGGTCCTAACTTCCTGTTACTGCCCATCCATCCATCCATCAGGCCTAGGTCCTAACTTCCTGTTACTGCCCATCCATCAGGCCTAGGTCCTAACTTCCTGTTACTGCCCATCCATCCATCAGGCCTAGGTCCTAACTTCCTGTTACTACCCATCCATCCATCAGGCCTAGGTCCTAACTTCCTGTTCTTACTGCCAATCCATCAGGCCTAGGTCCTAACTTCCTGTTACTGCCCATCCATCCATCAGGCCTAGGTCCTAACTTCCTTTTACTGCCCATCCATCAGGCCTAGGTCCTAACTTCCTGTTACTGCCCATCCATCCATCAGGCCTAGGTCCTAACTTCCTGTTACTGCCCATCCATCCATCAGGCCTAGGTCCTAACTTCCTGTTACTGCCCATCCATCCATCAGGCCTAGGTCCTAACTTCCTGTTACTGCTCATCCATCCATCAGGCCTAGGTCCTAACTTCCTGTTACTGCCCATCCATCAGGCCTAGGTCCTAACTTCCTGTTCTTACTGCCCATCCATCCATCAGGCCTAGGTCCTAACTTCCTGTTCTTACTGCCCATCCATCCATCAGGCCTAGGTCCTAACTTCCTGTTACTGCCCATCCATCCATCAGGCCTAGGTCCTAACTTCCTGTTACTGCCCATCCATCCATCAGGCCTAGGTCCTAACTTCCTGTTACTGCCCATCCATCAGGCCTAGGTCCTAACTTCCTGTTACTGCCCATCCATCCATCAGGCCTAGGTCCTAACTTCCTGTTACTGCCCATCCATCCATCAGGCCTAGGTCCTAACTTCCTGTTACTGCCCATCCATCCATCAGGCCTAGGTCCTAACTTCCTGTTACTGCCCATCCATCAGGCCTAGGTCCTAACTTCCTGTTCTTACTGCCCATCCATCCATCAGGCCTAGGTCCTAACTTCCTGTTCTTACTGCCCATCCATCCATCAGGCCTAGGTCCTAACTTACTGTTCTTACTGCCCATCCATCAGGCCTAGGTCCTAACTTCCTGTTACTGCCCATCCATCCATCAGGCCTAGGTCCTAACTTCCTGATCTTACTGCCCATCCATCCATCAGGCCTAGGTCCTAACTTCCTGTTCTTACTGCCCATCCATCAGGCCTAGGTCCTAACTTCCTGTTCTTACTGCCCATCCATCCATCAGGCCTAGGTCCAAACTTCCTGTTCTTACTGCCCATCCATCAGGCCTATGTCCTAACTTCCTGTTCTTACTGCCCATCCATCAGGCCTAGGTCCTAACTTCCTGTTCTTACTGCCCATCCATCAGGCCTAGGTCCTAACTTCCTGTTACTGCCCATCCATCCATCAGGCCTAGGTCCTAACTTCCTGTTACTGCCCATCCATCCATCAGGCCTAGGTCCTAACTTCCTGTTACTGCCCATCCATCCATCAGGCCTCGGTCCTAACTTCCTGTTACTGCCCATCCATCCATCAGGCCTAGGTCCTAACTTCCTGTTACTGCCCATCCATCCATCAGGCCTAGGTCCTAACTTCCTGTTACTGCCCATCCATCCATCAGGCCTAGGTCCTAACTTCCTGTTACTGCCCATCCATCCATCAGGTCTAGGTCCTAACTTCCTGTTACTGCCCATCCATCCATCAGGCCTAGGTCCTAACTTCCTGTTACTGCCCATCCATCCATCAGGCCTAGGTCCTAACTTCCTGTTACTGCCCATCCATCCATCAGGCCTAGGTCCTAACTTCCTGTTACTGCCCATCCATCCATCAGGCCTAGGTCCTAACTTCCTGTTACTGCCCATCCATCCATCAGGCCTAGGTCCTAACTTCCTGTTACTGCCCATCCATAAGGCCTAGGTCCTAACTTCCTGTTACTGCCCATCCATCCATCAGGCCTAGGTCCTAACTTCCTGTTACTGCACATCCATCCATCAGGCCTAGGTCCTAACTTCCTGTTACTGCCCATCCATCTCTCAGGCCTAGGTCCTAACTTCCTGTTACTGCCCATCCATCCATCAGGCCTAGGTCCTAACTTCCTGTTACTGCCCATCCATCCATCAGGCCTAGGTCCTAACTTCCTGTTACTGCCCATCCATCAGGCCTAGGTCCTAACTTCCTGTTACTGCCCATCCATCCATCAGGCCTAGTTCCTAACTTCCTGTTACTGCCCATCCATCAGGCCTAGGTCCTAACTTCCTGTTACTGCCCATCCATCCGTCAGGCCTAGGTCCTAACTTCCTGTTACTGCCCATCCATCCATCAGGCCTAGGTCCTAACTTCCTGTTACTGCCCATCCATCAGGCCTAGGTCCTAACTTCCTGTTCTTACTGCCCATCCATCCATCAGGCCTAGGTCCTAACTTCCTGTTACTGCACATCCATCCATCAGGCCTAGGTCCTAACTTCCTGTTACTGCCCATCCATCCATCAGGCCTAGGTCCTAACTTCCTGTTACTGCCCATCCATCCATCAGGCCTAGGTCCTAACTTCCTGTTACTGCTCATCCATCCATCAGGCCTAGGTCCTAACTTCCTGTTACTGCCCATCCATCAGGCCTAGGTCCTAACTTCCTGTTCTTACTGCCCATCCATCCATCAGGCCTAGGTCCTAACTTCCTGTTCTTACTGCCCATCCATCCATCAGGCCTAGGTCCTAACTTCCTGTTACTGCCCATCCATCCATCAGGCCTAGGTCCTAACTTCCTGTTACTGCCCATCCATCCATCAGGCCTAGGTCCTAACTTCCTGTTACTGCCCATCCATCAGGCCTAGGTCCTAACTTCCTGTTACTGCCCATCCATCCATCAGGCCTAGGTCCTAACTTCCTGTTTTTACTGCCCATCCATCCATCAGGCCTAGGTCCTAACTTCCTGTTACTGCCCATCCATCCATCAGACCTAGGTCCTAACTTCCTGTTACTGCCCATTCATCCATCAGGCCTAGGTCCTAACTTCCTGTTACTGCCCATCCATCCATCAGGCCTAGGTCCTAACTTCCTTTTACTGCCCATCCATCAGGCCTAGGTCCTAACTTCCTGTTACTGCCCATCCATCCATCAGGCCTAGGTCCTAACTTCCTGTTACTGCCCATCCATCCATCAGGCCTAGGTCCTAACTTCCTGTTACTGCCCATCCATCCATCAGGCCTAGGTCCTAACTTCCTGTTACTGCTCATCCATCCATCAGGCCTAGGTCCTAACTTCCTGTTACTGCCCATCCATCAGGCCTAGGTCCTAACTTCCTGTTCTTACTGCCCATCCATCCATCAGGCCTAGGTCCTAACTTCCTGTTCTTACTGCCCATCCATCCATCAGGCCTAGGTCCTAACTTCCTGTTACTGCCCATCCATCCATCAGGCCTAGGTCCTAACTTCCTGTTACTGCCCATCCATCCATCAGGCCTAGGTCCTAACTTCCTGTTACTGCCCATCCATCAGGCCTAGGTCCTAACTTCCTGTTACTGCCCATCCATCCATCAGGCCTAGGTCCTAACTTCCTGTTACTGCCCATCCATCCATCAGGCCTAGGTCCTAACTTCCTGTTACTGCCCATCCATCCATCAGGCCTAGGTCCTAACTTCCTGTTACTGCCCATCCATCAGGCCTAGGTCCTAACTTCCTGTTCTTACTGCCCATCCATCCATCAGGCCTAGGTCCTAACTTCCTGTTCTTACTGCCCATCCATCCATCAGGCCTAGGTCCTAACTTCCTGTTCTTACTGCCCATCCATCAGGCCTAGGTCCTAACTTCCTGTTACTGCCCATCCATCCATCAGGCCTAGGTCCTAACTTCCTGATCTTACTGCCCATCCATCCATCAGGCCTAGGTCCTAACTTCCTGTTCTTACTGCCCATCCATCAGGCCTAGGTCCTAACTTCCTGTTCTTACTGCCCATCCATCCATCAGGCCTAGGTCCAAACTTCCTGTTCTTACTGCCCATCCATCAGGCCTAGGTCCTAACTTCCTGTTCTTACTGCCCATCCATCAGGCCTAGGTCCTAACTTCCTGTTCTTACTGCCCATCCATCAGGCCTAGGTCCTAACTTCCTGTTACTGCCCATCCATCCATCAGGCCTAGGTCCTAACTTCCTGTTACTGCCCATCCATCCATCAGGCCTAGGTCCTAACTTCCTGTTACTGCCCATCCATCCATCAGGCCTCGGTCCTAACTTCCTGTTACTGCCCATCCATCCATCAGGCCTAGGTCCTAACTTCCTGTTACTGCCCATCCATCCATCAGGCCTAGGTCCTACCTTCCTGTTACTGCCCATCCATCCATCAGGTCTAGGTCCTAACTTCCTGTTACTGCCCATCCATCCATCAGGTCTAGGTCCTAACTTCCTGTTACTGCCCATCCATCCATCAGGCCTAGGTCCTAACTTCCTGTTACTGCCCATCCATCCATCAGGCCTAGGTCCTAACTTCCTGTTACTGCCCATCCATCCATCAGGCCTAGGTCCTAACTTCCTGTTACTGCCCATCCATCCATCAGGCCTAGGTCCTAACTTCCTGTTACTGCCCATCCATCCATCAGGCCTAGGTCCTAACTTCCTGTTACTGCCCATCCATCAGGCCTAGGTCCTAACTTCCTGTTACTGCCCATCCATCCATCAGGCCTAGGTCCTAACTTCCTGTTACTGCACATCCATCCATCAGGCCTAGGTCCTAACTTCCTGTTACTGCCCATCCATCCGTCAGGCCTAGGTCCTAACTTCCTGTTACTGCCCATCCATCCATCAGGCCTAGGTCCTAACTTCCTGTTACTGCCCATCCATCCATCAGGCCTAGGTCCTAACTTCCTGTTACTGCCCATCCATCAGCCCTAGGTCCTAACTTCCTGTTACTGCCCATCCATCCATCAGGCCTAGGTCCTAACTTCCTGTTACTGCCCATCCATCAGGCCTAGGTCCTAACTTCCTGTTACTGCCCATCCATCCGTCAGGCCTAGGTCCTAACTTCCTGTTACTGCCCATCCATCCATCAGGCCTAGGTCCTAACTTCCTGTTACTGCCCATCCATCAGGCCTAGGTCCTAACTTCCTGTTCTTACTGCCCATCCATCCATCAGGCCTAGGTCCTAACTTCCTGTTACTGCACATCCATCCATCAGGCCTAGGTCCTAACTTCCTGTTACTGCCCATCCATCCATCAGGCCTAGGTCCTAACTTCCTGTTACTGCCCATCTATCCATCAGGCCTAGGTCCTAACTTCCTGTTTTTACTGCCCATCCATCCATCAGGCCTAGGTCCTAACTTCCTGTTTTTACTGCCCATCCATCCATCAGACCTAGGTCCTAACTTCCTGTTACTGCCCATCCATCCATCAGGCCTAGGTCCTAACTTCCTGTTACTGCCCATCCATCCATCAGACCTAGGTCCTAACTTCCTGTTACTGCCCATCCATCCATCAGGCCTAGGTCCTAACTTCCTGTTACTGCCCATCCATCCATCAAGCCTAGGTCCTAACTTCCTGTTACTGCCCATCCATCCATCAGGCCTAGGTCCTAACTTCCTGTTACTGCCCATCCATCCATCAGGCCTAGGTCCTAACTTCCTGTTACTGCACATCCATCCATCAGGCCTAGGTCCTAACTTCCTGTTACTGCCCATCCATCCATCAGGCCTAGGTCCTAACTTCCTGTTACTGCCCATCCATCCATCAGACCTAGGTCCTAACTTCCTGTTACTGCCCATCCATCCATCAGGCCTAGGTCCTAACTTCCTGTTCTTACTGCCCATCCATCCATCAGGCCTAGGTCCTAACTTCCTGTTACTGCCCATCCATCCATCAGGCCTAGGTCCTAACTTCCTGTTACTGCCCATCCATCCATCAGGCCTAGGTCCTAACTTCCTGTTACTGCCCATCCATCAGGCCAGGGGAGAGCGACTGCCCCTCTCTTTGAAGCAACGGAAGCTCAAAGCCGACCGCGGTACAGCAGTTATTGTTAGCAGAAAACAGGACCCCCCCATTATAGGAATGGAAAAATTGAAATCTTTGTTGTCAATCTTTGTGTAAAGAAACAAAACAATCAAAGACAATCATGGTACCAATAACTATTTCTAATACACCAGATGTATGTCCTTGAACGGATTATTTTAAAATAGCATACAGAAGGATTAGGATATAAGGATAATTTAGTTGCTAATGGCAGCCATTTATAGTAGTTGTGAATATATACAGTATGGAAGATTGAAGATGATATCCTCCTCAGTTTCCTCAACGGGAGGAGGTGGTGGAGGTTAAAGGAGGGATGTGAGGAAGAGGAGGAGGAGGAGGGGGGAGGAGGAGGAGGTTAAAGGAGGGATGTGAGGAGGAGGAGAGGAGGTGGAGGGGGAGGAGGTTAAAGGAGGGATGTGAGGAGGAGGAGAGGAGGAGGAGGTTAAAGGAGGGATGTGAGGAGGAGGAGAGGAGGAGGAGGAGGTTAAAGGAGGGATGTGAGGAGGAGGAGAGGAGGAGGAGGAGGAGGACGAGGAGGAGAGGAGGACGAGGTGGAGGAGGGGGAGGAGGAGGAGGTGGAGGAGGATGAGGTTTCCAGGAAAAGGGAGCAGTATATCATTCTGTCTGGACTATTGTGTCACCAAGCACTTTGTGGTTTATTACATGGAACATACAGCGCCTTCAGAAAGTATTCACACCCCTTGACTTTATCCACATTTTGTTGTGTTACAAATTGGTATTAAAATGGATTTAATTGTACTTTTTTTCAATGATCTACACAAAATACTCTGTAATGTCAAAGTGGAAGAAAAATTCTAACATTATTTAAAGATGAATTAAAAATGTAACACTAATATATCTTGATTAGATCAGTATTCTACCCTGACTCAATACATGTTACAATAACCTTTTTGCAGTGATTCCAGCTGGGAGTCTTCCTGGGTATGTCTGTAAGAGCTTTCCACACCTGGATTGTACAAAATTAGCATATTATTCTTTTCAGAATTCTTCAAGCTCTGTCAAGTTGGTTGTTGATCGTTGCTAGACAGCCATTTTCAAATCTTGCCATGGATTTTCAAGCCTATATAAGTCAAAACCGTAACTAGGCCACTCAGGAACATTCAATGGTGTCTTGGGTCTGGGAGACAAATGTCCTCTAGGATTTTGCCCTATAAAAACCTCCCTAGGCCTTGCCGATGAAGAGCAGATACATAGCATGATGCAGTCACCACCATGCTTGAAAATATGAAGAGTGGTACTCCGTGACGTGTTGTGTTGGATGTGCCACAAACATAACGCTTTGTATTCAGGACAAAATGTTCATTTCTTTGCCACATTTTAGCTGCAGACTTGGCAGGAACTAATGGTGATCCATAATAAACCCCAGGAAGAGTAGCTGCTGCCTTGGCAGGAACTAATGGGGCTCCATAATAAATAAAAATAACTGCAAGGAAAGTCCTACTTCATCACTAGTCACAGATGGAGGGATGGAGAGTAACAGGAACATATAGGATCAGGATCAGATGAAAGTTACAGGAACATATAGGATCAGGATCAGATGAAAGTAACAGGAACATATAGGATCAGGATCAGATGAAAGTAACAGGAACATATAGGATCAGGATCAGATGAAAGTAACAGGAACATATAGGATCAGGATCAGATGAAAGTAACAGGAACATATAGGATCAGGATCAGATGAAAGTAACAGGAACATATAGGATCAGGATCAGATGAAAGTTACAGGAACATATAGGATCAGGATCAGATGAAAGTAACAGGAACATATAGGATCAGGATCAGATGAGAGTAACAGGAACATATAGGATCAGGATCAGATGAAAGTAACAGGAACATATAGGATCAGATGAAAGTTACAGGAACATATAGGATCAGGATCAGATGAAAGTTACAGGAACATATAGGATCAGGATCAGATGAAAGTTACAGGAACATATAGGATCAGGATCAGATGAAAGTAACAGGAACATATAGGATCAGGATCAGATGAAAGTAACAGGAACATATAGGATCAGGATCAGATGAAAGTAACAGGAACATATAGGATCAGGATCAGATGAAAGTAACAGGAACATATAGGATCAGGATCAGATGAAAGTAACAGGAACATATAGGATCAGGATCAGATGAAAGTAACAGGAACATATAGGATCAGGATCAGATGAAAGTAACAGGAACATATAGGATCAGGATCAGATGAAAGTAACAGGAACATATAGGATCAGGATCAGATGAAAGTAACAGGAACATATAGGATCAGAAGAGTTCCAGACAGACGTGCTGCATATTTCCCTGTGATGTTCCGATGTAACAGTTGTTTTAAACTTCACAATGAAACACCTTAATGTCCACAGCCCCCACGCCCTCGGACCAGAGCTTTTGTGTGTGTGTGTGTATGTGTGTGTGTGTGTGTGTGTGTGTCTCTAAGTGGAGGAGAAGTTTGGGTAAATAAAGAGAAGAAATGTTTCCTCATTCCCCTGCCATTCCTGGTTATTTGAAGTGGAACTAAATTAATATGTGGTTGTAAATCTGGATGGGAGGAAACAGGCTGGACAGGGTAGCTGTTGACAGTCCGGAGGCCCAGAGGGGTGCTCAGCCCTACCCTGGCTGGTTTACCGGCAGCAGGCCCCAGCCCTCCCCCAGAGGGGTGCTCAGCCCTGTGTGTTTGCCCAGCTCAGCCCTACCCTGGCTGGTTTACCGGCAGCAGGCCCCAGCCCTCCCCCAGAGGGGTGCTCAGCCCTGTGTGTTTGCCCAGCTCAGCCCTACCCTGGCTGGTTTACCGGCAGCAGGCCCCAGCCCTCCCCCAGAGGGGTGCTCAGCCCTGTGTGTTTGCCCAGCTCAGCCCTACCCTGGCTGGTTTACCGGCAGCAGGCCCCAGCCCTCCCCCAGAGGGGTGCTCAGCCCTGTGTGTTTGCCCAGCTCAGCCCTACCCTGGCTGGTTTACCGGCAGCAGGCCCCAGCCCTCCCCCAGAGGGGTGCTCAGCCCTGTGTGTTTGCCCAGCTCAGCCCTACCCTGGCTGGTTTACCGGCAGCAGGCCCCAGCCCTCCCCCAGAGGGGTGCTCAGCCCTGTGTGTTTGCCCAGCTCAGCCCTACCCTGGCTGGTTTACCGGCAGCAGGCCCCAGCCCTCCCCCAGAGGGGTGCTCAGCCCTGTGTGTTTGCCCAGCTCAGCCCTACCCTGGCTGGTTTACCGGCAGCAGGCCCCAGCCCTCCCCCAGAGGGGTGCTCAGCCCTGTGTGTTTGCCCAGCTCAGCCCTACCCTGGCTGGTTTACCGGCAGCAGGCCCCAGCCCTCCCCCAGAGGGGTGCTCAGCCCTGTGTGTTTGCCCAGCTCAGCCCTACCCTGGCTGGTTTACCGGCAGCAGGCCCCAGCCCTCCCCCAGAGGGGTGCTCAGCCCTGTGTGTTTGCCCAGCTCAGCCCTACCCTGGCTGGTTTACCGGCAGCAGGCCCCAGCCCTCCCCTCCCCCCTGGCCCTGGTCCAGTCTAGCAGTGTTGGAACAGTTGGATCAACAGAGAGGGGTGAGGTCCTGTCTCTGTAGCCGGTAGTCTCCACTTCATATAAATAAAACTGTAAAGAGGTAAAGAGGCCTTTTATAAATGTTGGGAGAACAAACTGTGCTTCGCTGGGGGATAGTCATCGCCCGGGGATTCTTTCCTTGATTCCCCCCACCTCCTCGCTCTCTCCCTCTCTCCATCCCTCTCTCCCTCCACCCCTTGGTCATCTAGATGTGATGGACTAGCCAGTCTTGTTCAGTCTCTGCCATGATGGCAGCCCCCTCTTTCTCAGGAGAAAGGAATGAGGGGCTGAGAGACTAAGGGCTTGATTCAATCAGATTTGCGTTAGCCGACACCTGCGTAGCTGGCATTTTGACGGTGTTGGAGATGGAACCGTGTTAGAACTGTCAGATCCACTAGCAGCTCCTGGTGTTATACCGATCGGACATTGCCATTGAGTCACATTAATAGGAATCACATGCGGCCGTGTTTACATGTTTGATTAGTATGTCCCTGACTCATACAGCACAGTAAAGTATATAGGCAACACATCTCACAGTACAGTATATAGGCAACACGTCTCACAGTACAGTATATAGGCAACACGTCTCACAGTACAGTATATAGGCAACACGTCTCACAGTACAGTATATAGGCAACACGTCTCACAGTAAAGTATATAGGCAACACGTCTCACAGTAAAGTATATAGGCAACACGTCTCAGAGTACAGTATATAGGCAACACGTCTCAGAGTACAGTATATAGGCAACACGTCTCACAGTACAGTATATAGGCAACACGTCTCACAGTACAGTATATAGGCAACACGTCTCAGAGTACAGTATATAGGCAACACGTCTCACAGTAAAGTATATAGGCAACACGTCTCACAGTACAGTATATAGGCAACACGTCTCAGAGTACAGTATATAGGCAACACGTCTCACAGTACAGTATATAGGCAACACGTCTCACAGTACAGTATATAGGCAACACATCTCACAGTACAGTATATAGGCAACACGTCTCACAGTACAGTATATAGGCAACACGTCTCACAGTACAGTATATAGGCAACACGTCTCACAGTACAGTATATAGGCAACACGTCTCACAGTAAAGTATATAGGCAACACGTCTCACAGTAAAGTATACAGGCAACACGTCTCAGAGTACAGTATATAGGCAACACGTCTCAGAGTACAGTATATAGGCAACACGTCTCAGAGTACAGTATATAGACAACACGTCTCACAGTACAGTATATAGGCAACACGTCTCAGAGTACGGTATATAGGCAACACGTCTCACAGTAAAGTATATAGGCAACACGTCTCAGAGTACAGTATATAGGCAACACGTCTCAGAGTACAGTATATAGGCAACACGTCTCACAGTACAGTATATAGGCAACACGTCTCAGAGTACAGTATATAGGCAACACGTCTCACAGTAAAGTATATGGGCAACACGTCTCAGAGTACAGTATATAGGCAACACGTCTCAGAGTACAGTATATAGGCAACACGTCTCAGAGTACAGTATATAGGCAACACGTCTCACAGTACAGTATATAGGCAACACGTCTCAGAGTACAGTATATAGGCAACACGTCTCACAGTAAAGTATATAGGCAACACGTCTCAGAGTACAGTATATAGGCAACACGTCTCAGAGTAAAGTATATAGGCAACACGTCTCAGAGTACAGTATATAGGCAACACGTCTCAGAGTACAGTATATAGGCAAAACGTCTCAGAGTACAGTATATAGGCAACACGTCTCAGAGTACAGTATATAGGCAACACGTCTCAGAGTACAGTATATAGGCAAAACGTCTCAGAGTACAGTATATAGGCAAAACGTCTCAGAGTACAGTATATAGGCAACACGTCTCAGAGTAAAGTATATAGGCAACACGTCTCACAGTACAGTATATAGGTAACACGTCTCAGAGTACAGTATATAGGCAACACGTCTCAGAGTACAGTATATAGGCAAAACGTCTCAGAGTAAAGTATATAGGCAACACGTCTCACAGTAAAGTATATAGGTAACACGTCTCAGAGTAAAGTATATAGGCAACACGTCTCACAGTACAGTATATAGGCAACACGTCTCAGAGTAAAGTATATAGGCAACACGTCTCACAGTAAAGTACAGTATATAGGTAACACGTCTCAGAGTACAGTATATAGGCAACACGTCTCAGAGTACAGTATATAGGCAACACGTCTCAGAGTAAAGTATATAGGCAACACGTCTCACAGTAAAGTATATAGGCAACACGTCTCAGTAAAGTATATAGGCAACACGTCTCAGAGTACAGTATATAGGCAACACGTCTCAGAGTACAGTATATAGGCAACACGTCTCAGAGTACAGTATATAGGCAACACGTCTCACAGTAAAGTATATAGGCAACACGTCTCTCAGTAAAGTATATAGGCAACACGTCTCAGAGTACAGTATATAGGCAACACGTCTCAGAGTACAGTATATAGGCAACACGTCTCACAGTACAGTATATAGGTAACACGTCTCACAGTACAGCATATAGGCAACACGTCTCACAGTAAAGTATATAGGCAAAACGTCTCACAGTAAAGTATATAGGCAACACGTCTCAGAGTACAGTATATAGGCAACACGTCTCAGAGTACAGTATATAGGCAACACGTCTCAGAGTACAGTATATAGGCAACACGTCTCACAGTACAGTATATAGGCAACACGTCTCAGAGTACAGTATATAGGCAACACGTCTCACAGTAAAGTATATAGGCAACACGTCTCAGAGTACAGTATATAGGCAAAACGTCTCAGAGTAAAGTATATAGGCAACACGTCTCAGAGTACAGTATATAGGCAACACGTCTCAGAGTACAGTATATAGGCAAAACGTTTCAGAGTACAGTATATAGGCAACACGTCTCACAGTAAAGTATATAGGCAACACGTCTCAGAGTACAGTATATAGGCAACACGTCTCAGAGTACAGTATATAGGCAACACGTCTCAGAGTACAGTATATAGGCAACACGTCTCACAGTACAGTATATAGGCAACACGTCTCAGAGTACAGTATATAGGCAACACGTCTCACAGTACAGTATATAGGCAACACGTCTCACAGTACAGTATATAGGCAACACGTCTCAGAGTACAGTATATAGGCAACACGTCTCACAGTAAAGTATATAGGCAACACGTCTCACAGTACAGTATATAGGCAACACGTCTCAGAGTACAGTATATAGGCAACACGTCTCACAGTACAGTATATAGGCAACACGTCTCACAGTACAGTATATAGGCAACACATCTCACAGTACAGTATATAGGCAACACGTCTCACAGTACAGTATATAGGCAACACGTCTCACAGTACAGTATATAGGCAACACGTCTCACAGTACAGTATATAGGCAACACGTCTCACAGTAAAGTATATAGGCAACACGTCTCACAGTAAAGTATACAGGCAACACGTCTCAGAGTACAGTATATAGGCAACACGTCTCAGAGTACAGTATATAGGCAACACGTCTCAGAGTACAGTATATAGGCAACACGTCTCACAGTACAGTATATAGGCAACACGTCTCAGAGTACAGTATATAGGCAACACGTCTCACAGTAAAGTATATAGGCAACACGTCTCAGAGTACAGTATATAGGCAACACGTCTCAGAGTACAGTATATAGGCAACACGTCTCACAGTACAGTATATAGGCAACACGTCTCAGAGTACAGTATATAGGCAACACGTCTCACAGTAAAGTATATAGGCAACACGTCTCAGAGTACAGTATATAGGCAACACGTCTCAGAGTACAGTATATAGGCAACACGTCTCAGAGTACAGTATATAGGCAACACGTCTCAGAGTACAGTATATAGGCAACACGTCTCAGAGTACAGTATATAGGCAACACGTCTCAGAGTACAGTATATAGGCAACACGTCTCAGAGTACAGTATATAGGCAACACGTCTCAGAGTACAGTATATAGGCAACACGTCTCAGAGTACAGTATATAGGCAACACGTCTCAGAGTACAGTATATAGGCAACACGTCTCACAGTACAGTATATAGGCAACACGTCTCAGAGTACAGTATATAGGCAACACGTCTCACAGTAAAGTATATAGGCAACACGTCTCAGAGTACAGTATATAGGCAACACGTCTCAGAGTACAGTATATAGGCAACACGTCTCAGAGTACAGTATATAGGCAACACGTCTCACAGTACAGTATATAGGCAACACGTCTCAGAGTACAGTATATAGGCAACACGTCTCACAGTAAAGTATATAGGCAACACGTCTCAGAGTACAGTATATAGGCAACACGTCTCAGAGTAAAGTATATAGGCAACACGTCTCAGAGTACAGTATATAGGCAACACGTCTCAGAGTACAGTATATAGGCAAAACGTCTCAGAGTACAGTATATAGGCAACACGTCTCAGAGTACAGTATATAGGCAACACGTCTCAGAGTACAGTATATAGGCAACACGTCTCAGAGTACAGTATATAGGCAACACGTCTCAGAGTACAGTATATAGGCAACACGTCTCAGAGTAAAGTATATAGGCAACACGTCTCACAGTACAGTATATAGGTAACACGTCTCAGAGTACAGTATATAGGCAACACGTCTCAGAGTACAGTATATAGGCAACACGTCTCAGAGTAAAGTATATAGGCAACACGTCTCACAGTAAAGTATATAGGCAACACGTCTCAGAGTAAAGTATATAGGCAACACGTCTCACAGTACAGTATATAGGCAACACGTCTCAGAGTAAAGTATATAGGCAACACGTCTCAGAGTACAGTATATAGGCAACACGTCTCAGAGTACAGTATATAGGCAACACGTCTCAGAGTACAGTATATAGGCAACACGTCTCAGAGTACAGTATATAGGCAACACGTCTCACAGTAAAGTATATAGGCAACACGTCTCACAGTAAAGTATATAGGCAACACGTCTCAGTAAAGTATATAGGCAACACGTCTCAGAGTACAGTATATAGGCAACACGTCTCAGAGTACAGTATATAGGCAACACGTCTCAGAGTACAGTATATAGGCAACACGTCTCACAGTAAAGTATATAGGCAACACGTCTCTCAGTAAAGTATATAGGCAACACGTCTCAGAGTACAGTATATAGGCAACACGTCTCAGAGTACAGTATATAGGCAACACGTCTCACAGTACAGTATATAGGTAACACGTCTCACAGTACAGTATATAGGCAACACGTCTCACAGTAAAGTATATAGGCAAAACGTCTCACAGTAAAGTATATAGGCAACACGTCTCAGAGTACAGTATATAGGCAACACGTCTCAGAGTACAGTATATAGGCAACACGTCTCAGAGTACAGTATATAGGCAACACGTCTCACAGTACAGTATATAGGCAACACGTCTCAGAGTACAGTATATAGGCAACACGTCTCACAGTAAAGTATATAGGCAACACGTCTCAGAGTACAGTATATAGGCAAAACGTCTCAGAGTAAAGTATATAGGCAACACGTCTCAGAGTACAGTATATAGGCAACACGTCTCAGAGTACAGTATATAGGCAAAACGTCTCAGAGTACAGTATATAGGCAACACGTCTCACAGTAAAGTATATAGGCAACACGTCTCAGAGTACAGTATATAGGCAACACGTCTCAGAGTACAGTATATAGGCAACACGTCTCAGAGTACAGTATATAGGCAACACGTCTCACAGTACAGTATATAGGCAACACGTCTCAGAGTACAGTATATAGGCAACACGTCTCACAGTACAGTATATAGGCAACACGTCTCACAGTACAGTATATAGGCAACACGTCTCAGAGTACAGTATATAGGCAACACGTCTCACAGTACAGTATATAGGCAACACGTCTCACAGTACAGTATATAGGCAACACGTCTCAGAGTACAGTATATAGGCAACACGTCTCACAGTACAGTATATAGGCAACACGTCTCACAGTACAGTATATAGGCAACACGTCTCACAGTACAGTATATAGGCAACACGTCTCACAGTACAGTATATAGGCAACACGTCTCACAGTACAGTATATAGGCAACACGTCTCACAGTACAGTATATAGGCAACACGTCTCACAGTAAAGTATATAGGCAACACGTCTCACAGTAAAGTATATAGGCAACACGTCTCAGAGTACAGTATATAGGCAACACGTCTCAGAGTACAGTATATAGGCAACACGTCTCAGAGTACAGTATATAGGCAACACGTCTCACAGTACAGTATATAGGCAACACGTCTCAGAGTACAGTATATAGGCAACACGTCTCACAGTAAAGTATATAGGCAACACGTCTCAGAGTACAGTATATAGGCAACACGTCTCAGAGTACAGTATATAGGCAACACGTCTCACAGTACAGTATATAGGCAACACGTCTCAGAGTACAGTATATAGGCAACACGTCTCACAGTACAGTATATAGGCAACACGTCTCAGAGTACAGTATATAGGCAACACGTCTCAGAGTACAGTATATAGGCAACACGTCTCAGAGTACAGTATATAGGCAACACGTCTCAGAGTACAGTATATAGGCAACACGTCTCAGAGTACAGTATATAGGCAACACGTCTCAGAGTACAGTATATAGGCAACACGTCTCAGAGTACAGTATATAGGCAACACGTCTCACAGTAAAGTATATAGGCAACACGTCTCAGAGTACAGTATATAGGCAACACGTCTCAGAGTACAGTATATAGGCAACACGTCTCAGAGTACAGTATATAGGCAACACGTCTCACAGTACAGTATATAGGCAACACGTCTCAGAGTACAGTATATAGGCAACACGTCTCAGAGTACAGTATATAGGCAACACGTCTCAGAGTACAGTATATAGGCAACACGTCTCAGAGTACAGTATATAGGCAACACGTCTCAGAGTACAGTATATAGGCAACACGTCTCAGAGTACAGTATATAGGCAACACGTCTCAGAGTACAGTATATAGGCAACACGTCTCAGAGTACAGTATATAGGCAACACGTCTCAGAGTACAGTATATAGGCAACACGTCTCAGAGTACAGTATATAGGCAACACGTCTCAGAGTACAGTATATAGGCAACACGTCTCAGAGTACAGTATATAGGCAACACGTCTCAGAGTACAGTATATAGGCAACACGTCTCAGAGTACAGTATATAGGCAACACGTCTCAGAGTACAGTATATAGGCAACACGTCTCAGAGTACAGTATATAGGCAACACGTCTCAGAGTAAAGTATATAGGCAACACGTCTCACAGTAAAGTATATAGGTAACACGTCTCAGAGTAAAGTATATAGGCAACACGTCTCACAGTACAGTATATAGGCAACACGTCTCAGAGTAAAGTATATAGGCAACACGTCTCACAGTAAAGTACAGTATATAGGTAACACGTCTCAGAGTACAGTATATAGGCAACACGTCTCAGAGTACAGTATATAGGCAACACGTCTCAGAGTAAAGTATATAGGCAACACGTCTCACAGTAAAGTATATAGGCAACACGTCTCAGTAAAGTATATAGGCAACACGTCTCAGAGTACAGTATATAGGCAACACGTCTCAGAGTACAGTATATAGGCAACACGTCTCAGAGTACAGTATATAGGCAACACGTCTCACAGTAAAGTATATAGGCAACACGTCTCTCAGTAAAGTATATAGGCAACACGTCTCAGAGTACAGTATATAGGCAACACGTCTCAGAGTACAGTATATAGGCAACACGTCTCACAGTACAGTATATAGGTAACACGTCTCACAGTACAGTATATAGGCAACACGTCTCACAGTAAAGTATATAGGCAACACGTCTCACAGTAAAGTATATAGGCAACACGTCTCAGAGTACAGTATATAGGCAACACGTCTCAGAGTACAGTATATAGGCAACACGTCTCAGAGTACAGTATATAGGCAACACGTCTCACAGTACAGTATATAGGCAACACGTCTCAGAGTACAGTATATAGGCAACACGTCTCACAGTAAAGTATATAGGCAACACGTCTCAGAGTACAGTATATAGGCAACACGTCTCAGAGTAAAGTATATAGGCAACACGTCTCAGAGTACAGTATATAGGCAACACGTCTCAGAGTACAGTATATAGGCAACACGTCTCAGAGTACAGTATATAGGCAACACGTCTCACAGTAAAGTATATAGGCAACACGTCTCAGAGTACAGTATATAGGCAACACGTCTCAGAGTACAGTATATAGGCAACACGTCTCAGAGTACAGTATATAGGCAACACGTCTCACAGTACAGTATATAGGCAACACGTCTCAGAGTACAGTATATAGGCAACACGTCTCACAGTAAAGTATATAGGCAACACGTCTCAGAGTACAGTATATAGGCAACACGTCTCAGAGTAAAGTATATAGGCAACACGTCTCAGAGTACAGTATATAGGCAACACGTCTCAGAGTACAGTATATAGGCAACACGTCTCAGAGTACAGTATATAGGCAACACGTCTCAGAGTACAGTATATAGGCAACACGTCTCAGAGTACAGTATATAGGCAACACGTCTCAGAGTACAGTATATAGGCAACACGTCTCACAGTACAGTATATAGGCAACACGTCTCAGAGTACAGTATATAGGCAACACGTCTCAGAGTACAGTATATAGGCAACACGTCTCAGAGTACAGTATATAGGCAACACGTCTCACAGTACAGTATATAGGCAACACGTCTCAGAGTACAGTATATAGGCAACACGTCTCAGAGTACAGTATATAGGCAACACGTCTCAGAGTACAGTATATAGGCAACACGTCTCAGAGTACAGTATATAGGCAACACGTCTCAGAGTACAGTATATAGGCAACACGTCTCACAGTACAGTATATAGGCAACACGTCTCACAGTACAGTATATAGGCAACACGTCTCAGAGTACAGTATATAGGCAACACGTCTCACAGTACAGTATATAGGCAACACGTCTCACAGTACAGTATATAGGCAACACGTCTCAGAGTACAGTATATAGGCAACACGTCTCACAGTACAGTATATAGGCAACACGTCTCACAGTACAGTATATAGGCAACACGTCTCACAGTACAGTATATAGGCAACACGTCTCACAGTACAGTATATAGGCAACACGTCTCACAGTACAGTATATAGGCAACACGTCTCACAGTACAGTATATAGGCAACACGTCTCAGAGTACAGTATATAGGCAACACGTCTCACAGTACAGTATATAGGCAACACGTCTCAGAGTACAGTATATAGGCAACACGTCTCACAGTACAGTATATAGGCAACACGTCTCAGAGTACAGTATATAGGCAACACGTCTCAGAGTACAGTATATAGGCAACACGTCTCAGAGTACAGTATATAGGCAACACGTCTCAGAGTACAGTATATAGGCAACACGTCTCAGAGTACAGTATATAGGCAACACGTCTCAGAGTACAGTATATAGGCAACACGTCTCAGAGTACAGTATATAGGCAACACGTCTCAGAGTACAGTATATAGGCAACACGTCTCAGAGTACAGTATATAGGCAACACGTCTCAGAGTACAGTATATGGCAACACGTCTCACAGTACAGTATATAGGCAACACGTCTCAGAGTACAGTATATAGGCAACACGTCTCAGAGTACAGTATATAGGCAACACGTCTCAGAGTACAGTATATAGGCAACACGTCTCAGAGTACAGTATATAGGCAACACGTCTCAGAGTACAGTATATAGGCAACACGTCTCAGAGTACAGTATATAGGCAACACGTCTCAGAGTACAGTATATAGGCAACACGTCTCAGAGTACAGTATATAGGCAACACGTCTCAGAGTACAGTATATAGGCAACACGTCTCAGAGTACAGTATATAGGCAACACGTCTCAGAGTACAGTATATAGGCAACACGTCTCAGAGTACAGTATATAGGCAACACGTCTCAGAGTACAGTATATAGGCAACACGTCTCAGAGTACAGTATATAGGCAACACGTCTCAGAGTACAGTATATAGGCAACACGTCTCAGAGTACAGTATATAGGCAACACGTCTCAGAGTACAGTATATAGGCAACACGTCTCAGAGTACAGTATATAGGCAACACGTCTCAGAGTACAGTATATAGGCAACACGTCTCACAGTACAGTATATAGGCAACACGTCTCAGAGTACAGTATATAGGCAACACGTCTCAGAGTACAGTATATAGGCAACACGTCTCAGAGTACAGTATATAGGCAACACGTCTCAGAGTACAGTATATAGGCAACACGTCTCAGAGTACAGTATATAGGCAACACGTCTCACAGTACAGTATATAGGCAACACGTCTCAGAGTACAGTATATAGGCAACACGTCTCAGAGTACAGTATATAGGCAACACGTCTCAGAGTACAGTATATAGGCAACACGTCTCACAGTACAGTATATAGGCAACACGTCTCAGAGTACAGTATATAGGCAACACGTCTCACAGTACAGTATATAGGCAACACGTCTCAGAGTACAGTATATAGGCAACACGTCTCAGAGTACAGTATATAGGCAACACGTCTCAGAGTACAGTATATAGGCAACACGTCTCAGAGTACAGTATATAGGCAACACGTCTCAGAGTACAGTATATAGGCAACACGTCTCACAGTACAGTATATAGGCAACACGTCTCAGAGTACAGTATATAGGCAACACGTCTCAGAGTACAGTATATAGGCAACACGTCTCAGAGTACAGTATATAGGCAACACGTCTCAGAGTACAGTATATAGGCAACACGTCTCACAGTACAGTATATAGGCAACACGTCTCAGAGTACAGTATATAGGCAACACGTCTCAGAGTACAGTATATAGGCAACACGTCTCAGAGTACAGTATATAGGCAACACGTCTCAGAGTACAGTATATAGGCAACACGTCTCACAGTACAGTATATAGGCAACACGTCTCACAGTAAAGTATATAGGCAACACGTCTCACAGTAAAGTATATAGGCAACACGTCTCAGAGTACAGTATATAGGCAACACGTCTCAGAGTACAGTATATAGGCAACACGTCTCAGAGTACAGTATATAGGCAACACGTCTCACAGTACAGTATATAGGCAACACGTCTCAGAGTACAGTATATAGGCAACACGTCTCAGAGTACAGTATATAGGCAACACGTCTCAGAGTACAGTATATAGGCAACACGTCTCAGAGTACAGTATATAGGCAACACGTCTCAGAGTACAGTATATAGGCAACACGTCTCAGAGTACAGTATATAGGCAACACGTCTCACAGTACAGTATATAGGCAACACGTCTCAGAGTACAGTATATAGGCAACACGTCTCAGAGTACAGTATATAGGCAACACGTCTCAGAGTACAGTATATAGGCAACACGTCTCACAGTACAGTATATAGGCAACACGTCTCAGAGTACAGTATATAGGCAACACGTCTCAGAGTACAGTATATAGGCAACACGTCTCAGAGTACAGTATATAGGCAACACGTCTCAGAGTACAGTATATAGGCAACACGTCTCACAGTACAGTATATAGGCAACACGTCTCAGAGTACAGTATATAGGCAACACGTCTCACAGTACAGTATATAGGCAACACGTCTCAGAGTACAGTATATAGGCAACACGTCTCAGAGTACAGTATATAGGCAACACGTCTCAGAGTACAGTATATAGGCAACACGTCTCAGAGTACAGTATATAGGCAACACGTCTCACAGTACAGTATATAGGCAACACGTCTCACAGTACAGTATATAGGCAACACGTCTCACAGTACAGTATATAGGCAACACGTCTCACAGTACAGTATATAGGCAACACGTCTCAGAGTACAGTATATAGGCAACACGTCTCAGAGTACAGTATATAGGCAACACGTCTCACAGTACAGTATATAGGCAACACGTCTCACAGTACAGTATATAGGCAACACGTCTCACAGTACAGTATATAGGCAACACGTCTCACAGTACAGTATATAGGCAACACGTCTCAGAGTACAGTATATAGGCAACACGTCTCAGAGTACAGTATATAGGCAACACGTCTCAGAGTACAGTATATAGGCAACACGTCTCAGAGTACAGTATATAGGCAACACGTCTCAGAGTACAGTATATAGGCAACACGTCTCAGAGTACAGTATATAGGCAACACGTCTCAGAGTACAGTATATAGGCAACACGTCTCAGAGTACAGTATATAGGCAACACGTCTCAGAGTACAGTATATAGGCAACACGTCTCAGAGTACAGTATATAGGCAACACGTCTCAGAGTACAGTATATAGGCAACACGTCTCACAGTACAGTATATAGGCAACACGTCTCAGAGTACAGTATATAGGCAACACGTCTCACAGTACAGTATATAGGCAACACGTCTCAGAGTACAGTATATAGGCAACACGTCTCAGAGTACAGTATATAGGCAACACGTCTCAGAGTACAGTATATAGGCAACACGTCTCACAGTACAGTATATAGGCAACACGTCTCAGAGTACAGTATATAGGCAACACGTCTCACAGTAAAGTATATAGGCAACACGTCTCAGAGTACAGTATATAGGCAACACGTCTCAGAGTACAGTATATAGGCAACACGTCTCAGAGTACAGTATATAGGCAACACGTCTCAGAGTACAGTATATAGGCAACACGTCTCAGAGTACAGTATATAGGCAACACGTCTCAGAGTACAGTATATAGGCAACACGTCTCAGAGTACAGTATATAGGCAACACGTCTCAGAGTACAGTATATAGGCAACACGTCTCACAGTACAGTATATAGGCAACACGTCTCAGAGTACAGTATATAGGCAACACGTCTCAGAGTACAGTATATAGGCAACACGTCTCAGAGTACAGTATATAGGCAACACGTCTCAGAGTACAGTATATAGGCAACACGTCTCACAGTACAGTATATAGGCAACACGTCTCAGAGTACAGTATATAGGCAACACGTCTCAGAGTACAGTATATAGGCAACACGTCTCAGAGTAAAGTATATAGGCAACACGTCTCACAGTAAAGTATATAGGCAACACGTCTCAGAGTACAGTATATAGGCAACACGTCTCACAGTACAGTATATAGGCAACACGTCTCAGAGTACAGTATATAGGCAACACGTCTCACAGTACAGTATATAGGCAACACGTCTCAGAGTACAGTATATAGGCAACACGTCTCAGAGTACAGTATATAGGCAACACGTCTCAGAGTAAAGTATATAGGCAACACGTCTCACAGTACAGTATATAGGCAACACGTCTCACAGTACAGTATATAGGCAACACGTCTCAGAGTACAGTATATAGGCAACACGTCTCAGAGTACAGTATATAGGCAACACGTCTCAGAGTACAGTATATAGGCAACACGTCTCACAGTAAAGTATATAGGCAACACGTCTCACAGTAAAGTATATAGGCAACACGTCTCAGAGTACAGTATATAGGCAACACGTCTCAGAGTACAGTATATAGGCAACACGTCTCACAGTACAGTATATAGGCAACACGTCTCACAGTACAGTATATAGGCAACACGTCTCACAGTAAAGTATATAGGCAACACGTCTCACAGTACAGTATATAGGCAACACGTCTCAGAGTACAGTATATAGGCAACACGTCTCAGAGTACAGTATATAGGCAACACGTCTCAGAGTACAGTATATAGGCAACACGTCTCACAGTACAGTATATAGGCAACACGTCTCAGAGTACAGTATATAGGCAACACGTCTCACAGTAAAGTATATAGGCAACACGTCTCAGAGTACAGTATATAGGCAACACGTCTCAGAGTACAGTATATAGGCAACACGTCTCAGAGTACAGTATATAGGCAACACGTCTCAGAGTACAGTATATAGGCAACACGTCTCAGAGTACAGTATATAGGCAACACGTCTCACAGTACAGTATATAGGCAACACGTCTCAGAGTACAGTATATAGGCAACACGTCTCAGAGTACAGTATATAGGCAACACGTCTCAGAGTACAGTATATAGGCAACACGTCTCACAGTACAGTATATAGGCAACACGTCTCAGAGTACAGTATATAGGCAACACGTCTCACAGTACAGTATATAGGCAACACGTCTCAGAGTACAGTATATAGGCAACACGTCTCAGAGTACAGTATATAGGCAACACGTCTCAGAGTACAGTATATAGGCAACACGTCTCAGAGTACAGTATATAGGCAACACGTCTCAGAGTACAGTATATAGGCAACACGTCTCAGAGTACAGTATATAGGCAACACGTCTCAGAGTACAGTATATAGGCAACACGTCTCAGAGTACAGTATATAGGCAACACGTCTCACAGTACAGTATATAGGCAACACGTCTCAGAGTACAGTATATAGGCAACACGTCTCAGAGTACAGTATATAGGCAACACGTCTCAGAGTACAGTATATAGGCAACACGTCTCAGAGTAAAGTATATAGGCAACACGTCTCACAGTACAGTATATAGGCAACACGTCTCAGAGTACAGTATATAGGCAACACGTCTCAGAGTACAGTATATAGGCAACACGTCTCAGAGTAAAGTATATAGGCAACACGTCTCACAGTAAAGTATATAGGCAACACGTCTCAGAGTAAAGTATATAGGCAACACGTCTCACAGTACAGTATATAGGCAACACGTCTCAGAGTAAAGTATATAGGCAACACGTCTCAGAGTACAGTATATAGGCAACACGTCTCAGAGTACAGTATATAGGCAACACGTCTCAGAGTACAGTATATAGGCAACACGTCTCAGAGTAAAGTATATAGGCAACACGTCTCACAGTAAAGTATATAGGCAACACGTCTCAGTAAAGTATATAGGCAACACGTCTCAGAGTACAGTATATAGGCAACACGTCTCAGAGTACAGTATATAGGCAACACGTCTCAGAGTACAGTATATAGGCAACACGTCTCACAGTAAAGTATATAGGCAACACGTCTCAGAGTAAAGTATATAGGCAACACGTCTCAGAGTACAGTATATAGGCAACACGTCTCAGAGTACAGTATATAGGCAACACGTCTCACAGTACAGTATATAGGCAACACGTCTCACAGTACAGTATATAGGCAACACGTCTCACAGTACAGTATATAGGCAACACGTCTCACAGTACAGTATATAGGCAACACGTCTCAGAGTACAGTATATAGGCAACACGTCTCAGAGTACAGTATATAGGCAACACGTCTCAGAGTACAGTATATAGGCAACACGTCTCACAGTACAGTATATAGGCAACACGTCTCAGAGTACAGTATATAGGCAACACGTCTCACAGTACAGTATATAGGCAACACGTCTCAGAGTACAGTATATAGGCAACACGTCTCAGAGTACAGTATATAGGCAACACGTCTCAGAGTACAGTATATAGGCAACACGTCTCAGAGTACAGTATATAGGCAACACGTCTCAGAGTACAGTATATAGGCAACACGTCTCAGAGTACAGTATATAGGCAACACGTCTCAGAGTACAGTATATAGGCAACACGTCTCAGAGTACAGTATATAGGCAACACGTCTCACAGTACAGTATATAGGCAACACGTCTCAGAGTACAGTATATAGGCAACACGTCTCAGAGTACAGTATATAGGCAACACGTCTCAGAGTACAGTATATAGGCAACACGTCTCAGAGTACAGTATATAGGCAACACGTCTCACAGTACAGTATATAGGCAACACGTCTCAGAGTACAGTATATAGGCAACACGTCTCACAGTACAGTATATAGGCAACACGTCTCAGAGTACAGTATATAGGCAACACGTCTCAGAGTACAGTATATAGGCAACACGTCTCAGAGTACAGTATATAGGCAACACGTCTCACAGTACAGTATATAGGCAACACGTCTCAGAGTACAGTATATAGGCAACACGTCTCACAGTACAGTATATAGGCAACACGTCTCAGAGTACAGTATATAGGCAACACGTCTCAGAGTACAGTATATAGGCAACACGTCTCAGAGTACAGTATATAGGCAACACGTCTCAGAGTACAGTATATAGGCAACACGTCTCAGAGTACAGTATATAGGCAACACGTCTCAGAGTACAGTATATAGGCAACACGTCTCAGAGTACAGTATATAGGCAACACGTCTCACAGTACAGTATATAGGCAACACGTCTCAGAGTACAGTATATAGGCAACACGTCTCAGAGTACAGTATATAGGCAACACGTCTCAGAGTACAGTATATAGGCAACACGTCTCAGAGTACAGTATATAGGCAACACGTCTCACAGTACAGTATATAGGCAACACGTCTCAGAGTACAGTATATAGGCAACACGTCTCAGAGTACAGTATATAGGCAACACGTCTCAGAGTAAAGTATATAGGCAACACGTCTCACAGTACAGTATATAGGCAACACGTCTCAGAGTAAAGTATATAGGCAACACGTCTCACAGTACAGTATATAGGCAACACGTCTCAGAGTAAAGTATATAGGCAACACGTCTCAGAGTACAGTATATAGGCAACACGTCTCAGAGTACAGTATATAGGCAACACGTCTCAGAGTACAGTATATAGGCAACACGTCTCAGAGTAAAGTATATAGGCAACACGTCTCACAGTAAAGTATATAGGCAACACGTCTCAAGTAAAGTATATAGGCAACACGTCTCAGAGTACAGTATATAGGCAACACGTCTCAGAGTACAGTATATAGGCAACACGTCTCAGAGTACAGTATATAGGCAACACGTCTCAGAGTACAGTATATAGGCAACACGTCTCAGAGTACAGTATATAGGCAACACGTCTCAGAGTACAGTATATAGGCAACACGTCTCACAGTACAGTATATAGGCAACACGTCTCACAGTACAGTATATAGGCAACACGTCTCACAGTACAGTATATAGGCAACACGTCTCAGAGTACAGTATATAGGCAACACGTCTCAGAGTACAGTATATAGGCAACACGTCTCAGAGTACAGTATATAGGCAACACGTCTCAGAGTACAGTATATAGGCAACACGTCTCACAGTACAGTATATAGGCAACACGTCTCAGAGTACAGTATATAGGCAACACGTCTCACAGTACAGTATATAGGCAACACGTCTCAGAGTACAGTATATAGGCAACACGTCTCAGAGTACAGTATATAGGCAACACGTCTCAGAGTACAGTATATAGGCAACACGTCTCAGAGTACAGTATATAGGCAACACGTCTCAGAGTACAGTATATAGGCAACACGTCTCAGAGTACAGTATATAGGCAACACGTCTCACAGTACAGTATATAGGCAACACGTCTCAGAGTACAGTATATAGGCAACACGTCTCAGAGTACAGTATATAGGCAACACGTCTCAGAGTACAGTATATAGGCAACACGTCTCAGAGTACAGTATATAGGCAACACGTCTCACAGTACAGTATATAGGCAACACGTCTCAGAGTACAGTATATAGGCAACACGTCTCAGAGTACAGTATATAGGCAACACGTCTCAGAGTACAGTATATAGGCAACACGTCTCACAGTACAGTATATAGGCAACACGTCTCAGAGTACAGTATATAGGCAACACGTCTCACAGTACAGTATATAGGCAACACGTCTCAGAGTACAGTATATAGGCAACACGTCTCAGAGTACAGTATATAGGCAACACGTCTCAGAGTACAGTATATAGGCAACACGTCTCACAGTACAGTATATAGGCAACACGTCTCAGAGTACAGTATATAGGCAACACGTCTCAGAGTACAGTATATAGGCAACACGTCTCAGAGTAAAGTATATAGGCAACACGTCTCACAGTACAGTATATAGGCAACACGTCTCAGAGTACAGTATATAGGCAACACGTCTCACAGTACAGTATATAGGCAACACGTCTCAGAGTAAAGTATATAGGCAACACGTCTCACGAGTACAGTATATAGGCAACACGTCTCAGAGTACAGTATATAGGCAACACGTCTCAGAGTACAGTATATAGGCAACACGTCTCAGAGTACAGTATATAGGCAACACGTCTCACAGTACAGTATATAGGCAACACGTCTCAGAGTAAAGTATATAGGCAACACGTCTCAGAGTACAGTATATAGGCAACACGTCTCAGAGTACAGTATATAGGCAACACGTCTCACAGTACAGTATATAGGCAACACGTCTCACAGTACAGTATATAGGCAACACGTCTCACAGTACAGTATATAGGCAACACGTCTCAGAGTACAGTATATAGGCAACACGTCTCAGAGTACAGTATATAGGCAACACGTCTCACAGTACAGTATATAGGCAACACGTCTCACAGTACAGTATATAGGCAACACGTCTCACAGTACAGTATATAGGCAACACGTCTCACAGTAAAGTATATAGGCAACACGTCTCAGAGTACAGTATATAGGCAACACGTCTCAGAGTACAGTATATAGGCAACACGTCTCAGAGTACAGTATATAGGCAACACGTCTCACAGTACAGTATATAGGCAACACGTCTCAGAGTACAGTATATAGGCAACACGTCTCACAGTACAGTATATAGGCAACACGTCTCAGAGTACAGTATATAGGCAACACGTCTCAGAGTACAGTATATAGGCAACACGTCTCAGAGTACAGTATATAGGCAACACGTCTCAGAGTACAGTATATAGGCAACACGTCTCAGAGTACAGTATATAGGCAACACGTCTCAGAGTACAGTATATAGGCAACACGTCTCAGAGTACAGTATATAGGCAACACGTCTCAGAGTACAGTATATAGGCAACACGTCTCAGAGTACAGTATATAGGCAACACGTCTCAGAGTACAGTATATAGGCAACACGTCTCAGAGTACAGTATATAGGCAACACGTCTCAGAGTACAGTATATAGGCAACACGTCTCAGAGTACAGTATATAGGCAACACGTCTCAGAGTACAGTATATAGGCAACACGTCTCAGAGTACAGTATATAGGCAACACGTCTCAGAGTACAGTATATAGGCAACACGTCTCAGAGTACAGTATATAGGCAACACGTCTCAGAGTACAGTATATAGGCAACACGTCTCAGAGTACAGTATATAGGCAACACGTCTCAGCAGTACAGTATATAGGCAACACGTCTCAGAGTACAGTATATAGGCAACACGTCTCAGAGTACAGTATATAGGCAACACGTCTCACAGTACAGTATATAGGCAACACGTCTCAGAGTACAGTATATAGGCAACACGTCTCAGAGTACAGTATATAGGCAACACGTCTCAGAGTACAGTATATAGGCAACACGTCTCAGAGTACAGTATATAGGCAACACGTCTCAGAGTACAGTATATAGGCAACACGTCTCACAGTACAGTATATAGGCAACACGTCTCAGAGTACAGTATATAGGCAACACGTCTCAGAGTACAGTATATAGGCAACACGTCTCAGAGTACAGTATATAGGCAACACGTCTCAGAGTACAGTATATAGGCAACACGTCTCAGAGTACAGTATATAGGCAACACGTCTCAGAGTACAGTATATAGGCAACACGTCTCAGAGTACAGTATATAGGCAACACGTCTCAGAGTACAGTATATAGGCAACACGTCTCACAGTACAGTATATAGGCAACACGTCTCAGAGTACAGTATATAGGCAACACGTCTCAGAGTACAGTATATAGGCAACACGTCTCAGAGTACAGTATATAGGCAACACGTCTCAGAGTACAGTATATAGGCAACACGTCTCACAGTACAGTATATAGGCAACACGTCTCACAGTACAGTATATAGGCAACACGTCTCAGAGTACAGTATATAGGCAACACGTCTCAGAGTACAGTATATAGGCAACACGTCTCAGAGTACAGTATATAGGCAACACGTCTCACAGTACAGTATATAGGCAACACGTCTCAGAGTACAGTATATAGGCAACACGTCTCACAGTACAGTATATAGGCAACACGTCTCAGAGTACAGTATATAGGCAACACGTCTCAGAGTACAGTATATAGGCAACACGTCTCAGAGTACAGTATATAGGCAACACGTCTCAGAGTACAGTATATAGGCAACACGTCTCAGAGTACAGTATATAGGCAACACGTCTCAGAGTACAGTATATAGGCAACACGTCTCAGAGTACAGTATATAGGCAACACGTCTCAGAGTACAGTATATAGGCAACACGTCTCACAGTACAGTATATAGGCAACACGTCTCAGAGTACAGTATATAGGCAACACGTCTCAGAGTACAGTATATAGGCAACACGTCTCAGAGTACAGTATATAGGCAACACGTCTCAGAGTACAGTATATAGGCAACACGTCTCACAGTACAGTATATAGGCAACACGTCTCAGAGTACAGTATATAGGCAACACGTCTCAGAGTACAGTATATAGGCAACACGTCTCAGAGTAAAGTATATAGGCAACACGTCTCACAGTAAAGTATATAGGCAACACGTCTCACAGTACAGTATATAGGCAACACGTCTCACAGTACAGTATATAGGCAACACGTCTCAGAGTACAGTATATAGGCAACACGTCTCACAGTACAGTATATAGGCAACACGTCTCAGAGTACAGTATATAGGCAACACGTCTCAGAGTACAGTATATAGGCAACACGTCTCAGAGTACAGTATATAGGCAACACGTCTCAGAGTACAGTATATAGGCAACACGTCTCACAGTACAGTATATAGGCAACACGTCTCAGAGTACAGTATATAGGCAACACGTCTCACAGTACAGTATATAGGCAACACGTCTCAGAGTACAGTATATAGGCAACACGTCTCAGAGTACAGTATATAGGCAACACGTCTCAGAGTACAGTATATAGGCAACACGTCTCAGAGTACAGTATATAGGCAACACGTCTCACAGTACAGTATATAGGCAACACGTCTCAGAGTACAGTATATAGGCAACACGTCTCAGAGTACAGTATATAGGCAACACGTCTCAGAGTACAGTATATAGGCAACACGTCTCAGAGTACAGTATATAGGCAACACGTCTCAGAGTACAGTATATAGGCAACACGTCTCAGAGTACAGTATATAGGCAACACGTCTCAGAGTACAGTATATAGGCAACACGTCTCAGAGTACAGTATATAGGCAACACGTCTCAGAGTACAGTATATAGGCAACACGTCTCACAGTACAGTATATAGGCAACACGTCTCAGAGTACAGTATATAGGCAACACGTCTCACAGTACAGTATATAGGCAACACGTCTCAGAGTACAGTATATAGGCAACACGTCTCAGAGTACAGTATATAGGCAACACGTCTCAGAGTACAGTATATAGGCAACACGTCTCAGAGTACAGTATATAGGCAACACGTCTCAGAGTACAGTATATAGGCAACACGTCTCACAGTACAGTATATAGGCAACACGTCTCACAGTACAGTATATAGGCAACACGTCTCAGAGTACAGTATATAGGCAACACGTCTCAGAGTACAGTATATAGGCAACACGTCTCAGAGTACAGTATATAGGCAACACGTCTCAGAGTACAGTATATAGGCAACACGTCTCACAGTACAGTATATAGGCAACACGTCTCACAGTACAGTATATAGGCAACACGTCTCAGAGTACAGTATATAGGCAACACGTCTCAGAGTACAGTATATAGGCAACACGTCTCACAGTACAGTATATAGGCAACACGTCTCAGAGTACAGTATATAGGCAACACGTCTCAGAGTACAGTATATAGGCAACACGTCTCAGAGTACAGTATATAGGCAACACGTCTCAGAGTACAGTATATAGGCAACACGTCTCAGAGTACAGTATATAGGCAACACGTCTCAGAGTACAGTATATAGGCAACACGTCTCAGAGTACAGTATATAGGCAACACGTCTCAGAGTACAGTATATAGGCAACACGTCTCAGAGTACAGTATATAGGCAACACGTCTCAGAGTACAGTATATAGGCAACACGTCTCACAGTACAGTATATAGGCAACACGTCTCACAGTACAGTATATAGGCAACACGTCTCAGAGTACAGTATATAGGCAACACGTCTCAGAGTACAGTATATAGGCAACACGTCTCAGAGTACAGTATATAGGCAACACGTCTCAGAGTACAGTATATAGGCAACACGTCTCACAGTACAGTATATAGGCAACACGTCTCAGAGTACAGTATATAGGCAACACGTCTCAGAGTACAGTATATAGGCAACACGTCTCACGAGTACAGTATATAGGCAACACGTCTCACAGTACAGTATATAGGCAACACGTCTCAGAGTACAGTATATAGGCAACACGTCTCACAGTACAGTATATAGGCAACACGTCTCACAGTACAGTATATAGGCAACACGTCTCAGAGTACAGTATATAGGCAACACGTCTCAGAGTACAGTATATAGGCAACACGTCTCAGAGTACAGTATATAGGCAACACGTCTCACAGTACAGTATATAGGCAACACGTCTCAGAGTACAGTATATAGGCAACACGTCTCAGAGTACAGTATATAGGCAACACGTCTCAGAGTACAGTATATAGGCAACACGTCTCACAGTACAGTATATAGGCAACACGTCTCACAGTACAGTATATAGGCAACACGTCTCAGAGTACAGTATATAGGCAACACGTCTCAGAGTACAGTATATAGGCAACACGTCTCAGAGTACAGTATATAGGCAACACGTCTCAGAGTACAGTATATAGGCAACACGTCTCACAGTACAGTATATAGGCAACACGTCTCACAGTACAGTATATAGGCAACACGTCTCAGAGTACAGTATATAGGCAACACGTCTCACAGTACAGTATATAGGCAACACGTCTCAGAGTACAGTATATAGGCAACACGTCTCACAGTACAGTATATAGGCAACACGTCTCAGAGTACAGTATATAGGCAACACGTCTCACAGTACAGTATATAGGCAACACGTCTCAGAGTACAGTATATAGGCAACACGTCTCAGAGTACAGTATATAGGCAACACGTCTCACAGTACAGTATATAGGCAACACGTCTCACAGTACAGTATATAGGCAACACGTCTCACAGTACAGTATATAGGCAACACGTCTCAGAGTACAGTATATAGGCAACACGTCTCAGAGTACAGTATATAGGCAACACGTCTCACAGTACAGTATATAGGCAACACGTCTCACAGTACAGTATATAGGCAACACGTCTCACAGTACAGTATATAGGCAACACGTCTCAGAGTACAGTATATAGGCAACACGTCTCACAGTACAGTATATAGGCAACACGTCTCACAGTACAGTATATAGGCAACACGTTTCAGCAGTACAGTATATAGGCAACACGTCTCAGAGTACAGTATATAGGCAACACGTCTCAGAGTACAGTATATAGGCAACACGTCTCAGAGTACAGTATATAGGCAACACGTCTCAGAGTACAGTATATAGGCAACACGTCTCAGAGTACAGTATATAGGCAACACGTCTCAGAGTACAGTATATAGGCAACACGTCTCAGAGTACAGTATATAGGCAACACGTCTCACAGTACAGTATATAGGCAACACGTCTCAGAGTACAGTATATAGGCAACACGTCTCAGAGTACAGTATATAGGCAACACGTCTCAGAGTACAGTATATAGGCAACACGTCTCACAGTACAGTATATAGGCAACACGTCTCAGAGTACAGTATATAGGCAACACGTCTCACAGTACAGTATATAGGCAACACGTCTCACAGTACAGTATATAGGCAACACGTCTCACAGTACAGTATATAGGCAACACGTCTCAGAGTACAGTATATAGGCAACACGTCTCAGAGTACAGTATATAGGCAACACGTCTCAGAGTACAGTATATAGGCAACACGTCTCACAGTACAGTATATAGGCAACACGTCTCACAGTACAGTATATAGGCAACACGTCTCACAGTACAGTATATAGGCAACACGTCTCAGAGTACAGTATATAGGCAACACGTCTCACAGTACAGTATATAGGCAACACGTCTCTCAGTACAGTATATAGGCAACACGTCTCACAGTACAGTAATATAGGCAACACGTCTCAGAGTACAGTATATAGGCAACACGTCTCACAGTACAGTATATAGGCAACACGTCTCACGAGTACAGTATATAGGCAACACGTCTCACAGTACAGTATATAGGCAACACGTCTCACAGTACAGTATATAGGCAACACGTCTCACAGTACAGTATATAGGCAACACGTCTCAGAGTACAGTATATAGGCAACACGTCTCACAGTACAGTATATAGGCAACACGTCTCAGAGTAAAGTATATAGGCAACACGTCTCAGAGTACAGTATATAGGCAACACGTCTCACAGTACAGTATAAAGGCAACACGTCTCAGAGTAAAGTATATAGGCAACACGTCTCACAGTACAGTATATAGGCAACACGTCTCAGAGTACAGTATATAGGCAACACGTCTCAGAGTACAGTATATAGGCAACACGTCTCAGAGTACAGTATATAGGCAACACGTCTCAGAGTACAGTATATAGGCAACACGTCTCAGAGTACAGTATATAGGCAACACGTCTCAGAGTACAGTATATAGGCAACACGTCTCAGAGTACAGTATATAGGCAACACGTCTCAGAGTACAGTATATAGGCAACACGTCTCAGAGTACAGTATATAGGCAACACGTCTCACAGTACAGTATATAGGCAACACGTCTCAGAGTACAGTATATAGGCAACACGTCTCACGAGTACAGTATATAGGCAACACGTCTCACAGTACAGTATATAGGCAACACGTCTCAGAGTACAGTATATAGGCAACACGTCTCAGAGTACAGTATATAGGCAACACGTCTCACAGTACAGTATATAGGCAACACGTCTCAGAGTACAGTATATAGGCAACACGTCTCACAGTACAGTATATAGGCAACACGTCTCACAGTACAGTATATAGGCAACACGTCTCACAGTACAGTATATAGGCAACACGTCTCAGAGTACAGTATATAGGCAACACGTCTCACAGTACAGTATATAGGCAACACGTCTCAGAGTACAGTATATAGGCAACACGTCTCACAGTACAGTATATAGGCAACACGTCTCACAGTACAGTATATAGGCAACACGTCTCACAGTACAGTATATAGGCAACACGTCTCAGAGTACAGTATATAGGCAACACGTCTCACAGTACAGTATATAGGCAACACGTCTCAGAGTACAGTATATAGGCAACACGTCTCACAGTAAAGTATATAGGCAACACGTCTCAGAGTACAGTATATAGGCAACACGTCTCACAGTACAGTATATAGGCAACACGTCTCAGAGTACAGTATATAGGCAACACGTCTCACAGTACAGTATATAGGCAACACGTCTCAGAGTACAGTATATAGGCAACACGTCTCAGAGTACAGTATATAGGCAACACGTCTCAGAGTACAGTATATAGGCAACACGTCTCAGAGTACAGTATATAGGCAACACGTCTCAGAGTAAAGTATATAGGCAACACGTCTCAGAGTACAGTATATAGGCAACACGTCTCACAGTACAGTATATAGGCAACACGTCTCAGAGTACAGTATATAGGCAACACGTCTCACAGTACAGTATATAGGCAACACGTCTCACAGTACAGTATATAGGCAACACGTCTCACAGTACAGTATATAGGCAACACGTCTCAGAGTACAGTATATAGGCAACACGTCTCACAGTACAGTATATAGGCAACACGTCTCAGAGTACAGTATATAGGCAACACGTCTCACAGTACAGTATATAGGCAACACGTCTCAGAGTACAGTATATAGGCAACACGTCTCACAGTACAGTATATAGGCAACACGTCTCAGAGTACAGTATATAGGCAACACGTCTCAGAGTACAGTATATAGGCAACACGTCTCAGAGTACAGTATATAGGCAACACGTCTCAGAGTACAGTATATAGGCAACACGTCTCACAGTACAGTATATAGGCAACACGTCTCACAGTACAGTATATAGGCAACACGTCTCAGAGTACAGTATATAGGCAACACGTCTCACAGTACAGTATATAGGCAACACGTCTCAGAGTACAGTATATAGGCAACACGTCTCAGAGTACAGTATATAGGCAACACGTCTCACAGTACAGTATATAGGCAACACGTCTCAGAGTACAGTATATAGGCAACACGTCTCACAGTACAGTATATAGGCAACACGTCTCAGAGTACAGTATATAGGCAACACGTCTCAGCAGTACAGTATATAGGCAACACGTCTCAGAGTACAGTATATAGGCAACACGTCTCAGAGTACAGTATATAGGCAACACGTCTCACAGTACAGTATATAGGCAACACGTCTCAGAGTACAGTATATAGGCAACACGTCTCAGAGTACAGTATATAGGCAACACGTCTCACAGTACAGTATATAGGCAACACGTCTCAGAGTACAGTATATAGGCAACACGTCTCAGAGTACAGTATATAGGCAACACGTCTCAGAGTACAGTATATAGGCAACACGTCTCACAGTACAGTATATAGGCAACACGTCTCAGAGTACAGTATATAGGCAACACGTCTCAGAGTACAGTATATAGGCAACACGTCTCAGAGTACAGTATATAGGCAACACGTCTCAGAGTACAGTATATAGGCAACACGTCTCACAGTACAGTATATAGGCAACACGTCTCAGAGTACAGTATATAGGCAACACGTCTCACAGTACAGTATATAGGCAACACGTCTCAGAGTACAGTATATAGGCAACACGTCTCAGAGTACAGTATATAGGCAACACGTCTCAGAGTACAGTATATAGGCAACACGTCTCACAGTACAGTATATAGGCAACACGTCTCAGAGTACAGTATATAGGCAACACGTCTCACAGTACAGTATATAGCAAACACGTCTCACAGTACAGTATATAGGCAACACGTCTCAACAGTACAGTATATAGGCAACACCCAGTAATATAGCAACACGTCTCACAGTACAGTATATAGGCAACACGTCTCACAGTAAAGTATATAGGCAACACGTCTACAGTACAGTATATAGGCAACACGTCTCAGAGTACAGTATATAGGCAACACGTCTCAGAGTACAGTATATAGGCAACACGTCTCAGAGTACAGTATATAGGCAACACGTCTCAGAGTACAGTATATAGGCAACCACGTCTCACAGTACAGTATATAGGCAACACGTCTCACAGTACAGTATATAGGCAACACGTCTCACAGTAAAGTATATAGGCAACACGTCTCAGAGTACAGTATATAGGCAACACGTCTCACAGTACAGTATATAGGCAAACACGTCTCAGAGTACAGTATATAGGCAACACGTCTCACAGTACAGTAATAGGCAACACGTCTCAGAGTACAGTATATAGGCAACACGTCTCACAGTACAGTATATAGGCAACACGTCTCACAGTACAGTATATAGGCAACACGTCTCACAGTACAGTATATAGGCAACACGTCTCACAGTACAGTATATAGGCAACACGTCTCACAGTACAGTATATAGGCAACACGTCTCACAGTACAGTATATAGGCAACACGTCTCAGTACAGTATATAGGCAACACGTCTCAGAGTACAGTATATAGGCAACACGTCTCAGAGTACAGTATATAGGCAACACGTCTCACAGTACAGTATATAGGCAACACGTCTCACAGTACAGTATATAGGCAACACGTCTCAGAGTACAGTATATAGGCAACACGTCTCACAGTACAGTATATAGGCAACACGTCTCAGAGTACAGTATATAGGCAACACGTCTCAGAGTACAGTATATAGGCAACACGTCTCAGAGTACAGTATATAGGCAACACGTCTCAGAGTACAGTATATAGGCAACACGTCTCAGAGTACAGTATATAGGCAACACGTCTCACAGTACAGTATATAGGCAACACGTCTCACAGTACAGTATATAGGCAACACGTCTCAGAGTACAGTATATAGGCAACACGTCTCAGAGTACAGTATATAGGCAACACGTCTCAGAGTACAGTATATAGGCAACACGTCTCAGAGTACAGTATATAGGCAACACGTCTCACAGTACAGTATATAGGCAACACGTCTCACAGTACAGTATATAGGCAACACGTCTCACAGTAAAGTATATAGGCAACACGTCTCACAGTACAGTATATAGGCAACACGTCTCACAGTAAAGTATATAGGCAACACGTCTCAGAGTACAGTATATAGGCAACACGTCTCAGAGTAAAGTATATAGGCAACACGTCTCACAGTAAAGTATATAGGCAACACGTCTCAGAGTAAAGTATATAGGCAACACGTCTCAGAGTACAGTATATAGGCAACACGTCTCACAGTAAAGTATATAGGCAACACGTCTCACAGTAAAGTATATAGGTAACACGTCTCTCAGTAAAGTATATAGGCAACACGTCTCAGTAAAGTATATAGGCAACACGTCTCAGTACAGTATATAGGCAACACGTCTCACAGTACAGTATATAGGCAACACGTCTCTCAGTAAAGTATATAGGCAACACGTCTCACAGTAAAGTATATAGGCAACACGTCTCAGTACAGTATATAGGCAACACGTCTCAGAGTAAAGTATGTGTGTACTGTTTGATGCTTGGTTAACTCTCACAGTAAAGTAGCAAAGAGGCTGTTTTGGTACAATTTGGCTGATTTAAGAATATACTTGATAGTTGATAGATAGTGTTTCGGTAGTTGGCCCAGCGTCGTCCGGGTTCGGCCGGTGTAGGCCGTCATTGGAAATAAGAATTTCTTCTTAACTGACTTGCCTGGTTAAATAAAGGTCAAATAAAAAATGCATGTTTTTGTTGTTATTGTTTTTCAGGTGGAGAGGGAAGAGCACTAGAGCATGTAACCTAACTATTCAAAACTAACATGGGTCATTTACACAGCTTTATTGCATTTAGTCCTTCCCCAAATTCAGCCATTGAAAGCCTTGACCCTTGACAGCCTTCCTCAGGGAACGGCCTGCTGGCAGCCTTCCTCAGGGAACGGCCTGCTGGCAGCCTTCCTCAGGGAACGGCCTGCTGGCAGCCTTCCTCAGGGAACGGCCTGCTGGCAGCCTTCCTCAGGGAACGGCCTGCTGGCAGCCTTCCTCAGGGAACGGACTGCTGAAAGCCTTCCTCAGGGAACGGCCTGCTGGCAGCCTTCCTCAGGGAACGGCCTGCTGGAAGCCTTCCTCAGGGAACGGCCTGCTGGCAGCCTTCCTCAGGGAACGGACTGCTGGCAGCCTTCCTCAGGGAACGGCCTGCTGGCAGCCTTCCTCAGGGAACGGCCTGCTGGCAGCCTTCCTCAGGGAATGGCCTGCTGGCAGCCTTCCTCAGGGAACGGCCTGCTGGCAGCCTTCCTCAGGGAACGGACTGCTGGCAGCCTTCCTCAGGGAACGGCCTGCTGGCAGCCTTCCTCAGGGAACGGCCTGCTGGCAGCCTTCCTCAGGGAACGGCCTGATGGCAGCCTTCCTCAGGGAACGGCCTGCCGGCAGCCTTCCTCAGGGAACGGCCTGCCGGCAGCCTTCCTCAGGGAACGGCCTGGCGACAGCCTTCCTCAGGGAACGGCCTGCTGACAGCCTTCCTCAGGGAACGGCCTGCTGACAGCCTTCCTCAGGGAACGGCCTGCTGGCAGCCTTCCTCAGGGAACGGCCTGCTGGCAGCCTTCCTCAGGGAACGGCCTGCTGGCAGCCTTCCTCAGGGAACGGCCTGCTGGCAGCCTTCCTCAGGGAACGGCCTGCCGGCAGCCTTCCTCAGGGAACGGCCTGGCGACAGCCTTCCTCAGGGAACGGCCTGCTGACAGCCTTCCTCAGGGAACGGCCTGCTGACAGCCTTCCTCAGGGAACGGCCTGCTGCTCTCGAGTTCCATGGTCCAGCAGACTCACCTGGGGACAGGGGGACAGAAGCATTTTAGTTTTAATTAAAGTCTGGGACACTTGAGGAAGGAGAACGTTTTGACGTACAGTAAATCCAACCAGTGACCCTTGGTTATATGATTCTGGACAACAGACACAGTCAGCCTGGACAACAGACAGACTGGACAACAGACACAGTCAGCCTGGACAACAGACACAGTCAGCCTGGACAACAGACACAGTCAGCCTGGACAACAGACACAGTCAGCCTGGACAACAGACAGACTGGACAACAGACACAGTCAGCCTGGACAACAGACAGACTGGACAACAGACACAGTCAGCCTGGACAACAGACACAGTCAGCCTGGACAACAGACAGACTGGACAACAGACACAGTCAGCCTGGACAACAGACACAGTCAGACTGGACAACAGACAGACTGGACAACAGACACAGTCAGCCTGGACAACAGACACAGTCAGACTGGACAACAGACACAGTCAGACTGGACAACAGACACAGTCAGCCTGGACAACAGACAGACTGGACAACAGACACAGTCAGCCTGGACAACAGACACAGTCAGCCTGGACAACAGACACAGTCAGACTGGACAACAGACACAGTCAGACTGGACAACAGACACAGTCAGACTGGACAACAGACACAGTCAGCCTGGACAACAGACAGACTGGACAACAGACACAGTCAGCCTGGACAACAGACAGACTGGACAACAGACACAGTCAGCCTGGACAACAGACACAGTCAGACTGGACAACAGACAGACTGGACAACAGACACAGTCAGACTGGACAACAGACACAGTCAGACTGGACAACAGACACAGTCAGCCTGGACAACAGACAGACTGGACAACAGACACAGTCAGCCTGGACAACAGACACAGTCAGCCTGGACAACAGACAGACTGGACAACAGACACAGTCAGCCTGGACAACAGACAGACTGGACAACAGACACAGTCAGCCTGGACAACAGACACAGTCAGCCTGGACAACAGACAGACTGGACAACAGACACAGTCAGACTGGACAACAGACAGACTGGACAACAGACACAGTCAGACTGGACAACAGACACAGTCAGACTGGACAACAGACACAGTCAGACTGGACAACAGACACAGTCAGCCTGGACAACAGACAGACTGGACAACAGACACAGTCAGCCTGGACAACAGACACAGTCAGCCTGGACAACAGACACAGTCAGCCTGGACAACAGACACAGTCAGACTGGACAACAGACACAGTCAGCCTGGACAACAGACACAGTCAGCCTGGACAACAGACACAGTCAGCCTGGACAACAGACACAGACAGACTGGACAACAGTCAGCCTGGACAACAGACAGACTGGACAACAGACACAGTCAGCCTGGACAACAGACAGGATTACAGACCCAGAATAAAGATACCTGTTATTAACAGACTCAGTGTTGTGATGATAAATGTGTCATCACCAATCCAAGGAAGACAGTTGGTTTACCACACCAGACAGGGAACAGTAATAAAGAGTAAATTGTAACTAACAGTTATTTGAAATATTGTGTCTGGTGCTTCTGATGTTTTTAAAAACTCTGTCTCTATGACCTGTCTGTCTGTCTGTCTGTCTGTCTCTATGACCTGTCTGTCTGTCTGTCTGTCTGTCTGTCTGTCTGTCTGTCTGTCTGTCTGTCTGTCTGTCTGTCTGTCTGTCTGTCTGTCTCTATGACCTGTCTGTCTGTCTGTCTGTCTGTCTGTCTGTCTGTCTGTCTGTCTGTCTGTCTGTCTGTCTGTCTGTCTGTCTGTCTGTCTGTCTCTATGACCTGTCTGTCTGTCTGTCGGTCTGTCTGTCTGTCTCTATGACCTGTATGTCTGTGTTTATAGGAGCAGGATCCATATCCCAGTATCGCTCAGTTCTCTGCCTCTCCCTCTCCCTCTCTGTGAACAATAACACTGGCCCTAGTCAGTGATGTTCTATTGTAATAACTGTCAGAGTGACTCTGTAGTGACTGAACAGGAATATCTCTCTATGTATCCCACAGTTAGAGGCTGTAAGTTCAGCATACGTGTTATTGGGCACAGAGGGGAGATTGTGTTAACAACAAGGACCCTCAGTGTGTACTCCAGCCAGTCCACTCTGCTCTGCTGTACTCCACCCTGCTGACATATCCAGCTTGGAAATGTGTTTTGGACATCAGGACTCTAAGCTCTGTTGTAGTTCTATTTAAGTTCTGACTGAGCTCTGCCAAGGGTGGAGCTAAATGATATTAGCATGGCAAGATGATGATCTGCCCATCAGCACTCTGTATTTGTCTGTCTGTCTGTCTGTCTGTCTGTCTGTCTGTCTGTCTGTCTGTCTGGAACTAATGGGGATCCATAATAAACCCCGGTGTGGTGAGGTGAGGCCAGGGAAACATGGAGAGGTGAGGTGAGGCCAGGGTAACACTGGAGAGGTGAGGTGAGTCCAGGGAAACCCTGGAGAGGTGAGGTGAGTCCAGGGAAACCCTGTAGAGGTGAGGCCAGGGAAACCCTGGAGAGAAGAGGCCAGGGAAACCCTGGAGACGTGAGGCCAGGGGAAAAACCCTGGAGAGGTGAAGTGAGGCCAGGGAAACCCTGGAGAGGTGAGGTGAGGCCAGGGAAACCCTGGAGAGGTGAGGTGAGGCCAGGGGAACCCTGGAGAGGAGAGGTGAGGCCAGAATAACCCTGGAGAGGTGAGGTGAGGCCAGGGTAACCCTGGAGAGGTGAGGTGAGGCCAGGGTAACCCTGGAGAGGTGAGGCCAGGGAAACCCTGGAGAGGTGAGGCCAGAATAACCCTGGAGAGGTGAGGTGAGGCCAGGGAAACCCTGGAGAGGTGAGGTGAGGCCAGGAAAACCCTGGAGAGGTGAGGTGAGGCCAGGGTAACCCTGGAGAGGTGAGGCCAGAATAACCCTGGAGAGGTGAGGTGCGGCCAGGGTAACCCTGGAGAGGTGAGGTGAGGCCAGGGAAACCCTGGAGAGGTGAGGTGAGGCCAGGGTAAAACCCTGGAGAGGTGAGGTGATGCCAGGGTAACCCTGGAGAGGAGAGGTGAGGCCAGAATAACCCTGGAGAGGTGAGGTGAGGCCAGGGTAACCCTGGAGAGGTGAGGTGAGGCCAGGGTAACCCTGGAGAGGTGAGGCCAGGGAAACCCTGGAGAGGTGAGGCCAGAATAACCCTGGAGAGGTGAGGTGAGGCCAGGGAAACCCTGGAGAGGTGAGGTGAGGCCAGGGAAACCCTGGAGAGGTGAGGTGAGGCCAGAATAACCCTGGAGAGGTGAGGTGCGGCCAGGGTAACCCTGGAGAGGTGAGGTGAGGCCAGGGAAACCCTGGAGAGGTGAGGTGAGGCCAGGATAAAACCCTGGAGAGGTGAGGTGATGCCAGGGTAACCCTGGAGAGGTGAGGTGAGGCCAGGGTAAAACCCTGGAGAGGTGAGGTGATGCCAGGGTAACCCTGGAGAGGTGAGGCCAGGGTAACCCTGAAGAGGTGAGGTGAGTCCAGGGAAACCCTTGAGCGGTGAGGTGAGGCCAGGGTAACCCTGGAGAGGTGAGGTGAGGCCTGGGAAACCCTGGAGAGGTGAGGTGAGGCCAGGGTAACCCTGGAGAGGTGAGGTGAGGCCAGGCCAGGGAAACCCTGGAGAGGTGAGGCCAGGGAAACCCTGGAGAGGTGTGGTGAGGCCAGGCCAGGGAAACCCTGGAGAGGTGAGGTGAGGCCAGGGGAACCCTGGAGAGGTGAGGCCAGGGTAACACTGGAGAGGTGAGGTGAGGCCAGGCCTGGGAAACCCTGGAGAGGTGAGGTGAGGCCAGGGTAACCCTGGAGAGGTGAGGTGAGGCCAGGGAAACCCTGGAGAGGTGAGGTGAGGCCAGGGAAATCCTGGAGAGGTGAGGTGAGGCCAGGGAAACCCTGGAGAGGTGAGGTGAGGCCAGGGAAACCCTGGAGAGGTGACGTGATTCCAGGGAAACCCTGGAGAGGTGAGGTGAGGCCAGGGTAACCCTGGAGAGGTGAGGTGAGGCCAGGGTAACCCTGGAGAGGTGAGGTGATGCCAGGGTAACCCTGGAGAGGTGAGGTGAGGCCAGGGAAACCCTTGAGCGGTGAGGTGAGGCCAGGGTAACCCCTGGAGAGGTGAGGTGATGCCAGGGTAACCCTGGAGAGGTGAGGTGAGGCCAGGGTAACCCTGGAGAGGTGAGGTGAGGCCAGGGTAACCCTGGAGAGGTGAGGTGAGGCCAGGGAAACCCTTGAGCGGTGAGGTGAGGCCAGAATAACCCTGGAGAGGTGAGGTGCGGCCAGGGTAACCCTGGAGAGGTGAGGTGAGGCCAGGGAAACCCTGGAGAGGTGAGGTGAGGCCAGGGTAAAACCCTGGAGAGGTGAGGTGATGCCAGGGTAACCCTGGAGAGGAGAGGTGAGGCCAGAATAACCCTGGAGAGGTGAGGTGAGGCCAGGGTAACCCTGGAGAGGTGAGGTGAGGCCAGGGTAACCCTGGAGAGGTGAGGCCAGGGAAACCCTGGAGAGGTGAGGCCAGAATAACCCTGGAGAGGTGAGGTGAGGCCAGGGAAACCCTGGAGAGGTGAGGTGAGGCCAGGGAAACCCTGGAGAGGTGAGGTGAGGCCAGAATAACCCTGGAGAGGTGAGGTGCGGCCAGGGTAACCCTGGAGAGGTGAGGTGAGGCCAGGGAAACCCTGGAGAGGTGAGGTGAGGCCAGGATAAAACCCTGGAGAGGTGAGGTGATGCCAGGGTAACCCTGGAGAGGTGAGGTGAGGCCAGGGTAAAACCCTGGAGAGGTGAGGTGATGCCAGGGTAACCCTGGAGAGGTGAGGCCAGGGTAACCCTGAAGAGGTGAGGTGAGTCCAGGGAAACCCTTGAGCGGTGAGGTGAGGCCAGGGTAACCCTGGAGAGGTGAGGTGAGGCCTGGGAAACCCTGGAGAGGTGAGGTGAGGCCAGGGTAACCCTGGAGAGGTGAGGTGAGGCCAGGCCAGGGAAACCCTGGAGAGGTGAGGCCAGGGAAACCCTGGAGAGGTGTGGTGAGGCCAGGCCAGGGAAACCCTGGAGAGGTGAGGTGAGGCCAGGGGAACCCTGGAGAGGTGAGGCCAGGGTAACACTGGAGAGGTGAGGTGAGGCCAGGCCTGGGAAACCCTGGAGAGGTGAGGTGAGGCCAGGGTAACCCTGGAGAGGTGAGGTGAGGCCAGGGAAACCCTGGAGAGGTGAGGTGAGGCCAGGGAAATCCTGGAGAGGTGAGGTGAGGCCAGGGAAACCCTGGAGAGGTGAGGTGAGGCCAGGGAAACCCTGGAGAGGTGACGTGATTCCAGGGAAACCCTGGAGAGGTGAGGTGAGGCCAGGGTAACCCTGGAGAGGTGAGGTGAGGCCAGGGTAACCCTGGAGAGGTGAGGTGATGCCAGGGTAACCCTGGAGAGGTGAGGTGAGGCCAGGGAAACCCTTGAGCGGTGAGGTGAGGCCAGGGTAACCCCTGGAGAGGTGAGGTGATGCCAGGGTAACCCTGGAGAGGTGAGGTGAGGCCAGGGTAACCCTGGAGAGGTGAGGTGAGGCCAGGGTAACCCTGGAGAGGTGAGGTGAGGCCAGGGAAACCCTTGAGCGGTGAGGTGAGGCCAGGGTAACCCTAGAGAGGTGAGGTGAGGCCAGGGAAACCCTGGAGAGGTGAGGTGAGGCCAGGGAAACCCTAGAGAGGTGAGGTGAGGCCAGGGAAACCCTGGAGAGGTGAGGTGAGGCCAGGGAAACCCTGGAGAGGTGAGGCCAGGGTAACCCTGGAGAGGTGAGGTGAGGCCAAGGTAACCCTGGTGAGGTGAGGCCAGGGTAACCCTGGAGAGGTGAGGTGAGGCCAGGGAAACCCTGGAGAGGTGAGGTGAGGCCAGGGAAACCCTGGAGAGGTGAGGTGAGGCCAGGGAAACCCTGGAGAGGTGAGGCAAGGGAAACCCTGGAGAGGTGAGGCAAGGGAAACCCTGGAGAGGTGAGGTGAGGCCAGGGTAACCCTGGAGAGGTGAGGCCAGGGAAACCCTGGAGAGGTGAAACAAGGGAAACACTGGAGAGGTGAGGTGAGGCCAGGGAAACCCTGGAGAGGTGAGGTGAGGCCAGGGAAACCCTGGAGAGGTGAGGTGAGGCCAGGATTTTCATGACAGGCTGCTCTGTGTATTAGCACCATCCGTCTGGCTGAGGTACTGACCCAGCTTCAGATCACTGGTTCTCCGTTGGTTCATGTTCTACCTGACTATAGCAACGGTCATCGAAATGGTCGAATAAATGCAACAGTTGGACAATGGATGAAGATACTCCAAACTGTTCACATGTTTAAAGTGCCTTGCAGTATTCAATCCCCTTGGCGTTTTTCCTATTTTGTTGCATTACAACCTGTAATTTTTATTTGGATTTCATGTAATGGACACACACAAAATAGTCCAGATTGGTGAAGTGGAATGAAAAAAAATAATTGTTTCAAAAAATTCTAAATAAATAAATAACGGAAAAGTGGTGTGTGCATATGTATTCACCCCCTTTTCTATGAAGCCCCTAAATAAGATCTGGTGCAACCAATTACCTTCAGAAGTCACATAATTAGTTAAATAAAGTCCACCTGTGTGCAATCTAAGTGTCACATGATCTCAGTATATATACACCTGTTCTGAAAGGCCCCAGATTCTGCAACACCACTAAGCAAAGGGCACCACCAAGCAAGCGGCACCATGAAGACCAAGGAGCTCTCCAAACAGGTCAGGGACAAGTTGTGGAGAAGTACAGATCAGGGTTGGGTTATAAAAAAAGATCAGAAACTTTGAACAATCCATTATTAAAAAATGGAAAGAATATGGCACCACAACAAACCTGCCAAGAGAGGGCCGCCCACCAAAACTCACGGACCAGGCAAGGAGGGCATTAATCAGAGAGGCAACAAAGAGACCAAAGATAACCCTGAAGGAGCTGCAAAGCTCCACAGCGGAGATTGGAGTATCTGTCCATAGGACCACTTTAAGCCGTACACTCCACAGAGCTGGGCTTTATGGAAGAGTGGACAGAAAAAAGCCATTGCTTAAATAAAAAAATAAGCAAACACGTTTGGTGTTCGTCAAAAGGAATGTGGGAGACTCCCCAAACATATGGAAGAAGGTACTCTGGTCAGATGAGACTAAAATTTAGCTTTTTGGCCATCAAGGAAAACGCTATGTCTGGCGCAAACTCAACACCTCTCATCACCCCGAGAACACCATCCCCACAGTGAAGCATGGTGGTGGCAGCATCTAAAAAAAAATCTAAATCAAAATCAAGTTATCTTTCTTCTCTTTCCTGTGATGTAAGGGTCGAGACGGTGCACTAAATCCTCAACGAAGCTTTAGCGTTTTTATAGATTCAACAGAAAGCCAATGTATTCTATTGATGTGAACCTTTGACCCACATTTGTTATTTAACAATTGCTTCTGGTCACTAAGATCCGGAAGGTGGTGAATATCCTCCCCCTTTTACAAAGGGGGAGATCCTTCTGACCTAGACAACTGCCGCCCAATTTCTAAACTCTCTTGCAAACATATTAGAACCAAACTCTCAGCTAATAACTTTTTAAACTTCTAATTATACACTTAATGTGTACCAGTCTGGTTATAGGCTGGACATGGCTCCGTTTCAGGTTGACCCTAACCCTAACCCTATGGCTCCGTTTCAGGTTGACCCTAACCCTATGGCTCCGTTTCAGGTTGACCCTAACCCTAACCCTATGGCTCCGTTTCAGGTTGACCCTAACCCTATGGCTCCGTTTCAGGTTGACCCTAACCCTAACCCTATGGCTCCGTTTCAGGTTGACCCTAACCCTATGGCTCCGTTTCAGGTTGACCCTAACCCTAACCCTATGGCTCCGTTTCAGGTTGACCCTAACCCTAACCCTATGGCTCCGTTTCAGGTTGACCCTAACCCTATGGCTCCGTTTCAGGTTGACCCTAACCCTAACCCTATGGCTCCGTTTCAGGTTGACCCTAACCCTAACCCTATGGCTCCGTTTCAGGTTGACCCTAACCCTAACCCTATGGCTCCGTTTCAGGTTGACCCTAACCCTAACCCTATGGCTCCGTTTCAGGTTGACCCTAACCCTAACCCTATGGCTCCGTTTCAGGTTGACCCTAACCCTAACCCTATGGCTCCGTTTCAGGTTGACCCTAACCCTATGGCTCCGTTTCAGGTTGACCCTAACCCTAACCCTATGGCTCCGTTTCAGGTTGACCCTAACCCTAACCCTATGGCTCCGTTTCAGGTTGACCCTAACCCTATGGCTCCGTTTCAGGTTGACCCTAACCCTAACCCTATGGCTCCGTTTCAGGTTGACCCTAACCCTAACCCTATGGCTCCGTTTCAGCAGCTACGCTTGTCTTAAATGATGTGTTAAATTGTTTAGATCATAGGAATCACTGTGCTGCCATATTTACAGACCTATCCTAATCTAACCCTAACCCTAACCCTAATCCTAATCTAACCCTAACCCTAACCCTAATCCTAATCTAACCCTAACCCTAACCCTAATCCTAATCTAACCCTAACCCTAATCTAACCCTAACCCTAATCTAACCCTAACCCTAACCCTAATCCTAATCTAACCCTAACCCTAATCTAACCCTAACCCTAATCTAACCCTAACCCTAATCTAACCCTAACCCTAACCCTAACCCTAACCCTAACCCTAACCCTAACCCATGGCTCCGTTTCAGAAGCTACGCTTGTCTTACATGATGTGTTAAATTGTTTAGATCATAGGAATCACTGTGCTGCCATATTTACAGACCTATCCTAATCTAACCCTAACCCTAACCCTAATCCTAATCTAACCCTAACCCTAACCCTATCCCTAACCCTATCCTAATCTAACCCTAACCCTAACCCTAACCCTATCCTAATCTAACCCTAACCCTAACCCTATCCCTAACCCTATCCTAATCTAACCCTAACCCTAACCCTAACCCTAATCTAACCCTAACCCTATCCAAGGCCTTTGATGCTGTCGACCATCCCTTACTTATTCAAAGGTTGTCTGAAATTAGCCTCGACCAGGCGTCTTGCAAATGGTTTGGGAACTATCAGATCAGATCAGATAGGAACACAGGAAATAGATGGCTGAAAAAGACAGATCCTCAGGTGGGCGGGGCATGCTAGTATATCTACTCAATGTGTGTCTGTTCAGATCTAGTGTAAATATATCTACTCAATGTGTGTCTGTGCAGATCTAGTGTAAATATATCTACTCAATGTGTGTCTGTGCAGATCTAGTGTAAATATATCTACTCAATGTGTGTCTGTGCAGATCTAGTGTAAATATATCTACTCAATGTGTGTCTGTGCAGATCTAGTGTAAATATATCTACTCAATGTGTGTCTGTGCAGATCTAGTGTAAATATATCTACTCAATGTGTGTCTGTTCAGATCTAGTGTAAATATATCTACTCAATGTGTGTCTGTTCAGATCTAGTGTAAATATATCTACTCAATGTGTGTCTGTGCAGATCTAGTGTAAATATATCTACTCAATGTGTGTCTGTGCAGATCTAGTGTAAATATATCTACTCAATGTGTGTCTGTTCAGATCTAGTGTAAATATATATCTACTCAATGTGTGTCTGTTCAGATCTAGTGTAAATATATCTACTCAATGTGTGTCTGTGCAGATCTAGTGTAAATATATCTACTCAATGTGTGTCTGTGCAGATCTAGTGTAAATATATCTACTCAATGTGTGTCTGTTCAGATCTAGTGTAAATATATCTACTCAATGTGTGTCTGTGCAGATCTAGTGTAAATATATCTACTCAATGTGTGTCTGTTCAGATCTAGTGTAAATATATCTACTCAATGTGTGTCTGTTCAGATCTAGTGTAAATATATCTACTCAATGTGTGTCTGTTCAGATCTAGTGTAAATATATCTACTCAATGTGTGTCTGTGCAGATCTAGTGTAAATATATCTACCCAATGTGTGTCTGTTCAGATCTAGTGTAAATATATCTACTCAATGTGTGTCTGTGCAGATCTAGTGTAAATATATCTACTCAATGTGTGTCTGTTCAGATCTAGTGTAAATATATCTACTCAATGTGTGTCTGTGCAGATCTAGTGTAAATATATCTACTCAATGTGTGTCTGTGCAGATCTAGTGTAAATATATCTACTCAATGTGTGTCTGTTCAGATCTAGTGTAAATATATCTACTCAATGTGTGTCTGTTCAGATCTAGTGTAAATATATCTACTCAATGTGTGTCTGTTCAGATCTAGTGTAAATATATCTACTCAATGTGTGTCTGTGCAGATCTAGTGTAAATATATCTACTCAATGTGTGTCTGTGCAGATCTAGTGTAAATATATCTACTCAATGTGTGTCTGTTCAGATCTAGTGTAAATATATCTACTCAATGTGTGTCTGTTCAGATCTAGTGTAAATATATCTACTCAATGTGTGTCTGTGCCGATCTAGTGTAAACATATCTACTCAATGTGTGTCTGTGCAGATCTAGTGTAAATATATCTACTCAATGTGTGTCTGTTCAGATCTAGTGTAAATATATCTACTCAATGTGTGTCTGTGCAGATCTAGTGTAAATATATCTACTCAATGTGTGTCTGTTCAGATCTAGTGTAAATATATCTACTCAATGTGTGTCTGTGCAGATCTAGTGTAAATATATCTACTCAATGTGTGTCTGTTCAGATCTAGTGTAAATATATCTACTCAATGTGTGTCTGTTCAGATCTGGTGTAAATATATCTACTCAATGTGTGTCTGTGCAGATCTAGTGTAAATATATCTACTAATGTGTGTCTGTTCAGATCTAGTGTAAATATATCTACTCAATGTGTGTCTGTTCAGATCTAGTGTAAATATATCTACTCAATGTGTGTCTGTTCAGATATAGTGTAAATATATCTACTCAATGTGTGTCTGTTCAGATCTAGTGTAAATATATCTACTCAATGTGTGTCTGTGCAGATCTAGTGTAAATAAATGTATATCTAGGATAGGTCTACTCAGTCTGGTTCCTCTGCGTCCGTACACACTACTGATGTCATCAGGACCATGTGACAGAGGATAGACAGTCATTCAAAATCAAATCAAATCAAATCAAATGGTATTTGTCACATGTGCCGAATACAGCAGGTGTTGACCTTACCGTGAAATGCTTACTTACAAGCCCTTAACCAACAATGCAGTTCAAGAAATAGAGTTAAGAAAATATATACTAAATAAACTAAAGTAGAAAATAAAATACATTAAAAAGTAACACAAAAAAATAACAATAACGAGCCTATATACAGGGGTACCGGTACTGAGTCATTGAGCGGGCGCTCCAGTATCGCTTGCCGTGCGGTAGCAGAGAGAACAGTCTATGACGGGTGACTGGAGTCTTGGACAATTTTTTGGGCCTTCCTCTGACACCGCCTGGTATAGAGGTCCTGGATGGCAGGAAGCTTGGCCCCAGTGATGTACTGGGCCGTACACACTACCCTCTGTAGCACCTTACGGTCAGATGCCGAGCAGTTGCCATACCAGGTGGTGATGCAACCGGTCAGGATGCTCTTGATGGTGCAGCTGAGGTGTTTAGTCCCAGGATCCTTAGCTTAGTGATGAGCTTAGAGGGCACTATGGTGTTGAACGCTGAGCTGTAGTCAATGAACAGCATTCACACATAGGTGTTCCTTTTGTCCAGGTGGGAAAGGCCAGTGTGGAGTGCGATTGAGATTGCTTCATCTGTGGATCTGTTGGGGCGGTATGCAAATTGGAGTTGGTCTAGGGTTTCTGGGATGATGGTGTTGATAGGGGGCATTAGAGAGACAGACAGGCAGGCAGACAGGCAGGCAACACAGTAACTGTAACAGGAGCTATGGTTAGACAGAGACAGAGGATAAACAGTAGGGGGCGACAGAGAGAGACAGACAGACAGACAGACAGACAGACAGACAGACAGACAACACTGTAACTGTAACAGGAGCTATTGTTAGACAGAGACAGACTACATAACAGTTAGAGGCAGACAGACACTCTGTCATCCCTTAAAGTCAGGACAGGAGGAATGGAGGAATGGAGTGTACTTTGTAAAGATTGGTCACATCACTCACAGTCCCCATGGTCATGAGTTCCTGTGTAGCTGTATGGAAATGCAGTGTGATAATATGGACAGTGTTGTTTGACAGAGGTGTGTGAGTGTGTGTGTGTGTCGGGGGTGTCAACGTGTGTGTGTGTGTGTGTGTATCTGGATGAACCTGCTGAAACTGGCCATCACACCGTCCTCTGGGGCTGGATGCTCTACCACTGGAGGGTGAAGGAGAGGAGGAGGATATGTGAGGGGGAGAGGAGGAGAGGAGGAGAGGAGGAGGAGAGGAGGAGAGGAGGAGGAGAGGAGGAGTGGTGAGGGGGAGAGGAGAGGAGGAGTGGTGAGGGGGAGAGGAGGAGGAGGAGAGGAGGAGGAGGGAGAAGAGGAGGGAGGGAGGAGGAGGAGGGAGAAGAGGAGGGAGGGAGGAGGAGGAGAGGAGGAGGAGAGGAGGAGTGGTGAGGGGGAGAGGAGGAGTGGTGAGGGGGAGAGGAGGAGTGGTGAGGGGGAGAGGAGGAGTAGTGAGGGGGAGAGGAGGAGTGGTGAGGGGGAGGAGAGGAGGAGGAGGGAGAAGAGGAGGGAGGGAGGAGGAGGAGAGGAGGAGGAGAGGAGGAGGAGGAGGAGGAGAGGAGTGGGGAGGAGAGGAGGAGGAGGAGAGGAGGAGTGGAGGAGGAGTGGTGAGGGGGAGAGAGGGAGGAGGAGAGGAGGAGGAGAGGAGGAAAGGAGGAGGAGAGGAGGAGTGGTGAGGGGGAGAGGAGGAGGAGGAGAGGAGGAGGAGAGGAGGAAAGGAGGAGGAGAGGAGGAGTGGTGAGGGGGAGAGGAGGGGGAGGAGAGGAGGAGGAGAGGAGGAGGAGAGGAGGAATGGAGGAGGGAGAAGAGGAGGGAGAGGAGGAGGAGGAGGGGAGGAGGAGGAGAGGAGGAGTGGAGGAATGGAGGAGGAGAGGAGGAGTGGAGGAGGAGTGGAGGAGGAGAGGAGGAGTGGTGAGGGGGAGAGGAGGAGTGGTGAGGGGGAGAGGAGGCGGAGGAGAGGAGGAGGAGAGGAGGAAAGGAGGAGGAGAGGAGGAGTGGTG
>CM062475.1:40428662-40633827 GCA_031479575.1 Coregonus ussuriensis | reverse complement strand
TTTCTTCCTCTCCTCCTCCTCCTCTCTCTCCTCCCTCTCCTCCTCCTCTCCTCCTCTCCTCCTCCTCATTCTTTTACTCCTCCTCCCCTCCTCATATCTCCTCCTCCTCCTCTTCACTCCTCCTCCTCTCTTCCCCTCTTCCTCCTCTCTTCCCCTCTTCCTCCTCTCCTCCTCTCCTCTTCTCCTGTCTCGTCCACTCCTCTTTCTCTTCCTCTCCTCTTCCTCCTCTTCTTCCTCCTCTCCCTCTTCTCCGCTTCATCCTCACCTCACCTCTTCCTCCTCTCCTTTCCTCTTCCTCCTCCTCCTCCTCCTCTCCTCTCCTCCTACCCTCACCTTACCTCCTGTCGTCCTCCTCCTCCTCCTCACCTCACCTCTCCTCCTCTCCTTTCCTCTTCCTCCTCCTCCTCCTCCTCTCCTCCTCCTCCTCACCTCACCTCTTCCTCCTCTCCTTTCCTCCTCCTCCTCTCCTCTTCCCCCTCTCCTCCTGTAACAGTATGTACTCACTAATTGTAAGTCTCTCTGGATAAGAGCGTCTGCTAAATGACTAAAATGTAAATGTAAGTTCAGTTAGAGATAGACTGGACTGTAGAGCTTCACAGAGACACTGAGTTCCTCTGACATCATGTGTATTTGCATGACTCAGGTCAAGCTATGTCACTGTACTCTAGGTTTCTTCCTAGGTTTTGGCCTTTCTAGGGAGTTTTTCCTAGCCACCGTGCTTCTACACCTGCATTACTAGCTGTTTGGGGTTTTAGGCTGGGTTTCTGTACAGCACTTCGAGATATTAGCTGATGTAAGAAGGGCTATATAAAATAAAATTGATTGATTGATTGATTGTACTCAGGTCAAATCAGATATCACCAGCTATGTTACTGTCCTCAGGTCAAATCAGATGCCACCAGTTGTTACTGTAAGATAAACTGCTGTTGTTTGAAGGGGACTCTTATAGCTAAATGTGCTAAACAGTAAGATGCAGACAGTGAAACACTGGGCCACTGTATGCATAAGCTGCTGTTTGACCATGTTGTAAATTATGTAAATAAAAAGCAGCTTGTTACTATATCAGACTGACCATTGGGTTTAATACTGCTAGTTCACATGAAGTAAAGCTATATATCAGACTGACCACTGGGTTTAACCTCTACGGGATCGGTGTCCCGTATATGGGACGGTTGAGCTAACATGCGCTAATGTGATTAGCATGACTCTTGTAAGTAACAGCAAACTTTCCAGGACATAGACATGTCTTATATGGGCAGAAAGCTTAAATTCTTGTTAATATAACTGCACTGTCCAATTTACAGTAGCTATTACAGTGAATAAATACCATGCTATTGTTTGAGGAGAGTGCACATCAACAAAAAACTTATCACGGCAACTGGTTTGATACATTCACCTCTGAAGGTAAATAATGTAGTTACATTCAGTAATCTTGCTCTGATTTGTCATCCTAAGGGTCCCAGAGATAAAATGTACCATAGTTTTGTTTGATAAAATCCATTTTTATATTCAAATGTAGGAACTGGGTTCTACAGTTTGAACCCCTGCTGTCTCTAGCTCCACACCCACCCCGCCCGGCCATCTAGATGTGTGAAAGTTAGTGTATAAGCTAATGATCCTTCATGTATGACATTCCTGGGAGTGTGTAAACTTACATTTTGTATTAAAATATCATTTTTGTATGTTCTCTATAGTTATGTACTTGAAAATGTATCAATTGACCAATTTGGCACATTTGGGCAGACTTAATACAAAATTGTCCAGTATTGCAATGCTTCACTGGATCAATGTGAAACTTTGCACACACAACACTGATGCCATCTAGTGGCCACAATATAAATTGCGCCTAAACTGCAATATTATATTGTGGCCTTTCTCATGCATTTCAAAGATGATTAAAAAATAAATAAACAAATAAACATCATATCCTTGCTACAGGTCGTGAACTACAGGCAGTTAGATTTGGGTATGTCATTTTAGGCAAGAATTGAAAAATGGGTCCGATCCTTAAGAGGTTAATATTGCTTGTTCATATGTAGTAAAGCTATATCTCAGACTGACTGTCCACTGGGTTTAATACTGCTTGTTCACATGAAGGAAAGGATGTCTGTGCTTCTCAAAGATACTCTTCAATGTTTTAGAGAGAGGCTACTGTAGCTGAGGAAGTGGGGTGCTGATGGGGCAAGAGTTAGAGTGTGATGCTAAACCACACCAGAGCTGAAGCAGAGATATGGAACAGATACAGCACTGGCACTTCTTAGAAACGCCCACGCCCACGCATACACACGCACACACACGCGTGCACGCGCACGCACACACGCACACACACACACACACACACACACACACACACACACACACACACACACACACACACACACACACACACACACACACACACACACACACACACACACACACACAACACACACACACACACACACACACACACACACACACACACACACACACACACACACACACACACACACACACACACACACACAAACACACACACACAAACACACACACACACACACAGTGCAGCTGCAGTCTCTTACTGTGTGAATCTGGTTGCCAGGTGCTGGGGTAGGTTGGCAGTTTAACAGTTTAACTGTTACCACAGCGTTATGGCATCCCTAACTGTGACTGTCATTGTAACCAGCGTCTGCCAGCACCTCATTCTCCTGTGGCTCCTAAAGCTGCACTCCTCTCTCAGGGTAGGGTCTGAAACACCACCTTCTTTCCTTTAAAGTGCACTACTTTAGACCATGGTCCATAGGGCTCCACATAGGGCTCTACATAGGGCTCCACATAGGGCTCCACATAGGGCTCCACATAGGGCTCTACATAGGGCTCTACATAGGGCTCTACATAGGGCTCCACATAGGGCTCCACATAGGGCTCCACATAGGGCTCTACATAGGGCTCTACATAGGGCTCTACATTGGGCTCTACATAGGGCTCTACATAGGGCTCCACATAGGGCTCTACATAGGGCTCTACATAGGGCTCCACATAGGACTCTACATAGGGCTTCACATAGGGCTCTACATAGGGCTCTACATAGGGCTCTACATAGGGCTCTACATAGGGCTCTACATAGGGCTCCACATAGGGCTCTACATAGGGCTCCACATAGGGCTCCACATAGGGCTCTACATTCTTAGGGCTCGACATAGGGCTCCACATAGGGCTCTACATTCTTAGGGCTCCACATAGGGCTCCACATAGGGCTCTACATAGGGCTCCACATAGGGCTCTACATAGGGCTCCACATAGGGCTCTACATAGGGCTCCACATACAACTCTACATAGGGCTCCACATAGGGCTCTACATAGGGCTCCACATAGGGCTCCACATAGGGCTCTACATTCTTAGGGCTTCACATAGGGCTCCACATAGGGCTCTACATAGGGCTCCACATAGGGCTCCACATAGGGCTCTACATAGGGCTCTACATAGGGCTCCACATAGGGCTCTACATAGGGCTCCACATAGGGCTCTACATAGGGCTCTACATAGGGCTCCACATAGGGCTCTACATAGGGCTCTACATAGGGCTCCACATAGGGCTCTACATAGGGCTCCACATAGGGCTCCACATAGGGCTCTACATTCTTAGGGCTCCACATAGGGCTCTACATAGGGCTCTACATAGGGCTCTACATAGGGCTCCACATAGGACTCTACATAGGGCTCTAGATAGGGCTCTACATAGGGCTCTAAATAGGGCTTCACATAGGGCTCTACATTCTTAGGGCTCCACATAGGGCTCTACATAGGGCTCCACATAGGGCTCTACATAGGGCTCCACATAGGGCTCCACATAGGGCTCCACATAGGGCTCTACATAGGGCTCTACATAGGGCTCCACATAGGGCTCTACATAGGGCTCCACATAGGGCTCCACATAGGGCTCCACATAGGGCTCTACATAGGGCTCCACATAGGGCTCTACATAGGGCTCCACATAGGGCTCCACATAGGGCTCCACATAGGGCTCTACATAGGGCTTCACATAGGGCTCCACATAGGGCTCCACATAGGGCTCTACATAGGGCTCCACATAGGACTCTACATAGGGCTCTACATAGGGCTCTACATAGGGCTTCACATAGGGCTCTACATAGGGCTCCACATAGGGCTCCACATAGGGCTTCACATAGGGCTCCACATAGGCCTCCACAAAGGGCTCTAAATAGGGCTTCAAATTGGGCTCCACATAGGGCTCTACATAGGGCTCCACATAGGGCTCTACATAGGGCTCCACATAGGGCTTCACATAGGGCTCTACATTGGGCTCCACATAGGGCTCTACATAGGGCTCTACATAGGGCTCTACATAGGGCTTCACATAGGGCTATACATAGGGCTCCACATAGGGCTCTACATAGGGCTCTACATAGGGCTCTACATAGGGCTCTACATAGGGCTCTACATAGGGCTCCACATAGGACTCTACATAGGGCTCTACATAGGGCTCTACATAGGGCTCCACATAGGGCTCTACATACGGCTCCACATAGGACTCTACATAGGGCTTCACATAGGGCTCCACATAGGGCTCTACATAGGGCTCTACATAGGGCTCCACATAGGGCTCTACATAGGGCTCCACATAGGGCTCTACATAGGGCTCTACATAGGGCTTCACATAGGGCTCTACATAGGGCTTCACATAGGGCTCCACATAGGGCTCTACATAGGGCTCTAAATAGGGCTCCACATAGGGGTCTACATAGGGCTCCACATAGGGCTCTACATAGGGCTCCACATAGGGCTCTACATAGGGCTCTACATAGGGCTTCACATAGGGCTCCACATAGGGCTCCACATAGGGCTCCACATAGGGCTCCACATAGGGCTTCACATAGGGCTCCACATAGGGCTTCACATAGGGCTCTACATAGGGCTTCACATAGGGCTCCACATAGGGCTCTACATAGGGCTCCACATAGGGCTCCACATAGGGCTCCACATAGGGCTCCACATAGGGCTCCACATAGGGCTCCACATAGGGCTCTACATAGGGCTCCACATAGGACTCCACATAGGGCTCCATATAGGGCTCTAGATAGGGCTCTACATTCTTAGGGCTCCACATAGGACTCCACGTAGGGCGCTACATAGGGCTCCACATAGGGCTCTACATTCTTAGGGCTCCACATAGGGCTCCATATAGGTCTCCACATAGGGCTCCACATAGGGCTCCACATAGGGCTCCACGTAGGGCTCCACATAGGGCTCTACATAGGGCTCTACATAGGGCTCCACATAGGGCTCCACATAGGGCTCACCATAGGGCTCTACATAGAGCTCCACATAGGGCTCTACATAGGGCTCTACATAGGGCTCTACATATGGCTCCACATAGGGCTCTACATAGGGCTCTACATAGGGCTCCACATAGGGCTCTACATAGGTCTTCACATAGGGCTCCACATAGGGCTCCACATAGGGCTCTACATAGGGCTCTACATAGGGCTCCACGTAGGGCTCTACATAGGGCTCCACATAGGACTCCACATAGGGCTCCACATAGGGCTCTACATAGGGCTCTACATAGGGCTCCACATAGGGCTCCACATAGGGCTCCACATAGGGCTCTACATAGGGCTCTACATAGGGCTCTATATAGGGCTCTACATAGGGCTCCACATAGGGCTCTACATAGGGCTCTACATAGGGCTCCACATAGGACTCTACATAGGGCTTCACATAGGGCTCTACATAGGGCTCTACATAGGGCTCTACATAGGGCTCTACATAGGGCTCTACATAGGGCTCCACATAGGGCTCTACATAGGGCTCCACATAGGGCTCCACATAGGGCTCTACATTCTTAGGGCTCGACATAGGGCTCCACATAGGGCTCTACATTCTTAGGGCTCCACATAGGGCTCTACATAGGGCTCCACATAGGGCTCTACATAGGGCTCCACATAGGGCTCTACATAGGGCTTCACATAGGGCTCCACATAGGGCTCCACATAGGGATCTACATTCTTAGGGCTCCACATAGGGCTCTACATAGGGCTCTACATAGGGCTCCACATAGGGCTCTACATAGGGCTCCACATACAACTCTACATAGGGCTCCACATAGGGCTCTACATAGGGCTCCACATAGGGCTCCACATAGGGCTCTACATTCTTAGGGCTTCACATAGGGCTCCACATAGGGCTCTACATAGGGCTCCACATAGGGCTCCACATAGGGCTCTACATAGGGCTCTACATAGGGCTCCACATAGGGCTCCACATAGGGCTCCACATAGGGCTCTACATAGGGCTCTACATAGGGCTCTACATAGGGCTCTACATAGGGCTCCACATAGGGCTCTACATAGGGCTCTACATAGGGCTCCACATAGGACTCTACATAGGGCTTCACATAGGGCTCTACATAGGGCTCTACATAGGGCTCTACATAGGGCTCTACATAGGGCTCCACATAGGGCTCCACATAGGGCTCTACATTCTTAGGGCTCGACATAGGGCTCCACATAGGGCTCTACATTCTTAGGGCTCCACATAGGGCTCCACATAGGGCTCTACATAGGGCTCCACATAGGGCTCTTTATAGGGCTCCACATAGGGCTCTACATAGGGCTTCACATAGGGCTCCACATAGGGCTCCACATAGGGCTCTACATTCTTAGGGCTCCACATAGGGCTCCACATAGGGCTCTACATAGGGCTCCACATAGGGCTCTACATAGGGCTCCACATACAACTCTACATAGGGCTCCACATAGGGCTCTACATAGGGCTCCACATAGGGCTCCACATAGGGCTCTACATTCTTAGGGCTTCACATAGGGCTCCACATAGGGCTCTACATAGGGCTCCACATAGGGCTCCACATAGGGCTCTACATAGGGCTCCACATAGGGCTCCACATAGGGCTCCACATAGGGCTCCACATAGGGCTCTACATAGGGCTCTACATAGGGCTCTACATAGGGCTCTACATAGGGCTCCACATAGGGCTCTACATAGGGCTCCACATAGGGCTCTAAATAGGGCTCTACATAGGGCTCCACATAGGGCTATACATAGGGCTCTACATAGGGCTCCACATAGGGCTCTACATAGGGCTCCACATAGGGCTCCACATAGGGCTCTACATTCTTAGGGCTCCACATAGGGCTCTACATAGGGCTCTACATAGGGCTCTACATAGGGCTCCACATAGGACTCTACATAGGGCTCTAGATAGGGCTCTACATAGGGCTCTAAATAGGGCTTCACATAGGGCTCTACATTCTTAGGGCTCCACATAGGGCTCTACATAGGGCTCCACATAGGGCTCTACATAGGGCTCCACATAGGGCTCCACATAGGGCTCCACATAGGGCTCTACATAGGGCTCTACATAGGGCTCCACATAGGGCTCTACATAGGGCTCCACATAGGGCTCCACATAGGGCTCCACATAGGGCTCTACATAGGGCTCCACATAGGGCTCTACATAGGGCTCCACATAGGGCTCCACATAGGGCTCCACATAGGGCTCTACATAGGGCTTCACATAGGGCTCCACATAGGGCTCCACATAGGGCTCTACATAGGGCTCCACATAGGACTCTACATAGGGCTCTACATAGGGCTCTACATAGGGCTTCACATAGGGCTCTACATAGGGCTCCACATAGGGCTCCACATAGGGCTTCACATAGGGCTCCACATAGGCCTCCACAAAGGGCTCTAAATAGGGCTTCAAATTGGGCTCCACATAGGGCTCTACATAGGGCTCCACATAGGGCTCTACATAGGGCTCCACATAGGGCTTCACATAGGGCTCTACATTGGGCTCCACATAGGGCTCTACATAGGGCTCTACATAGGGCTCTACATAGGGCTTCACATAAGGCTCCACATAGGGCTCTACATAGGGCTCCACATAGGGCTCCACATAGGGCTCTACATAGGGCTCTACATAGGGCTCTACATAGGGCTCTACATAGGGCTCTACATAGGGCTCCACATAGGACTCTACATAGGGCTCTACATAGGGCTCTACAAGGGGCTGCACATAGGGCTCTACATACGGCTCCACATAGGACTGTACATAGGGCTTCACATAGGGCTCCACATAGGGCTCTACATAAGGCTCTACATAGGGCTCCACATAGGGCTCTACATAGGGCTCCACATAGGGCTCTACATAGGGCTCTACATAGGGCTTCACATAGGGCTCTACATAGGGCTTCACATAGGGCTCCACATAGGGCTCTACATAGGGCTCTACATAGGGCTCCACATAGGGGTCTACATAGGGCTCCACATAGGGCTCTACATAGGGCTCCACATAGGGCTCTACATAGGGCTCTACATAGGGCTTCACATAGGGCTCCACATAGGGCTCCACATAGGGCTCCACATAGGGCTCCACATAGGGCTTCACATAGGGCTCCACATAGGGCTTCACATAGGGCTCTACATAGGGCTTCACATAGGGCTCCACATAGGGCTCTACATAGGGCTCCACATAGGGCTTCACATAGGGCTCCACATAGGGCTCCACATAGGGCTCCACATAGGGCTCCACATAGGGCTCTACATAGGGCTCTACATAGGGCTCTACATAGGGCTCCACATAGGACTCCACATAGGGCTCCATATAGGGCTCTAGATAGGGCTCTACATTCTTAGGGCTCCACATAGGGCTCCACGTAGGGCGCTACATAGGGTTCCACATAGGGCTCTACATTCTTAGGGCTCCACATAGGGCTCCATATAGGTCTCCACATAGGGCTCCACATAGGGCTCCACATAGGGCTCTACATAGGGCTCTACATAGAGCTCCACATAGGGCTCTACATAGGGCTCTACATAGGGCTCTACATAGGGCTCCACATAGGGCTCTACATAGGGCTCCACATAGGGCTCTACATAGGGCTTCACATAGGGCTCCACATAGGGCTCCACATAGGGCTCTACATAGGGCTCCACGTAGGGCTCTACATAGGGCTCCACATAGGACTCCACATAGGGCTCCACATAGGGCTCTACATAGGGCTCTACATAGGGCTCCACATAGGGCTCCACATAGGGCTCTACATAGGGCTCTACATAGGGCTCCACATAGGGCTCCACATAGGGCTCCACATAGGGCTCCACATAGGGCTCTACATAGGGCTCTACATAGGGCTCCACATAGGACTCTACATAGGGCTTCACATAGGGCTCTACATAGGGCTCTACATAGGGATCTACATAGGGCTCTACATAGGGCTCTACATAGGGCTCCACATAGGGCTCTACATAGGGCTCCACATAGGGCTCCACATAGGGCTCTACATTCTTAGGGCTCGACATAGGGCTCCACATAGGGCTCTACATTCTTAGGGCTCCACATAGGGCTCCACATAGGGCTCTACATAGGGCTCCACATAGGGCTCTACATAGGGCTCCACATAGGGCTCTACATAGGGCTTCACATAGGGCTCCACATAGGGCTCCACATAGGGCTCTACATAGGGCTCTACATAGGGCTTCACATAAGGCTCCACATAGGGCTCTACATAGGGCTCTACATAGGGCTCAAATTGGGGTCTACATAGGGCTCCACATAGGGCTCTACATAGGGCTCTACATAGGGCTCCACATAGGGCTCTACATAGGGCTCTACATAGGGCTCCACATTGGGCTCTACATTCTTAGGGCTCCACGTAGGGCTCTACATAGGGCTCCACATAGGACTCTACATAGGGCTCCACATAGGGCTCCACATAGGGCTCTACATAGGGCTCCACATAGGGCTCTACATTCTTAGGGCTCCACATAGGGCTCTACATAGGGCTCCACATAGGGCTCTACATAGGGCTCCACATCGGGCTCTACATAGGGCTCCACATAGGGCTCTACATAGGGCTCCACATAGGGCTCTACATAGGGCTTCACATAGGGCTCCACATAGGGCTCTACATAGGGCTCTACATAGGGCTCCACATAGGGCTCTACATAGGGCTCCACATAGGGCTCTACATAGGGCTCCACATAGGGCTCCACATAGGGCTCCACATAGGGCTCTACATAGGGCTCCAAATAGGGCTCTACATAGGGCTCTACATAGGGTTCCACATAGGGCTCTAAATAGGGCTTCACATAGGGCTCCACATAGGGCTCTACATAGGGCTCTACATAGGGCTCCACATAGGGCTCTACATAGGGCTCCACATAGGGCTCTACATAGGGCTCCACATAGGGCTCCACATAGGGCTCTACATATGGCATGGCTCCACATAGGGCTCTACATTCTTAGGGCTCCACATAGGGCTCCACATAGGGCTCTACATAGGGCTCCACATAGGGCTCTACATAGGGCTCCACATAGGGCTCTACATAGGGCTTCACATAGGGCTCCACATAGGGCTCCACATAGGGCTCTACATTCTTAGGGCTCCACATAGGGCTCCACATAGGGCTCTACATAGGGCTCCACATAGGGCTCTACATAGGGCTCCACATACAACTCTACATAGGGCTCCACATAGGGCTCTACATAGGGCTCCACATAGGGCTCCACATAGGGCTCTACATTCTTAGGGCTTCACATAGGGCTCCACATAGGGCTCTACATAGGGCTCCACATAGGGCTCCACATAGGGCTCTACATAGGGCTCTACATAGGGCTCTACATAGGGCTCTACATAGGGCTCCACATAGGGCTCTACATAGGGCTCTACATAGGGCTCCACATAGGGCTCCAACATAGGGCTCTACATAGGGCTCCACATAGGGCTCTACATAGGGCTCTACATAGGGCTCTACATAGGGCTCCACATAGGGCTCTACATAGGGCTCTACATAGGGCTCCACATAGGGCTCTACATAGGGCTCCACATAGGGCTCCACATAGGGCTCTACATTCTTAGGGCTCCACATAGGGCTCTACATAGGGCTCTACATAGGGCTCTACATAGGGCTCTACAGAGGGCTCCACATAGGACTCTACATAGGGCTCTACATAGGGCTCTACATAGGGCTCTACATAGGGCTTCACATAGGGCTCTACATTCTTAGGGCTCCACATAGGGCTCTACATAGGGCTCCACATAGGGCTCTACATAGGGCTCCACATAGGGCTCCACATAGGGCTCCACATAGGGCTCTACATAGGGCTCTACATAGGGCTCCACATAGGGCTCTACATAGGGCTCCACATAGGGCTCCACATAGGGCTCCACATAGGGCTCTACATAGGGCTCCACATAGGGCTCTACATAGGGCTCCACATAGGGCTCCACATAGGGCTCCACATAGGGCTCTACATAGGGCTTCACATAGGGCTCCACATAGGGCTCCACATAGGGCTCTACATAGGGCTCCACATAGGACTCTACATAGGGCTCTACATAGGGCTCTACATAGGGCTTCACATAGGGCTCTACATAGGGCTCCACATAGGGCTCCACATAGGGCTCCACAAAGGCCTCCACAAAGGGCTCTAAATAGGGCTTCAAATTGGGCTCCACATAGGGCTCTACATAGGGCTCCACATAGGGCTCTACATAGGGCTCCACATAGGGCTTCACATAGGGCTCTACATTGGGCTCCACATAGGGCTTTACATAGGGCTCTACATAGGGCTCTACATAGGACTTCACATAAGGCTCCACATAGGGCTCTACATAGGGCTCCACATAGGGCTCCACATAGGGCTCTACATAGGGCTCTACATAGGGCTCTACATAGGGCTCTACATAGGGGCTCCACATAGGACTCTACATAGGGCTCTACATAGGGCTCTACATAGGGCTCTACATAGGGCTCTACATAGGGCTCCACGTAGGGCTCTACATAGGGCTTCACATAGGGCTCCACATAGGGCTCTACATAGGGCTCTACATAGGGCTCCACATAGGGCTCTACATAGGGCTCCACATAGGGCTCTACATAGGGCTCTACATAGGGCTTCACATAGGGCTCTACATAGGGCTCCACATAGGGCTCTACATAGGGCTTCACATAGGGCTCCACATAGGGCTCTACATAGGGCTCTACATAGGGCTCCACATAGGGCTCTACATTCTTAGGGCTCCACGTAGGGCTCTACATAGGGCTCCACATAGGACTCTACATAGGGCTCCACATAGGGCTCCACATAGGGCTCTATATAGGGCTCCACATAGGGCTCTACATTCTTAGGGCTCCACATAGGGCTCTACATAGGGCTCCACATAGGGCTCTACATAGGGCTCCACATAGGGCTCTACATAGGGCTCCACATAGGGCTCTACATAGGGCTTCACATAGGGCTCCACATAGGGCTCTCCATAGGGCTCTACATAGGGCTCCACATAGGGCTCTACATAGGGCTCCACATAGGGCTCTACATAGGGCTCCACATAGGGCTCCACATAGGGCTCCACATAGGGCTCCACATAGGGCTCTACATAGGGCTCCACATAGGACTTTACATAGGGCTCCACATAGGGCTCCACATAGGGCTCTACATAGGGCTCCACGTAGGGCTCTACATAGGGCTCCACATAGGACTCCACATAGGGCTCCACATAGGGCTCTACATAGGGCTCTACATAGGGCTCCACATAGGGCTCCACATAGGGCTCCACATAGGGCTCTACATAGGGCTCCACATAGGGCTCCACATAGGGCTCCACATAGGGCTCCACATAGGGCTCTACATAGGGCTCTACATAGGGCTCCACATAGGACTCTACATAGGGCTTCACATAGGGCTCTACATAGGGCTCTACATAGGGATCTACATAGGGCTCTACATAGGGCTCTACATAGGGCTCCACATAGGGCTCTACATAGGGCTCCACATAGGGCTCCACATAGGGCTCTACATTCTTAGGGCTCGACATAGGGCTCCACATAGGGCTCTACATTCTTAGGGCTCCACATAGGGCTCCACATAGGGCTCTACATAGGGCTCCACATAGGGCTCTACATAGGGCTCCACATAGGGCTCTACATAGGGCTTCACATAGGGCTCCACATAGGGCTCCACATAGGGCTCTACATAGGGCTCTACATAGGGCTTCACATAAGGCTCCACATAGGGCTCTACATAGGGCTCTACATAGGGCTCAAATTGGGGTCTACATAGGGCTCCACATAGGGCTCTACATAGGGCTCTACATAGGGCTCCACATAGGGCTCTACATAGGGCTCTACATAGGGCTCCACATTGGGCTCTACATTCTTAGGGCTCCACGTAGGGCTCTACATAGTAGGGCTCCACATAGGACTCTACATAGGGCTCCACATAGGGCTCCACATAGGGCTCTACATAGGGCTCCACATAGGGCTCTACATTCTTAGGGCTCCACATAGGGCTCTACATAGGGCTCCACATAGGGCTCTACATAGGGCTCCACATCGGGCTCTACATAGGGCTCCACATAGGGCTCTACATAGGGCTCCACATAGGGCTCTACATAGGGCTTCACATAGGGCTCCACATAGGGCTCTACATAGGGCTCTACATAGGGCTCCACATAGGGCTCTACATAGGGCTCCACATAGGGCTCTACATAGGGCTCCACATAGGGCTCCACATAGGGCTCCACATAGGGCTCTACATAGGGCTCCAAATAGGGCTCTACATAGGGCTCTACATAGGGTTCCACATAGGGCTCTACATAGGGCTTCACATAGGGCTCCACATAGGGCTCTACATAGGGCTCTACATAGGGCTCCACATAGGGCTCTACATAGGGCTCCACATAGGGCTCTACATAGGGCTCCACATAGGGCTCCACATAGGGCTCTACATATGGCTCCACATAGGGCTCTACATTCTTAGGGCTCCACATAGGGCTCCACATAGGGCTCTACATAGGGCTCCACATAGGGCTCTACATAGGGCTCCACATAGGGCTCTACATAGGGCTTCACATAGGGCTCCACATAGGGCTCCACATAGGGCTCTACATTCTTAGGGCTCCACATAGGGCTCCACATAGGGCTCTACATAGGGCTCCACATAGGGCTCTACATAGGGCTCCACATACAACTCTACATAGGGCTCCAAATAGGGCTCTACATAGGGCTCCACATAGGGCTCCACATAGGGCTCTACATTCTTAGGGCTTCACATAGGGCTCCACATAGGGCTCTACATAGGGCTCCACATAGGGCTCCACATAGGGCTCTACATAGGGCTCTACATAGGGCTCTACATAGGGCTCTACATAGGGCTCCACATAGGGCTCTACATAGGGCTCTACATAGGGCTCCACATAGGGCTCCACATAGGGCTCTACATAGGGCTCCACATAGGGCTCTACATAGGGCTCTACATAGGGCTCTACATAGGGCTCCACATAGGGCTCTACATAGGGCTCTACATAGGGCTCCACATAGGGCTCTACATAGGGCTCCACATAGGGCTCCACATAGGGCTCTACATTCTTAGGGCTCCACATAGGGCTCTACATAGGGCTCTACATAGGGCTCTACATAGGGCTCTACAGAGGGCTCCACATAGGACTCTACATAGGGCTCTACATAGGGCTCTACATAGGGCTCTACATAGGGCTTCACATAGGGCTCTACATTCTTAGGGCTCCACATAGGGCTCTACATAGGGCTCCACATAGGGCTCTACATAGGGCTCCACATAGGGCTCCACATAGGGCTCCACATAGGGCTCCACATAGGGCTCTACATAGGGCTCCACATAGGGCTCTACATAGGGCTCCACATAGGGCTCCACATAGGGCTCCACAATAGGGCTCTACATAGGGCTCCACATAGGGCTCTACATAGGGCTCCACATAGGGCTCCACATAGGGCTCCACATAGGGCTCTACATAGGGCTTCACATAGGGCTCCACATAGGGCTCCACATAGGGCTCTACATAGGGCTCCACATAGGACTCTACATAGGGCTCTACATAGGGCTCTACATAGGGCTTCACATAGGGCTCTACATAGGGCTCCACATAGGGCTCCACATAGGGCTCCACAAAGGCCTCCACAAAGGGCTCTAAATAGGGCTTCAAATTGGGCTCCACATAGGGCTCTACATAGGGCTCCACATAGGGCTCTACATAGGGCTCCACATAGGGCTTCACATAGGGCTCTACATTGGGCTCCACATAGGGCTTTACATAGGGCTCTACATAGGGCTCTACATAGGACTTCACATAAGGCTCCACATAGGGCTCTACATAGGGCTCCACATAGGGCTCCACATAGGGCTCTACATAGGGCTCTACATAGGGCTCTACATAGGGCTCTACATAGGGCTCCACATAGGACTCTACATAGGGCTCTACATAGGGCTCTACATAGGGCTCCACATAGGGCTCTACATAGGGCTCCACGTAGGGCTCTACATAGGGCTTCACATAGGGCTCCACATAGGGCTCTACATAGGGCTCTACATAGGGCTCCACATAGGGCTCTACATAGGGCTCCACATAGGGCTCTACATAGGGCTCTACATAGGGCTTCACATAGGGCTCTACATAGGGCTCCACATAGGGCTCTACATAGGGCTTCACATAGGGCTCCACATAGGGCTCTACATAGGGCTCTACATAGGGCTCCACATAGGGCTCTACATTCTTAGGGCTCCACGTAGGGCTCTACATAGGGCTCCACATAGGACTCTACATAGGGCTCCACATAGGGCTCCACATAGGGCTCTATATAGGGCTCCACATAGGGCTCTACATTCTTAGGGCTCCACATAGGGCTCTACATAGGGCTCCACATAGGGCTCTACATAGGGCTCCACATAGGGCTCTACATAGGGCTCCACATAGGGCTCTACATAGGGCTTCACATAGGGCTCCACATAGGGCTCTCCATAGGGCTCTACATAGGGCTCCACATAGGGCTCTACATAGGGCTCCACATAGGGCTCTACATAGGGCTCCACATAGGGCTCCACATAGGGCTCCACATAGGGCTCCACATAGGGCTCTACATAGGGCTCCACATAGGACTTTACATAGGGCTCCACATAGGGCTCTACATTCTTAGGGCTCCACATAGGGCTCTACATAGGGCTCCACATAGGGCTCTACATAGGGCTCCACATAGGGTTCTACATAGGGCTCCACATAGGGCTCTACATAGGGCTTCACATAGGGCTCCACATAGGGCTCCACATAGGGCTCTACATTCTTAGGGCTCCACATAGGGCTCCACGTAGGGCTCTACATAGGGCTCCACATACGACTCTACATAGGGCTCCACATAGGGCTCCACATAGGGCTCCACATAGGGCTCCACATAGGGCTCCACATAGGGCTCTACATAGGGCTCTACATAGGGCTCTACATAGGGCTCTACATAGGGCTCTACATAGGGCTCTACATAGGGCTCCACATAGGGCTCTACATAGGGCTCTACATTCTTAGGGCTCCACATAGGGCTCTACATAGGGCTTCACATAGGGCTCCACATAGGGCTCCACATAGGGCTCTACATAGGGCTCTACATAGGGCTCCACGTAGGGCTCTACATAGGGCTCCATATAGGACTTTACATAGGGCTCCACATAGGGCTCTACATTCTTAGGGCTCCACATAGGGCTCCACATATGGCTCAACATAGGGCTCTAAATAGGGCTCCACATAGGGCTCTACATAGGGCTCCACATAGGGCTCCACATGGCTCCACATAGGGCTCTACATAGGGCTCCACATAGGGCTCCACATAGGGCTCAACATAGGGCTCTAAATAGGGCTCCACATAGGGCTCTACATAGGGCTCCACATATGCTCCACATAGGGCTTCACATAGGGCTCTACATTGGGCTCCACATAGGGCTCTACATAGGGCTCTACATAGGGCTCTACATAGGGCTCCACTTAGGGCTCCACATAGGGCTTCACATAGGGCTCCACATAGGGCTCCACAAAGGGCTCTACATAGGGCTCCACATAGGGCTCTACATAGGGCTTCACATAGGGCTCTACATAGGGCTTCACATAGGGCTCTACATAGGGCTTCACATAGGGCTCTACATAGGGCTCTACATAGGGCTCTACATAGGGCTCCACATAGGGCTCCACATAGGGCTCCACATAGGGCTCTACATAGGGCTCCACATAGGACTCTACATAGGGCTTCACATAGGGCTCTACATAGGGCTCTACATAGGGCTCTACATAGGGCTCTACATAGGGCTCCACATAGGGCTCTACATTCTTAGGGCTCCACATAGGGCTCCACATAGGGCTCTACATAGGGCTCCACATAGGGCTCTACATAGGGCTCTACATAGGGCTCCACATAGGGCTCTACATAGGGCTCTACATAGGGCTCCACATAGGGCTCTACATAGGGCTCCACATAGGGCTCTACATAGGGCTCCACATAGGGCTCCACATAGGGCTCCACATAGGGCTCCACATTGGGCTCTACATAGGGCTCCACATAGGACTTTACATAGGGCTCCACATAGGGCTCTACATTCTTAGGGCTCCACATAGGGCTCTGCATAGGGCTCCACATAGGGTTCTACATAGGGCTCCACATAGGGCTCTACATAGGGCTTCACATAGGGCTCCACATAGGGCTCCACATAGGGCTCTACATTCTTAGGGCTCCACATAGGGCTCCACGTAGGGCTCTACATAGGGCTCCACATACGACTCTACATAGGGCTCCACATAGGGCTCCACATAGGGCTCCACATAGGGCTCCACATAGGGCTCCACATAGGGCTCTACATAGGGCTCTACATAGGGCTCTACATAGGGCTCCACATAGGGCTCTACATAGGGCTCTACATAGGGCTCTACATAGGGCTCCACATAAGGCTCTACATAGGGCTCTACATTCTTAGGGCTCCACATAGGGCTCTACATAGGGCTTCACATAGGGCTCCACATAGGGCTCCACATAGGGCTCTACATAGGGCTCTACATAGGGCTCCACGTAGGGCTCTACATAGGGCTCCACATAGGACTTTACATAGGGCTCCACATAGGGCTCTACATTCTTAGGGCTCCACATAGGGCTCTAAATAGGGCTCCACATAGGGCTCTACATAGGGCTCCACATAGGGCTCCACATGGCTCCACATAGGGCTCTACATAGGGCTCCACATAGGGCTCCACATAGGGCTCAACATAGGGCTCTAAATAGGGCTCCACATAGGGCTCTACATAGGGCTCCACATATGCTCCACATAGGGCTTCACATAGGGCTCTACATTGGGCTCCACATAGGGCTCTACATAGGGCTCTACATAGGGCTCTACATAGGGCTCCACTTAGGGCTCCACATAGGGCTTCACATAGGGCTCCACATAGGGCTCCACAAAGGGCTCTACATAGGGCTCCACATAGGGCTCTACATAGGGCTTCACATAGGGCTCTACATAGGGCTTCACATAGGGCTCTACATAGGGCTTCACATAGGGCTCTACATAGGGCTCTACATAGGGCTCTACATAGGGCTCTACATAGGGCTCCACATAGGGCTCCACATAGGGCTCTACATAGGGCTCTACATAGGGCTCTACATAGGGCTCTACATAGGGCTCCACATAGGGCTCTACATAGGGCTCTACATAGGGCTCCACATAGGACTCTACATAGGGCTTCACATAGGGCTCTACATAGGGCTCTACATAGGGCTCTACATAGGGCTCTACATAGGGCTCCACATAGGGCTCTACATTCTTAGGGCTCCACATAGGGCTCCACATAGGGCTCTACATAGGGCTCCACATAGGGCTCTACATAGGGCTCCACATAGGGCTCTACATAGGGCTTCACATAGGGCTCCACATAGGGCTCCACATAGGGCTCTACATAGGGCTTCACATAGGGCTCCACATAGGGCTCCACATAGGGCTCTACATTCTTAGGGCTCCACATAGGGCTCCACATAGGGCTCTACATAGGGCTCTACATAGGGCTCTACATAGGGCTCTACATAGGGCTCTACATAGGGCTCTACATAGGGCTCTACATTCTTAGGGCTCTACATAGGGCTCTACATAGGGCTCTACATAGGGCTCCACATAGGGCTCTACATAGGGCTCCACATAGGGCTCCACATAGGGCTCCACATAGGGCTCTAGCTAACAGTATTGCACTACACTAATTATAACTAACATTAGGAACACCTTCCTAATATTGAGTTGCACACCTCACCTCCCCCTTTTGCCATCAAAAAAGCCCAAATTCGTTGGGGCATGGACTCTAGAAGGTGTCGAAAGCGTTTCACAGGGATGTTGGCCCTTGAAGACGCCAATGCTTTCCACAGTTGAGTCAAGTTGGCTGGATGTCCTTTGGGTGGTGGACCATTCTTGATACACACGAGAAACTGTTGAATATGAAAAACCCAGCAGCGATGCAGTTCTTGATACAAACTGGTGCGCCTGGCACCTACTACCATACCCCGTTCATAGACACTTAAATATTCTGTCTTGCCCATTCAACCTCTGAATGGCACATATACACAATCCATGTCTCAATTGTATCAAAGATTAAAAATCCTTCCTTAACCTGTCTCCTCCCCTTCATCTACACTGATTGAAGTGGATTTAACAAGTGACATCAATAAGGGATCATAGCTTTCACCTGGTCAGTCTATGTCATGGAAAGAGCATGTTTGTTTGTATACTCAGTGTATAGTGGGGGAAAAAAGTATTTAGTCAGCCACCAATTGTGCAAGTTCTCCCACTTAAAAAGATGGGAGAGGCCTGTAATTTTCATCATAGGTACACGTCAACTATGACAGACAAAATGAGAAAAAGAAATCCAGAAAATTGTAGGATTTTTAATGAATTTATCTGCAAATTATGGTGAAAAATAAGTATTTGGTCAATAACAAAAGTTTCTCAATACTTTGTTATATACCCTTTGTTGGCAATGACACAGGTTAAACGTTTTCTGTAAGTCTTCACAAGGTTTTCACACACTGTTGCTGATTTTGGCCCATTCCTCCATGCAGATCTCCTCTAGAGCAGTGATGTTTTGGGGTTGTCGCTGGGCAACACGGACTTTCGACTCCCTCCAAAGATTTTCTATGGGGTTGAGATCTGGAGACTGGCTAGGCCACTCCAGGACCTTGAAATGCTTCTTACGAAGCCACTCCTTCATTGCCCGGGCGGTGTGTTTGGGATCATTGTCATGCTGAAAGACCCAGCCACGTTTCATCTTCAATGCCCTTGCTGATGGAAGGAGGTTTTCACTCAAAATCTCACGATACATGGCCCCATTCATTCTTTCCTTTACACGGATCAGTCGTCCTGGTCCCTTTGCAGAAAAACAGCCCCAAAGCATGATGTTTCCACCCCCATGCTTCACAGTAGGTATGGTGTTCTTTGGATGCAACTCAGCATTCTTTGGTCTTGGCCATAGTGGAGTTTGGAGTGTGACTGTTTGAGGTTGTGGACAGGTGTCTTTTATACTGATAACAAGTTAAAACAGGTGCCATTAATACAGGTAACGAGTGGAGGACAGAGGAGCCACTTAAAGAAGAAGTTACAGGTCTGTGAGAGCCAGAAATCTTGCTTGTTTGTAGGTGACCAAATACTTATTTTCCACCATAATTTGCAAATGAATTCATAAAAAATCCTACAATATGATTTTCTGGAGGAAAAAAATCTCAATTTGTCTGTCATAGTTGACGTGTACCTGTGATGAAAATTACAGGCCTCTCTCATCTTTTTAAGTGGGAGAACTTGCACAATGGGTGGCTGACTAAATACTTTTTTCCCCCACTGTATATAGGGAATATGGCTCTAGCCAACAGTAGTGAACTATATAGGGAATATGGCTCTAGCCAACAGTATTGCATTCTACCATTTCAGGTCATTTCAGGCCTTCAAACTGCAGGTACATGGAAGCACCCCAGAGGGAACGTGACAGAGGAAGTAACATCAGCAGAGTGTATGTAATTTAGAGCCAACACCCACATATCAGAAACTAGCATACTGAGACATGCATAAAGAGACAGTCTTAGGGACCTGTAAGAGAACCGGTCCCTAAACATCTCTGCTGTAAGATAAAAGGTTCCTAAACGTCTCTCCTGTGAGAGAACCGGTCCCTAAACGTCTCTCCTGTTAGAGAACCGGTCCCTAAACGTCTCTGCTGTGTGAGAACCAGTCCCTAAACGTCTCTCGTGTAAGAGAACCGGTCCCTAAACGTCTCTCCTGTGAGAGAACCGGTCCCTAAATGTCTCTGCTGTAAAAGAACTGGTCCCTAAACATCTCTGCTGTAAGAGAACCGGTCCCTAAACGTCTCTGCTGTAAGAGAACCGGTCCCTAAACGTCTCTGCTGTAAGAGAACCGGTCCCTAAACGTCTCTCCTGTAAGAGAACCGGTCCCTAAACATCTCCGCTGTGAGAGAACCAGTCCTTAAATGTCTCTGCTGTTACAGAAGCAGTCCCTAAACGTATCTGTTGTAAGAGAACTGGTCCCTAAACGTGTCAGCTGTGAGAGAACCGGTCCCTAAACGTCTCTGCTGTGAGAGTACCGGTCCCTAAACATCTCTCCTGTAAGAGAACCGGTCCCTAAACATCTCTGCTGTGATAGAACCGGTCCCTAAACATCTCTGCTGTGACAGAAGCAGTCCCTAAACGTCTCTCCTGTGAGAGAACCGGTCCCTAAACGTCTCTGCTGTGACAGAAGCAGTCCCTAAACGTCTCTGTTGTAAGAGAACCGGTCCCTAAACGTCTCTGCTGTAAGAGAACCGGTCCCTAAACATCTCTGCTGTAAGAGCACTAGTCCTTAAACGTCTCTCCTGTAAGGGAACCGGTCCCTAAACGTCTCTGCTGTGAGAGAACCAGTCCATAAACGTCTCTGCTGTGAGAGAACTGGTCCCTAAACACGTCTGCTGTAAGAGAACTGGTCCCTAAACGTCTGCTGTAAGAGAACCGGCCCCTAAACATCTCTGCTGTAAGAGCACCGGTCCTTAAACGTTTCTCCTGTGAGTGAACCGGTCCTTGAACGTCACTGCTGTAAGAGAACCAGTCCCTAAATGTCTGCTGTAAGAGAACCGGTCCCTAAACGTCTTTGTGTAAGAGATCCGGTCCTTAAATGTCTCTGCTGTAAGAGAACCGTTCCCTAAACGTCTCTGCTGTAAGAGAACCAGTCACTAAACGTCTCTGCTGTGAGAGATCCGGTACCTAAACGTCTCTCCTGTAAGAGAACCGGTCCCTAAACGTCTCTGCTGTGAGAGAACCAGTCACTAAACGTCTCTGCTGTGAGAGAACCGGTCCCTAAACGTCTCTCCTGTAAGAGAACCGGTCCCTAAACGTCTCTGCTGTGAGAGAACCAGTCACTAAACGTCTCTGCTGTGAGAGAACCGGTCCCTAAACGTCTTTGCTGTAAGTGAACCGGTCCCTAAACGACTCTGCTGTGAGAGAACCGGTCCCTAAACGTCTCTCCTGTGAGAGAACCGGTCCCTAAACATCTCTGCTGTGAGAGAACCGGTCCCTAAACGTCTCTGCTGTGACAGAAGCAGTCCCTAAACGTCTCTGTTGTAAGAGAACCGGTCCCTAAACGTCTCTGCTGTGAGAGAACTGGTCCCTAAACACGTCTGCTGTAAGAGAACTGGTCCCTAAACGTCTGCTGTAAGAGAACCGGCCCCTAAACATCTCTGCTGTAAGAGCACCGGTCCTTAAACGTCTCTGCTGTGAGTGAACCAGTCCCTAAACATCTCTGCTGTGAGAGAACCAGACCCTAAACGTCTCTGCTGTGAGAGATCCGGTACCTAAACGTCTCTCCTGTAAGAGAACCGGTCCCTAAACGTCTCTCCTGTGAGAGAACCGGTCCCTAAACGTCTCTGCTGTGAGAGAACCGGTCCTTGAACGTCACTGCTGTAAGAGAACCAGTCCCTAAATGTCTGCTGTAAGAGAACCGGTCCCTAAACGTCTTTGTGTAAGAGATCCGGTCCTTAAACGTCTCTGCTGTAAGAGAACCGTTCCCTAAACGTCTCTGCTGTAAGAGAACCAGTCACTAAACGTCTCTGCTGTGAGAGATCCGGTACCTAAACGTCTCTCCTGTAAGAGAACCGGTCCCTAAACGTCTCTCCTGTGAGAGAACCGGTCCCTAAACGTCTCTGCTGTGAGAGAACCAGTCACTAAACTTCTCTGCTGTGAGAGAACCGGTCCCTAAACGTCTTTGCTGTAAGTGAACCGGTCCCTAAACGTCTCTCCTGTGAGAGAACCGGTCCCTAAACGTCTCTGCTGTGAGAGAACCAGTCACTAAACATCTCTGCTGTGACAGAAGCAGTCCCTAAACGTCTCTCCTGTGAGAGAACCGGTCCCTAAACGTCTCTGCTGTGACAGAAGCAGTCCCTAAACGTCTCTGCTGTAAGAGAACAGGTCAATAAACGTCTCTGTTGTAAGAGAACCGGTCCCTAAACGTCTCTCCTGTAAGAGAACCAGTTCCTAAACGTCTCTGCTGTTAGAGAACCGGTCCCTAAACGTCTCTCTTGTAAGAGAACCGGTCCCTAAACGTCTCTGCTGTGAGAGAACCAGTCACTAAACGTCTCTGCTGTGAGAGAACCGGTCCTTAAATGTCTTTGCTGTAAGAGATCCAGTCCCTAAACGTCTCTGCTGTAAGAGAACCAGTCCCTAAACGTCTCTGCTGTTAGAGAACCGGTCCCTAAACGTCTCTCCTGTAAGAGAACCGGTCCCTAAACGTCTCTGCTGTGAGAGAACCGGTCCCTAAACGTCTCTCATGTGAGAAAACCAGTCCCTAAACGTTTCTGCTGTGAGAGAACCGGTCCGTAAATGTCTCTGCTGTGAGAGAACCGGTCCCTAAACATCTCTGCTGTGAGAGAACCAGTCCTTAAACGTCTCTGCTGTGACAGAAGCAGTCCCTAAACGTCTCTCCTGTGAGAGAACCGGACCCTAAACGTCTCTGCTGTGAGAGAACTGGTCCCTAAACACGTCTGCTGTAAGAGAACTGGTCCCTAAACGTCTGCTGTAAGAGAACCGGCCCCTAAACGTCTCTGCTGTAAGAGAACCTGTCCCTAAACGTCTCGGCTGTGACAGAAGCAGTCCCTAAACGTCTCTCCTGTGAGAGAACCGGACCCTAAACGTCTCTGCTGTGAGAGAACTGGTCCCTAAACGTGTCAGCTGTAAGAGAACCGGTCCCTAAACATCTCTGCTGTAAGAGCACCGGTCCTTAAACGTCTCTCCTGTAAGGGAACCGGTCCCTAAACGTCTCTGCTGTGAGAGAACCAGTCCCTAAACGTCTCTGCTGTGAGAGAACTGGTCCCTAAACACGTCTGCTGTAAGAGAACTGGTCCCTAAACGTCTCTCCTGTAAGGGAACCGGTCCCTAAACATCTCTGCTGTGAGAGAACCAGTCCCTAAACGTCTCTGCTGTGAGAGAACTGGTCCCTAAACACGTCTGCTGTAAGAGAACTGGTCCCTAAACGTCTGCTGTAAGATAACCGGCCCCTAAACATCTCTGCTGTAAGAGCACCGGTCCTTAAACGTCTCTGCTGTGAGAGAACCAGTCCCTAAACGTTTCTCCTGTGAGTGAACCAGTCCCTAAACATCTCTGCTGTGAGAGAACCAGTCCTTAAACGTCTCTGCTGTAATATAACCAGTCCCTAAACATCTCTGCTGTGAGTGAACCGGTCCTTGAACGTCACTGCTGTAAGAGAACCAGTCCCTAAATGTCTGCTGTAAGAGAACCGGTCCCTAAACGTCTTTGTGTAAGAGATCCGGTCCTTAAACGTCTCTGCTGTAAGAGAACCGTTCCCTAAACGTCTCTGCTGTAAGAGAACCAGTCACTAAACGTCTCTGCTGTGAGAGATCCGGTACCTAAACGTCTCTCCTGTAAGAGAACCGGTCCCTAAACGTCTCTGCTGTGAGAGAACCAGTCACTAAACGTCTCTGCTGTGAGAGAACCTGTCCCTAAACGTCTCTCCTGTAAGAGAACCGGTCCCTAAACGTCTCTGCTGTGAGAGAACCAGTCACTAAACGTCTCTGCTGTGAGAGAACCGGTCCCTAAACGTCTTTGCTGTAAGTGAACCGGTCCCTAAACGACTCTGCTGTGAGAGAACCGGTCCCTAAACGTCTCTCCTGTGAGAGAACCGGTCCCTAAACATCTCTGCTGTGAGAGAACCGGTCCCTAAACTTCTCTGCTGTGACAGAAGCAGTCCCTAAATGTCTCTCCTGTGAGAGAACCGGTCCCTAAACGTCTCTGCTGTGACAGAAGCAGTCCCTAAATGTCTCTGCTGTAAGAGAACCGGTCAATAAACGTCTCTGTTGTAAGAGTACCGGTCCCTAAACGTCTCTCCTGTAAGAGAACCAGTTCCTAAACGTCTCTGCTGTTAGAGAACCGGTCCCTAAACGTCTCTCCTGTAAGAGAACCGGTCCCTAAACGTCTCTGCTGTGAGAGAACCAGTCACTAAACGTCTCTGCTGTGAGAGAACCGGTCCTTAAATGTCTTTGCTGTAAGAGAACCAGTCCCTAAACGTCTCTGCTGTTAGAGAACCGGTCCCTAAACCTCTCTCCTGTGAGAGAACAGGTCCCTAAACGACTCTGCTGTGAGAGAACCGGTCCCTAAACGTCTCTCATGTGAGAAAACCGGTCCCTAAACGTTTCTGCTGTGAGAGAACCGGTCCGTAAATGTCTCTGCTGTGAGAGAACCGGTCCCTAAACGTTTCTCCTGTGAGAGAACCAGTCCCTAAACATCTCTGCTGTGAGAGAACCAGTCCTTAAACGTCTCTGCTGTGACAGAAGCAGTCCCTAAACGTCTCTCCTGTGAGAGAACCGGACCCTAAACGTCTCTGCTGTGACAGAAGCAGTCACTAAACGTCTCTCCTGTGAGAGAACCGCTCCCTAAACATCTCTGCTGTGAGAAAACCGGTCCGTAAACATGTCTGCGGTAAGAGAACTGGTCCCTAAACGTGTCTGCTGTGAGAGAACCTGTCCCTAAACGTCTCTGCTGTAAGAGAACCGGTCCCTAAACATCTCTGCTGTAAGAGCACCGGTCCCTAAACGTCTCTCCTGTAAGAGAACCGGTCCCTAAACATCTCTGCTGTAAGAGAACCGGTCCCTAAACGTCTCTGCTGTAAAAGAAATGGTCCCTAAACTTCGCTCCTGTAAGAGAACCAGTCCCTAAACATCTCTGCTGTGAGAGAACCGGTCCCTAAACGTCTCTGCTGTGAGAGAACCGGTCCCTAAACGTCTCTGCTGTGAGACAACAGGTCCCTAAACGTCTCTGTTGTAAGAGAACCGGTCCCTAAACGTCTCTGCTGTGAGACAACAGGTCCCTAAACGTCTCTGTTGTAAGAGAACCGGTCCCTAAACGTCTCTCCAGTGAGAGAACCGGTCCCTAAACGTCTCTGCTGTTAGAGAACCGGTCCCTAAACGTCTCTCCTGTAAGAGAACTGGTCCCTAAACGTGTCTGCTGTGAGAGAACCGGTCCCTAACTGTCTCTGCTGTGAGAGAACCGGTCCCTAAACGTCTCTGCTGTGGCAGAAGCAGTCCCTAAACGTCTCTGATGTGAGAGAACCAGTCCCTAAACATGTCTTCGGTAAGAGAACTGGTCCCTAAACGTGTCTGCTGTGAGAGAACCTGTCCCTAAACGTCTCTGCTGTAAGATAACCGGTCCCTAAACGTCTCTGCTGTGAGTGAACCGGTCCCTAAACGTCACTGCTGTAAGAGAACCAGTCCCTAAACGTCTGCTGTAAGAGAACCGGTCCCTAAACGTCTTTGCTGTAAGAGATCCGGTCCTTAAACGTCTCTGCTGTAAGAGAACCGGTCCCTAAACGTCTCTGCTGTAAGAGAACCAGTCACTAAATGTCTCTGCTGTGAGAGAACCGGTCCCTAAACGTTTCTCCTGTGAGTGAACCAGTCCCTAAACATCTCTGCTGTGAGAGAACCAGTCCTTAAACGTCTCTGCTGTGACAGAACCAGTCCCTAAACATCTCTGCTGTGAGAGAACCAGTCCTTAAACGTCTCTGCTGTGACAGAAGCAGTCCCTAAACGTCTCTGTTGTAAGAGAACCGGTCCCTAAACGTCTCTGCTGTAAGAGAACTGGTCCCTAAACATCTCTGCTGTAAGAGCACCGGTCCTTAAACATCTCTCCTGTAAGGGAACCGGTCCCTAAACGTCTCTGCTGTGAGAGAACCAGTCCATAAACGTCTCTGCTGTGAGACAACCGGTCCCTAAACGTTTCTCCTGTGAGTGAACCAGTCCCTAAACATCTCTGCTGTGAGAGAACCAGTCATTAAACGTCTCTGCTGTGACAGAAGCAGTCCCTAAACGTCTCTCCTGTGAGAGAACCGGAACCTAAACGTCTCTGCTGTGACAGAAGCAGTCACTAAACGTCTCTCCTGTGAGAGAACCGCTCCCTAAACATCTCTGCTGTGAGAAAACCGGTCCCTAAACGTGTCTGCTGTGAGAGAACCTGTCCCTAAACGTGTCTGCTGTAAGAGAACCGGTCCCTAAACATCTCTGCTGTAAGAGCACCGGTCCCTAAACGTTTCTGCTGTGAGAGAACCTGTCCCTAAACGTGTCTGCGGTAAGAGAACTGGTCCCTAAACTTCGCTCCTGTAAGAGAAACAGTCCCTAAACATCTCTGCTGTGAGAGAACCGGTCCCTAAACATCTCTGCTGTAAGAGCACCGGTCCTTAAACATCTCTCCTGTAAGGGAACCGGTCCCTAAACGTCTCTGCTGTGAGAGAACCAGTCCATAAACGTCTCTGCTGTGAGAGAACCTGTCCCTAAACGTCTCTGCTGTGAGACAACCGGTCCCTAAACGTTTCTCCTGTGAGTGAACCGGTCCCTAAACATCTCTGCTGTGAGAGAACCAGTCATTAAACGTCTCTGCTGTGACAGAAGCAGTCCCTAAACGTCTCTCCTGTGAGAGAACCGGAACCTAAACGTCTCTGCTGTGACAGAAGCAGTCACTAAACGTCTCTCCTGTGAGAGAACCGCTCCCTAAACATCTCTGCTGTGAGAAAACCGGTCCCTAAACGTGTCTGCTGTGAGAGAACCTGTCCCTAAACGTGTCTGCTGTAAGAGAACCGGTCCCTAAACATCTCTGCTGTAAGAGCACCGGTCCCTAAACGTTTCTGCTGTGAGAGAACCTGTCCCTAAACGTGTCTGCGGTAAGAGAACTGGTCCCTAAACTTCGCTCCTGTAAGAGAACCTGTCCCTAAACATCTCTGCTGTGAGAGAACCGGTCCCTAAACGTGTCTGCTGTGAGAGAACCTGTCCCTAAACGTCTCTGCTGTAAGAGAACCGGTCCCTAAACATCTCTGCTGTAAGAGCACCGGTCCCTAAACATCTCTCCTGTAAGAGAACCGGTCCCTAAACATCTCTGCTGTAAGAGAACCGGTCCCTAAACATCTCTGCTGTGAGAGAACCAGTCCCTAAACGTCTCTGCTGTGAGAGAACCGGTCCCTAAACGTCTCTGCTGTGAGACAACAGGTCCCTAAACGTCTCTGTTGTAAGAGAACCGGTCCCTAAACGTCTCTCCAGTGAGAGAACCGGTCCCTAAACGTCTCTGCTGTAAGAGAACCGGTCCCTAAACGTCTCTCCTGTAAGAGAACTGGTCCCTAAATGTCTCTGCTGTGAGAGAACCAGTCCCTAAACGTCTCTGCTGTGGCAGAAGCAGTCCCTAAACGTCTCTGATGTGAGAGAACCGGTCCCTAAACGTGTCTGCTGTGAGAGAACCGGTCCCTAAACGTCACTGCTGTAAGATAACCGGTCACTAAACGTCTCTCCTGAAAGAGAACCGGTCCCTAAACATGTCTTCGGTAAGAGAACTGGTCCCTAAACGTGTCTGCTGTGAGAGAACCTCTCCCTAAACGTCTCTGCTGTAAGATAACCTCTCCCTAAATGTCTCTGCTGTAAGATAACCGGTCCCTAAACGTCTTTGCTGTAAGAGATCCGGTCCTTAAACGTCTCTGCTGTAAGAGAACCGGTCCCTAAACGTCTCTGCTGTGACAGAAGCAGTCCCTAAACGTCTCTGTTGTAAGAGAACCGGTCCCTAAACGTCTCTGCTGTAAGAGAACCGGTCCCTAAACATCTCTGCTGTAAGAGCACCGGTCCTTAAACGTCTCTCCTGTAAACGTCTCTGCTGTGAGAGAACCAGTCCATAAACGTGTCTGCTGTGAGAGAACCGGTCCCTAAACGTCTCTCCTGTAAGGGAACCGGTCCCTAAACGTCTCTGCTGTAAGAGAACCAGTCACTAAACGTCTCTGCTGTGAGAGAACCGGTCCCTAAACGATTCTCCTGTGAGAGAACCGCTCCCTAAACATCTCTGCTGTGACAGAAGCAGTCACTAAACGTCTCTCCTGTGAGAGAACCGCTCCCTAAACATCTCTGCTGTGACAGAAGCAGTCCCTAAACGTCTCTGTTGTAAGAGAACCGGTCCCTAAACGTCTCTGCTGTAAGAGAACCGGTCCCTAAACATCTCTGCTGTAAGAGCACCGGTCCTTAAACGTCTCTCCTGTAAGGGAACCGGTCCCTAAACGTCTCTGCTGTGAGAGAAACAGTCCATAAACGTCTCTGCTGTGAGAGAACCTGTCCCTAAACGTCTCTGCTGTGAGAGAACCGGTCCCTAAACGTTTCTCCTGTGAGTGAACCAGTCCCTAAACATCTCTGCTGTGAGAGAACCAGTCCTTAAACGTCTCTGCTGTGACAGAAGCAGTCCCTAAACGTCTCTCCTGTGAGAGAACCGGACCCTAAACGTAACGTCTCTGCTGTGACAGAAGCAGTCACTAAACGTCTCTCCTGTGAGAGAACCGGTCCCTATACATCTCTGCTGTGACAGAAGCAATCCCTAAACGTCTCTCCTGTGAGAGAACCGGTCCCTAAACGTCTCTGCTGTGACAGAAGCAGTCCCTAAACGTCTCTGTTGTAAGAGAACCGGTCCCTAAACGTCTCTGCTGTGACAGAAGCAGTCCCTAAACGTCTCTGTTGTAAGAGAACCGGTCCCTAAACGTCTCTGCTGTGACAGAAGCAGTCACTAAACGTCTCTGCTGTAAGAGAACCGGTCACTATACATCTCTGTTGTAAGAGAACCGGTCCCTAAACGTCTCTCCTGTGAGACAACCGGTCCCTAAACATCTCTGCTGTGAGAGAACCGGTCCCTAAATGTCTCTGCTGTGAGAGAACCGGTCCCTAAACATTTCTCCTGTGAGAGAACCAGTCCCTTAACATCTCTGCTGTGAGAGAACCAGTCCTTATTAAACTTCTCTGCTGTGACAGAAGCAGTCCCTAAACGTCTCTCCTGTGAGAGAACCGGACCCTAAACGTCTCTGCTGTAAGAGAACCGGTCCCTAAACCTCTCTGCTGTGACAGAAGCAGTCCCTAAACGTCTCTCCTGTGAGAGAACCAGTCCCTAAACGTCTCTGCTGTGACAGAAGCAGTCCCTAAACGTCTGCTGTTAGAGAACCGGTCCCTAAACGTCTCTCCTGTAAGAGAACCAGTCCCTAAACATCTCTGCTGTGAGAGAACCGGTCACTAAACGTCTCTGCTGTGAGAGAACCTGTCCCTAAACGTCTCTGCTGTAAGAGAACCGGTCCCTAAACATCTCTGCTGTAAGAGCACCGGTCCCTAAACGTCTCTACTGTAAGAGAACCGGTCCCTAAACATCTCTGCTGTAAGAGAACCGGTCCCTAAACATCTCTGCTGTAAGAGAACCGGTCCCTAAACATCTCTGCTGTAAGAGAACTGGACTGGTCCCTAAACTTCGCTCCTGTAAGAGAACCAGTCCCTAAACATCTCTGCTGTGAGAGAACCGGTCCCTAAATGTCTCTGCTGTGAGAGAACCTGTCCCTAAACGTCTCTGTTGTAAGAGAACCGGTCCCTAAACGTCTCTCCTGTAAGAGAACTGGTCCCTAAACGTGTCTGCTGTGAGAGAACCGGTCCCTAAATGTCTCTGCTGTGAGAGAACCAGTCCTTAAACGTCTCTGCTGTGACAGAAGCAGTCCCTAAACTTCCCTCCTGTGAGAGAACCGGTCCCTAAACGTCTCTGCTGTAAGATAACCGGTCACTAAACGTCTCTCCTGTGAGAGAACCGGTCCCTAAACATATCTTCGGTAAGAGAACTGGTCCCTAAACGTGTCTGCTGTGAGAGAACCTCTCCCTAAACGTCTCTGCTCTAAGATAACCGGTCCCTAAACGTCTCTGCTGTGAGTGAACCGGTCCCTAAACGTCACTGCTGTAAGAGAAGAGAACCAGTCCCTAAACGTCTGCTGTAAGAGAACCGGTCCCTAAACGTCTTTGCTGTAAGAGATCCGGTCCTTAAACGTCTCTGCTGTAAGAGAACCGGTCCATAAACATCTCTGCTGTAAGAGAACCAGTCACTAAACGTCTCTGCTGTGAGAGAACCGGTCCCTAAACGATTCTCCTGTAAGAGAACCGGTCCCTAAACATCTCTGCTGTGACAGAAGCAATCCCTAAAAGTCTCTCCTGTGAGAGAACCGGTCCCTAAACGTCTCTGCTGTGACAGAAGCAGTCCCTAAACGTCTCTGTTGTAAGAGATTCGGTCCCTAAACGTGTCTGCTGTAATTGAACCGGTCCCTAAACATCTCTGCTGTAAGAGCACCGGTCCTTAAACGTCTCTCCTGTAAGGGAAGGGAACCGGTCCCTAAACGTCTCTGCTGTGAGAGAACCAGTCCATAAACGTCTCTGCTGTGAGAGAACCTGTCCCTAAACGTCTCTGCTGTGAGAGAACCGGTCCCTAAACGTTTCTCCTGTGAGTGAACCAGTCCCTAAACATCTCTGCTGTGAGAGAACCAGTCCTTAAACGTCTCTGCTGTGACAGAAGCAGTCCCTAAACGTCTCTCCTGTGAGAGAACCGGACCCTAAACGTCTCTGCTGTGACAGAAGCAGTCCCTAAACGTCTCTGCTGTAAGATAACCAGTCCCTAAACGTCTCTGCTGTGACAGAAGCAGTCCCTAAACGTCTCTGCTGTGAGAGAACCAGTCCCTAAACGTCTCTGCTGTGAGAGAACCGGTCCCTAAACGTCTCTGCTGTGAGACAACAGGTCCCTAAACGTCTCTGTTGTAAGAGAACCGGTCCCTAAACGTCTCTCCAGTGAGAGAACCGGTCCCTAAACGTCTCTGCTGTAAGAGAACCGGTCCCTAAACGTCTCTCCTGTAAGAGAACTGGTCCCTAAATGTCTCTGCTGTGAGAGAACCAGTCCCTAAACGTCTCTGCTGTGGCAGAAGCAGTCCCTAAACGTCTCTGATGTGAGAGAACCGGTCCCTAAACGTGTCTGCTGTGAGAGAACCGGTCCCTAAACGTCACTGCTGTAAGATAACCGGTCACTAAACGTCTCTCCTGAAAGAGAACCGGTCCCTAAACATGTCTTCGGTAAGAGAACTGGTCCCTAAACGTGTCTGCTGTGAGAGAACCTCTCCCTAAACGTCTCTGCTGTAAGATAACCTCTCCCTAAATGTCTCTGCTGTAAGATAACCGGTCCCTAAACGTCTTTGCTGTAAGAGATCCGGTCCTTAAACGTCTCTGCTGTAAGAGAACCGGTCCCTAAACGTCTCTGCTGTGACAGAAGCAGTCCCTAAACGTCTCTGTTGTAAGAGAACCGGTCCCTAAACGTCTCTGCTGTAATGTAAGAGAACCGGTCCCTAAACATCTCTGCTGTAAGAGCACCGGTCCTTAAACGTCTCTCCTGTAAACGTCTCTGCTGTGAGAGAACCAGTCCATAAACGTGTCTGCTGTGAGAGAACCGGTCCCTAAACGTCTCTCCTGTAAGGGAACCGGTCCCTAAACGTCTCTGCTGTAAGAGAACCAGTCACTAAACGTCTCTGCTGTGAGAGAACCGGTCCCTAAACGATTCTCCTGTGAGAGAACCGCTCCCTAAACATCTCTGCTGTGACAGAAGCAGTCACTAAACGTCTCTCCTGTGAGAGAACCGCTCCCTAAACATCTCTGCTGTGACAGAAGCAGTCCCTAAACGTCTCTGTTGTAAGAGAACCGGTCCCTAAACGTCTCTGCTGTAAGAGAACCGGTCCCTAAACATCTCTGCTGTAAGAGCACCGGTCCTTAAACGTCTCTCCTGTAAGGGAACCGGTCCCTAAACGTCTCTGCTGTGAGAGAAACAGTCAGTCCATAAACGTCTCTGCTGTGAGAGAACCTGTCCCTAAACGTCTCTGCTGTGAGAGAACCGGTCCCTAAACGTTTCTCCTGTGAGTGAACCAGTCCCTAAACATCTCTGCTGTGAGAGAACCAGTCCTTAAACGTCTCTGCTGTGACAGAAGCAGTCCCTAAACGTCTCTCCTGTGAGAGAACCGGACCCTAAACGTCTCTGCTGTGACAGAAGCAGTCACTAAACGTCTCTCCTGTGAGAGAACCGGTCCCTATACATCTCTGCTGTGACAGAAGCAATCCCTAAACGTCTCTCCTGTGAGAGAACCGGTCCCTAAACGTCTCTGCTGTGACAGAAGCAGTCCCTAAACGTCTCTGTTGTAAGAGAACCGGTCCCTAAACGTCTCTGCTGTGACAGAAGCAGTCCCTAAACGTCTCTGTTGTAAGAGAACCGGTCCCTAAACGTCTCTGCTGTGACAGAAGCAGTCACTAAACGTCTCTGCTGTAAGAGAACCGCCGGTCACTATACATCTCTGTTGTAAGAGAACCGGTCCCTAAACGTCTCTCCTGTGAGACAACCGGTCCCTAAACATCTCTGCTGTGAGAGAACCGGTCCCTAAATGTCTCTGCTGTGAGAGAACCGGTCCCTAAACATTTCTCCTGTGAGAGAACCAGTCCCTTAACATCTCTGCTGTGAGAGAACCAGTCCTTAAACTTCTCTGCTGTGACAGAAGCAGTCCCTAAACGTCTCTCCTGTGAGAGAACCGGACCCTAAACGTCTCTGCTGTAAGAGAACCGGTCCCTAAACCTCTCTGCTGTGACAGAAGCAGTCCCTAAACGTCTCTCCTGTGAGAGAACCAGTCCCTAAACGTCTCTGCTGTGACAGAAGCAGTCCCTAAACGTCTGCTGTTAGAGAACCGGTCCCTAAACGTCTCTCCTGTAAGAGAACCAGTCCCTAAACATCTCTGCTGTGAGAGAACCGGTCACTAAACGTCTCTGCTGTGAGAGAACCTGTCCTGTCCCTAAACGTCTCTGCTGTAAGAGAACCGGTCCCTAAACATCTCTGCTGTAAGAGCACCGGTCCCTAAACGTCTCTACTGTAAGAGAACCGGTCCCTAAACATCTCTGCTGTAAGAGAACCGGTCCCTAAACATCTCTGCTGTAAGAGAACCGGTCCCTAAACATCTCTGCTGTAAGAGAACTGGTCCCTAAACTTCGCTCCTGTAAGAGAACCAGTCCCTAAACATCTCTGCTGTGAGAGAACCGGTCCCTAAATGTCTCTGCTGTGAGAGAACCTGTCCCTAAACGTCTCTGTTGTAAGAGAACCGGTCCCTAAACGTCTCTCCTGTAAGAGAACTGGTCCCTAAACGTGTCTGCTGTGAGAGAACCGGTCCCTAAATGTCTCTGCTGTGAGAGAACCAGTCCTTAAACGTCTCTGCTGTGACAGAAGCAGTCCCTAAACTTCCCTCCTGTGAGAGAACCGGTCCCTAAACGTCTCTGCTGTAAGATAACCGAACCGGTCACTAAACGTCTCTCCTGTGAGAGAACCGGTCCCTAAACATATCTTCGGTAAGAGAACTGGTCCCTAAACGTGTCTGCTGTGAGAGAACCTCTCCCTAAACGTCTCTGCTCTAAGATAACCGGTCCCTAAACGTCTCTGCTGTGAGTGAACCGGTCCCTAAACGTCACTGCTGTAAGAGAACCAGTCCCTAAACGTCTGCTGTAAGAGAACCGGTCCCTAAACGTCTTTGCTGTAAGAGATCCGGTCCTTAAACGTCTCTGCTGTAAGAGAACCGGTCCATAAACATCTCTGCTGTAAGAGAACCAGTCACTAAACGTCTCTGCTGTGAGAGAACCGGTCCCTAAACGATTCTCCTGTAAGAGAACCGGTCCCTAAACATCTCTGCTGTGACAGAAGCAATCCCTAAAAGTCTCTCCTGTGAGAGAACCGGTCCCTAAACGTCTCTGCTGTGACAGAAGCAGTCCCTAAACGTCTCTGTTGTAAGATCGGTCCCTAAACGTGTCTGCTGTAATTGAACCGGTCCCTAAACATCTCTGCTGTAAGAGCACCGGTCCTTAAACGTCTCTCCTGTAAGGGAACCGGTCCCTAAACGTCTCTGCTGTGAGAGAACCAGTCCATAAACGTCTCTGCTGTGAGAGAACCTGTCCCTAAACGTCTCTGCTGTGAGAGAACCGGTCCCTAAACGTTTCTCCTGTGAGTGAACCAGTCCCTAAACATCTCTGCTGTGAGAGAACCAGTCCTTAAACGTCTCTGCTGTGACAGAAGCAGTCCCTAAACGTCTCTCCTGTGAGAGAACCGGACCCTAAACGTCTCTGCTGTGACAGAAGCAGTCCCTAAACGTCTCTGCTGTAAGATAACCAGTCCCTAAACGTCTCTCCTGTGAGAGAACCGGACCCTAAACGTCTCTGCTGTGACAGAAGCAGTCACTAAACGTGTCTGCTGTGAGAGAACCTGTCCCTAAACGTCTCTGCTGTAAGAGAACCGGTCCCTAAACATCTCTGCTGTAAGAGCACCGGTCCCTAAACGTCTCTCCTGTAAGAGAACCGGTCCCTAAACATCTCTGCTGTAAGAGAACCTGTCCCTAAACGTCTCTGCTGTAAGAGAACCGGTCCCTAAACATCTCTGCTGTAAGAGCACCGGTCCTTAAACGTCTCTCCTGTAAACGTCTCTGCTGTGAGAGAACCAGTCCATAAACGTGTCTGCTGTGAGAGAACCGGTCCCTAAACGTCTCTCCTGTAAGGGAACCGGTCCCTAAACGTCTCTGCTGTAAGAGAACCAGTCACTAAACGTCTCTGCTGTGAGAGAACCGGTCCCTAAACGATTCTCCTGTGAGAGAACCGCTCCCTAAACATCTCTGCTGTGACAGAAGCAGTCACTAAACGTCTCTCCTGTGAGAGAACCGCTCCCTAAACATCTCTGCTGTGACAGAAGCAGTCCCTAAACGTCTCTGTTGTAAGAGAACCGGTCCCTAAACGTAAACGTCTCTGCTGTAAGAGAACCGGTCCCTAAACATCTCTGCTGTAAGAGCACCGGTCCTTAAACGTCTCTCCTGTAAGGGAACCGGTCCCTAAACGTCTCTGCTGTGAGAGAAACAGTCCATAAACGTCTCTGCTGTGAGAGAACCTGTCCCTAAACGTCTCTGCTGTGAGAGAACCGGTCCCTAAACGTTTCTCCTGTGAGTGAACCAGTCCCTAAACATCTCTGCTGTGAGAGAACCAGTCCTTAAACGTCTCTGCTGTGACAGAAGCAGTCCCTAAACGTCTCTCCTGTGAGAGAACCGGACCCTAAACGTCTCTGCTGTGACAGAAGCAGTCACTAAACGTCTCTCCTGTGAGAGAACCGGTCCCTATACATCTCTGCTGTGACAGAAGCAATCCCTAAACGTCTCTCCTGTGAGAGAACCGGTCCCTAAACGTCTCTGCTGTGACAGAAGCAGTCCCTAAACGTCTCTGTTGTAAGAGAACCGGTCCCTAAACTAAACGTCTCTGCTGTGACAGAAGCAGTCCCTAAACGTCTCTGTTGTAAGAGAACCGGACCCTAAACGTCTCTGCTGTGACAGAAGCAGTCACTAAACGTCTCTGCTGTAAGAGAACCGGTCACTATACATCTCTGTTGTAAGAGAACCGGTCCCTAAACGTCTCTCCTGTGAGACAACCGGTCCCTAAACATCTCTGCTGTGAGAGAACCGGTCCCTAAATGTCTCTGCTGTGAGAGAACCGGTCCCTAAACATTTCTCCTGTGAGAGAACCAGTCCCTTAACATCACTGCTATGAGAGAACCAGTCCTTAAACTTCTCTGCTGTGACAGAAGCAGTCCCTAAACGTCTCTCCTGTGAGAGAACCGGACCCTAAACGTCTCTGCTGTAAGAGAACCGGTCCCTAAACCTCTCTGCTGTGACAGAAGCAGTCCCTAAACGTCTCTCCTGTGAGAGAACCAGTCCCTAAACGTCTCTGCTGTGACAGAAGCAGTCCAGTCCCTAAACGTCTGCTGTTAGAGAACCGGTCCCTAAACGTCTCTCCTGTAAGAGAACCAGTCCCTAAACATCTCTGCTGTGAGAGAACCGGTCACTAAACGTCTCTGCTGTGAGAGAACCTGTCCCTAAACGTCTCTGCTGTAAGAGAACCGGTCCCTAAACATCTCTGCTGTAAGAGCACCGGTCCCTAAACGTCTCTACTGTAAGAGAACCGGTCCCTAAACATCTCTGCTGTAAGAGAACCGGTCCCTAAACATCTCTGCTGTAAGAGAACCGGTCCCTAAACATCTCTGCTGTAAGAGAACTGGTCCCTAAACTTCGCTCCTGTAAGAGAACCAGTCCCTAAACATCTCTGCTGTGAGAGAACCGGTCCCTAAATGTCTCTGCTGTGAGAGAACCTGTCCCTAAACGTCTCTGTTGTAAGAGAACCGGTCCCTAAACGTCTCTCCTGTAAGAGAACTGGTCCCTAAACGTGTCTGCTGTGAGAGAACCGGTTCCCTAAATGTCTCTGCTGTGAGAGAACCAGTCCTTAAACGTCTCTGCTGTGACAGAAGCAGTCCCTAAACTTCCCTCCTGTGAGAGAACCGGTCCCTAAACGTCTCTGCTGTAAGATAACCGGTCACTAAACGTCTCTCCTGTGAGAGAACCGGTCCCTAAACATATCTTCGGTAAGAGAACTGGTCCCTAAACGTGTCTGCTGTGAGAGAACCTCTCCCTAAACGTCTCTGCTCTAAGATAACCGGTCCCTAAACGTCTCTGCTGTGAGTGAACCGGTCCCTAAACGTCACTGCTGTAAGAGAACCAGTCCCTAAACGTCTGCTGTAAGAGAACCGGTCCCTAAACGTCTTTGCTGTAAGAGATCCGGTCCTTAAACGTCTCTGCTGTAAGAGAACCGGTCCATAAACATCTCTGCTGTAAGAGAACCAGTCACTAAACGTCTCTGCTGTGAGAGAACCGGTCCCTAAACGATTCTCCTGTAAGAGAACCGGTCCCTAAACATCTCTGCTGTGACAGAAGCAATCCCTAAAAGTCTCTCCTGTGAGAGAACCGGTCCCTAAACGTCTCTGCTGTGACAGAAGCAGTCCCTAAACGTCTCTGTTGTAAGAGATTCGGTCCCTAAACGTGTCTGCTGTAATTGAACCGGTCCCTAAACATCTCTGCTGTAAGAGCACCGGTCCTTAAACGTCTCTCCTGTAAGGGAACCGGTCCCTAAACGTCTCTGCTGTGAGAGAACCAGTCCATAAACGTCTCTGCTGTGAGAGAACCTGTCCCTAAACGTCTCTGCTGTGAGAGAACCGGTCCCTAAACGTTTCTCCTGTGAGTGAACCAGTCCCTAAACATCTCTGCTGTGAGAGAACCAGTCCTTAAACGTCTCTGCTGTGACAGAAGCAGTCCCTAAACGTCTCTCCTGTGAGAGAACCGGACCCTAAACGTCTCTGCTGTGACAGAAGCAGTCACTAAACGTGTCTGCTGTGAGAGAACCTGTCCCTAAACGTCTCTGCTGTAAGAGAACCGGTCCCTAAACATCTCTGCTGTAAGAGCACCGGTCCCTAAACGTCTCTCCTGTAAGAGAACCGGTCCCTAAACATCTCTGCTGTAAGAGAACTGGTCCCTAAACATCTCTGCTGTGAGAGAATCGGTCCCTAAACGTCTCTGCTGTGAGACAACAGGTCCCTAAACGTCTCTGTTGTAAGAGAACCGGTCCCTAAACGTCTCTCCAGTGAGAGAACAGGTCCCTAAACGTCTCTGCTGTAAGAGAACCGGTCGCTAAACGTCTCTCCTGTAAGAGAACTGGTCCCTAAACGTGTCTGCTGTGAGAGAACCGGTCCCTAAATGTCTCTGCTGTGAGAGAAACAGTCCTTAAACGTCTCTGATGTGAGAGAACCGGTCCCTAAACATGTCTTCGGTAAGAGAACCGGTCCCTAAACATCTCTGCTGTAAGATAACCGGTCACTAAATGTCTCTCCTGTGAGAGAACCGGTCCCTAAACATGTCTTCGGTAAGAGAACTGGTCCCTAAACGTGTCTGCTGTGAGAGAACAGGTCCCTAAACGTCTCTGCTGTAAGAGAACCAGTCCCTAAACGTCTGCTGTAAGAGAACCGGTCCCTAAACGTCTTTGCTGTAAGAGATCCGGTCCTTAAACGTCTCTGCTGTAAGAGAACCGGTCCCTAAACGTCTCTGCTGTAAGAGAACTGGTCCCTAAACGTCTCTGCTGTGACAGAAGCAGTCCCTAAACGTCTCTGTTGTAAGAGAACCGGTCCCTAAACGATTCTCCTGTAATAGAACCAGTCCCTAAATATCTCTCCTGTGAGTGAACCAGTCCCTAAACATCTCTGCTGTGAGAGAACCGGTCCCTAAACGTCTCTGCTGTGAGAGAACCAGTCCCTAAACATCTCTGCTGTGAGAGAACATGTCCCTAAACGTCTCTCCTGTGAGAGAACCGGTCCCTAAACGTCTCTGCTGTGACAGAAGCAGTCCCTAAACGTCTCTGTTGTAAGAGAACCGGTCCCTAAACGTCTCTGCTGTAAGAGAACCGGGCCCTAAAAATCTCTGCTGTAAGAGCACCGGTCCTTAAACGTCTCTCCTGTAAGGGAACCGGTCCCTAAACTTCTCTGCTGTGAGAGAACCAGTCCATAAACGTCTCTGCTGTGAGAGAACCTGTCCCTAAACGTCTCTGCTGTGAGAGAACCGGTCCCTAAACGTCTCTCCTGTGAGTGAACCGGTCCCTAAACGTCCATCCTGTGAGAGAACCGGTCCCTAAACGTCTCTGCTGTGGCGGAAGCAGTCCCTAAACATCTCTGATGTGAGAGAACCGGTCCCTAAACATGTCTTCGGTAAGAGAACTGGTCCCTAAACGTGTCTGCTGTGAGAGAACCTGTCCCTAAACGTCTCTGCTGTAAGATAACCGGTCACTAAACGTCTCTCCTGTGAGAGAACCGGTCCCTAAACGTCTCTGCTGTGAGAGAACCGGACCCTAAACGTCTCTGCTGTGAGAGAACCGCTCCCTAAATGTCTCTGCTGTGAGAAAACATGTCCCTAAATGTCTCTGCTGTGAGTGAACCAGTCCCTAAACATCTCTGCTGTGACAGAAGAAGTCACTAAACGTCTCTCCTGTGAGAGAACCGCTCCCTAAACATCTCTGCTGTGACAGAAGCAGTCCCTAAACGTGTCTGCTGTAAGAGAACCGGTCACTATACATCTCTGTTGTAAGAGAACCGGTCCCTAAACGTCTCTCCTGTGAGAGAACCGGTCCCTAAACATCTCTGCTGTGAAAGAACCGGTCCCTAAATGTCTCTGCTGTGAGAGAACCGGTCCCTAAACATTTCTCCTGTGAGAGAACCAGTCCCTAAACATCTCTGCTGTGAGAGAACCAGTCCTTAAACGTCTCTGCTGTGACAGAAGCAGTCCCTAAACGTCTCTCCTGTGAGAGAACCGGTCCCTAAACGTCTCTGCTGTGACAGAAGCAGTCCCTAAACGTCTCTGCTGTAAGAGAACCGGTCCCTAAACGTCTCTGCTGTAAGAGAACCGGTCCCTAAACATCTCTGCTGTAAGAGAACCGGTCCCTAAACGTCTCTCCTGTGAGAGAACCGGTCCCTAAACATCTCTGCTGTGAGAGAACCAGTCCCTAAATGTCTCTGCTGTGAGAGAACCGGTCCCTAAACATCTCTGCTGTGAGAGAACCGGTACCTAAACGTCTCTGCTGTGACAGAAGCAGTTCTTAAACGACTCTCATGTGAGAGAACCGGTCCCTAAACATCTCTGCTGTGACAGAAGCAGTCCCTAAACGTCTCTGCTGTGAGAGAACATGTCCCTAAAGAGAACCGGTAAGAGAACCGGTCCCTAAACATCTCTGCTGTAAGAGAACCAGTCCTTAAACGTCTCTGCTGTGAAAGAAGGAGTCCCTAAACGTCTCTCCTGTGAGAGAACCGGTACCTAAACGTCTCTGCTGTGACAGAAGCAGTTCTTAAACGACTCTCATGTGAGAGAACCGGTCCCTAAACATCTCTGCTGTGACAGAAGCAGTCCCTAAACGTCTCTGCTGTAAGAGAACCGGTCCCTAAAGGTCTCTGCTGTAAGAGAACCGGTCCCTAAACATCTCTGCTGTAAGAGAACCAGTCCGTAAACATCTCTGCTGTAAGAAAACTGGTCCCTAAACGTCTCTGCTGTAAGACAACAGGTCCCTAAATGTCTCTGTTGTAAGAGAACCGGTCCCTAAACGTCTCTCCAATGAGAGAACCGGTCCCTAAACGTCTCTGCTGTAAGAGAACCGGTCCCTAAACGTCTCTCCTGTAAGAGAACTGGTCCCTAAACGTGTCTGCTGTGAGTGAACCAGTCCCTAAACATCTCTGCTGTGAGAGAATTAGTCCTTAAACGTCTCTGCTGTGACAGAAGCAGTCCCTAAACTTCTCTCCTGTGAGAGAACCGGACCCTAAACGTCTCTGCTGTGACAGAAGCAGTCACTAAACGTCTCTCCTGTGAGAGAACCGCTCCCTAAACATCTCTGCTGTGACAGAAGCAGTCCCTAAACGTCTCTGCTGTAAGAGAACCGGTCACTATACATCTCTGCTGTGAGAGAACCGGTCCCTAAACATCTCCGCTGTGAGAGAACCGGTCCCTAAACGTCTCTACTGTGAGAGAACCGGTCCCTAAACGTCTCTGCTGTGAGAGTACCGGTTCCTAAACGTCTCTGCTGTAAGAAAACCGGTCCCTAAACGTCTCTGCTGTGAGAGAACCAGACCCTAAACATCTCGGCTGTGAGAGAACCTGTCCTTAAACATCTATGCTGTGACAGAAGCAGTCCCTAAACGTCTCTGCTGTAAGACAACCGGTCCCTAAACATCTCTGCTGTAAGAGCACCGGTCCCTAAACGTCTCTCCTGTAAGAGAACCAGTCCCTAAACGTCTCTGCTGTAAGAGAACTGGTCCCTAAACGTCTCTGCTGTGAGACAACAGGTCCCTAAACGTCTCTGTTGTAAGAGAACCGGTCACTAAACGTCTCTCCAATGAGAGAACCGGTCCCTAAACGTCTCTGCTGTAAGAGAACCGGTCCCTAAACGTCTCTCCTGTAAGAGAACTGGTCCCTAAACGTGTCTGCTGTGAGAGAACCGGTCCCTAAACGTCTCTGCTGTGAGAGAACCGGTCCCTAAATGACTCTGCTGTGAGAGAACCGGTCCCTAAACGTCTCTGCTCTGAGAGAACCTGTCCCTAAACGTCTCTGCTGTGAGAGAACCGGTCCCTAAACGTTTCTCCTGTGAGAGAACCAGTCCCTAAACATCTCTGCTGTGAGAGAACCAGTCCTTAAACGTCTCTGCTGTGAGTGAACCGGTCCCTAAACGTCACTGCTGTAAGAGAACCAGTCCCTAAACGTCTGCTGTAAGAGAACCGGTCCCTAAACGTCTTTGCTGTAAGAGATCCGGTCCTTAAACGTCTCTGCTGTAAGAGAATAGGTCCCTGAACGTATCTGCTGTAAGAGAACCAGTCACTAAACGTCTCTGCTGTGAGAGAACCGGTCCCTAAACGTCTCTCCTGTAAGAGAACCGGTCCCTAAATGACTCTGCTGTGAGAGAACCTGTCCCTAAACGTCTCTGCTGTGATAGAACCAGTCCCTAAACGTTTCTCCTGTGAGTGAACCGGTCCCTAAACATCTCTCCTGTGAGAGAACCAGTCCCTAAACATCTCTGCTGTGAGAGAACCAGTCCCTAAACGTCTCTCCTTTGAGAGAACCGGTCCCTAAACGTCTCTGCTGTGACAGAAGCAGTCCCTAAACGTCTCTGCTGTGAGAGAACCGGTCCCTAAACGTTTCTCCTGTGAGAGAACCAGTCCCTAAACATCTCTGCTGTGAGAGAACCAGTCCTTAAACGTCTCTGCTGTGAAAGAACCAGTCCCTAAACGTCTCTCCTGTGAGAGAACCGGTCCCTAAACATCTCTGCTGTGACAGAAGCAATCCCTAAACGTCTCTGTTGTAAGAGAACCGGTCCCTAAACGTCTCTGCTGTAAGAGAACCGGTCCCTAAACATCTCTGCTGTAAGAGCACCGGTCCTTAAACGTCTCTCCTGTAAGGGAACCGGTCCCTAAACGTCTCTGCTGTGAGAGAACCAGTCCATAAACGTCTCTGCTGTGACAGAACCAGTCCTTAAACGTCTCTCCTGTGAGAGAATCGGTCCCTAAACGTCTCTGCTGTGGCAGAAGCAGTCCCTAAACGTCTCTGATGTTAGAGAACCGGTCCCTAAACATGTCTTCGGTAAGAGAACTGGTCCCTAAACGTGTCTGCTGTGAGAGAACCTGTCCCTAAACGTCTCTGCTGTAAGATAACCGGTCACTAAACGTCTCTCCTGTGAGAGAACCGGTCCCTAAACATGTCTTCGGTAAGAGAACTGGTCCTAAACGTGTCTGCTGTGAGAGAACCTGTCCCTAAACGTCTCTGCTGTAAGATAACCGGTCCCTAAACGTCTCTGCTGTGAGTGAACCGGTCCCTAAACGTCACTGCTGTAAGAGAACCAGTCCCTAAACGTCTGCTGTAAGAGAACCGGTCCCTAAACGTCTTTGCTGTAAGAGATCCGGTCCTTAAACGTCTCTGCTGTAAGAGAATAGGTCCCTGAACGTCTCTGCTGTAAGAGAACCAGTCACTAAACGTCTCTGCTGTGAGAGAACCGGTCCCTAAACGTCTCTGCTGTAAGATAACCGGTCCCTGAACGTCTCTGCTGTGAGAGAACCAGTCCCTAAACGTCTCTCCTTTGAGAGAACCGGTCCCTAAACGTCTCTGCTGTGACAGAAGCAGTCCCTAAACGTCTCTGCTGTAAGAGAACCGGTCACTACATGTCACTGTTGTAAGAGAACCGGTCCCTAAATGTCTCTGCTGTAAGAGAACCGGTCCCTTAACATCTCTGCTGTAAGATCACAGGTCCTTAAACGTCTCTCCTGTAAGAGATCCGGTCCCTAAACGTCTCTGCTGTGAGAGAACCAGTCCCTAAACGTCTCTGGTGTGAGAGAACCGGTCCCTAAACATGTCTGCTGTAAGAGAACTGGTCCCTAAACGTGTCTGCTGTGAGAGAACCTGTCCCTAAACGTCTCTGCTGTGAGATAACCGGTCCCTAAACGTCTCTGCTGTGAGTGAACCGGTCCCTAAACATCTCCTGTGAGAGAACCTGTCCCTAAACGTCTCTGCTGTGAGATAACTGGTCCCTAAACGTCTCTGCTGTGAGTGAACCGGTCCCTAAACATCTCCTGTGAGTGAACCGGTCCCTAAACATCTCCTGTGAGAGAACCGGTCCCTAAACGTCTCTGCTGTAAGAGAACCAGTCCCTAAACGTCTGCTGTAAGAGAACCAGTCCCTAAACGTCTTTGCTGTAAGAGATCTGGTCCTTAAACGTCTGCTGTAACAGAACCAGTCACTAAACTTATCTGCTGTGAGAGAACCGGTCCCTAAACATCTCTGCTGTTAGAAAACCGGTCCCTAAACGTCTCTCCTGTAAGAGAACCAGTCCCTAAACGTCTCTGCTGTGAGAGAACCAGTCCCTAAACGTCTCTCCTGTGAGAGAACCGGTCCCTAAACGTGTCTGCTGTAAGAGAACTGGTCCCTAAACATCTTGCTTTGAGAGAACCGGTCCCTAATTGTCTCTGCTGCGAGAGAACCGGTCCCTAAACATGTCTGCTTTGAGAGAACCAGTCCCTAAACGTCTCTCCTGGAAGAGAACCGGTCCCTAAACGTGTCTGCTGTAAGAGAACCGGTCCCTAAACGTTTCCCCTGTGAGAGAACCAGTCCCTAAACATCTCTGCTGTGAGAGAACCAGTACTTAAACATCTCTGCTGTGACAGAACCGGTCCCTAAAAGTTCTCCTGTAAGAGAACCGGTCCCTAAACGTCTCTCCTGTGAGACAACAGGTCCCTAAACGTCTCTGTTGTAAGAGAACCGGTCCCTGAACATCTCTCTTGTGAGAGAACCAGTTCCTAAACATCTCTGCTGTGACAGAACCAGTCCTTAAACGTCTCTGCTGTGACAGAACCAGTCCTTAAACGTCTCTGCTGTGACAGAACCAGTACTTAAACGTCTCTGCTGTGACAGAACCGGTCCCTAAATGTCTCTCCTGTAAGAGAACCGGTCCCTAAATGACTCTGCTGTGAGTGAACCGGTCCCTAAATGTCTCTGCTGTGAGAGAACCGGTCCCTAAACGTTTCTCCTGTGAGAGAACCAGTCCCTATACATCTCTGCTGTGACAGAACCGGTCCCTAAACGTCTCTCCTGTGAGAGAACCGGTCCCTAAACGTCTCTGCTGTAAGAGAACCGGTCCCTAAACGTCTCTCCTGTAAGAGATCTGGTCCCTAAACGTGTCTGCTGTGAGTGAACCAGTCCCTAAACATCTCTGCTGTGAGAGAACCAGTCCTTAAACGTCTCTGCTGTAACAGAAGCAGTCCCTAAACGTCTCTCCTGTGAGAGAACCGGACCCTAAACGTCTCTGCTGTGACAGAAGCAGTCACTAAACGTCTCTCCTGTGAGAGAACCGCTCCCTAAACATCTCTGCTGTGACAGAAGCAGTCCCTAAACGTCTCTGCTGTAAAAGAACCGGTCACTATACATCTCTGTTGTAAGAGAACCGGTCCCTAAACGTCTCTCCTGTGAGAGAACCGGTCCCTAAACATCTCTGCTGTGAGAGAACCAGTCCCTAAATGTCTCTGCTGTAAGAGAACCGGTCCCTAAACATCTCTGCTGTGAGAGAACCAGTCCCTAAACGTCTCTGCTGTGAGAAAACATGTCCCTAAAGAGAACCGGTAAGAGAACCGGTCCCTAAACATCTCTGCTGTAAGAGAACCAGTCCTTAAACGTCTCTGCTGTGAGAGAACCAGTCCCTAAACGTCTCTCCTGTGAGAGAACCAGTCCCTAAACGTCTCTAATGTGAGAGAACCAGTCCCTAAACGTCTCTCCTGTGAGAGAACCGGTCCCTAAACGTGTCTGCTGTAAGAGAACTGGTCCCTAAACATCTTGCTTTGAGAGAACCGGTCCCTAATTGTCTCTGCTGCGAGAGAACCGGTCCCTAAACATGTCTGCTTTGAGAGAACCAGTCCCTAAACGTCTCTCCTGGAAGAGAACCGGTCCCTAAACGTGTCTGCTGTAAGAGAACCGGTCCCTAAACGTTTCCCCTGTGAGAGAACCAGTCCCTAAACATCTCTGCTGTGAGAGAACCAGTACTTAAACATCTCTGCTGTGACAGAACCGGTCCCTAAAAGTCTCTCCTGTAAGAGAACCGGTCCCTAAACGTCTCTCCTGTGAGACAACAGGTCCCTAAACGTCTCTGTTGTAAGAGAACCGGTCCCTGAACATCTCTCTTGTGAGAGAACCAGTTCCTAAACATCTCTGCTGTGACAGAACCAGTCCTTAAACGTCTCTGCTGTGACAGAACCAGTCCTTAAACGTCTCTGCTGTGACAGAACCAGTACTTAAACGTCTCTGCTGTGACAGAACCGGTCCCTGAATGTCTCTCCTGTAAGAGAACCGGTCCCTAAATGACTCTGCTGTGAGTGAACCGGTCCCTAAATGTCTCTGCTGTGAGAGAACCGGTCCCTAAACGTTTCTCCTGTGAGAGAACCAGTCCCTATACATCTCTGCTGTGACAGAACCGGTCCCTAAACGTCTCTCCTGTGAGAGAACCGGTCCCTAAACGTCTCTGCTGTAAGAGAACCGGTCCCTAAACGTCTCTCCTGTAAGAGATCTGGTCCCTAAACGTGTCTGCTGTGAGTGAACCAGTCCCTAAACATCTCTGCTGTGAGAGAACCAGTCCTTAAACGTCTCTGCTGTGACAGAAGCAGTCCCTAAACGTCTCTCCTGTGAGAGAACCGGACCCTAAACGTCTCTGCTGTGACAGAAGCAGTCACTAAACGACTCTCCTGTCAGAGAACCGCTCCCTAAACATCTCTGCTGTGACAGAAGCAGTCCCTAAACGTCTCTGCTGTAAGATAACCGGTCACTATACATCTCTGTTGTAAGAGAACCGGTCCCTAAACGTCTCTCCTGTGAGAGAACCGGTCCCTAAACATCTCTGCTGTGAGAGAACCAGTCCCTAAATGTCTCTGCTGTGAGAGAACCGGTCCCTAAACATCTCTGCTGTGAGAGAACCAGTCCCTAAACGTCTCTGCTGTGAGAAAACATGTCCCTAAAGAGAACCGGTAAGAGAACCGGTCCCTAAACATCTCTGCTGTAAGAGAACCAGTCCTTAAACGTCTCTGCTGTGAAAGAAGGAGTCCCTAAACGTCTCTCCTGTGAGAGAACCGGTACCTAAACGTCTCTGCTGTGACAGAAGCAGTTCTTAAACGACTCTCATGTGAGAGAACCGGTCCCTAAAAATCTATGCTGTGACAGAAGCAGTCCCTAAACGTCTCTGCTGTAAGAGAACCGGTCCCTAAACGTCTCTGCTGTAAGAGAACCGGTCCCTAAACATCTCTGCTGTAAGAGCACCTGTCCCTAAACGTCTCTCCTGTAAGAGAACCGGTCCCTAAACATCTCTGCTGTAAGAGAACCAGTCCCTAAACATCTCTGCTGTAAGAAAACTGGTCCCTAAACGTCTCTGCTGTGAGACAACAGGTCCCTAAATGTCTCTGTTGTAAGAGAACCGGTCCCTAAACGTCTCTCCAATGAGAGAACCGGTCCCTAAACGTCTCTGCTGTAAGAGAACCGGTCCCTAAACGTCTCTCCTGTAAGAGAACTGGTCCCTAAACGTGTCTGCTGTGAGTGAACCAGTCCCTAAACTTCTCTGCTGTGAGTGAACCGGTCCCTAAACGTCTCTGCTCTGAGAGAACCTGTCCCTAAACGTCTCTGCTGTGAGAGAACCGGACCCTAAACGTCTCTGCTGTGACAGAAGCAGTCACTAAACGTCTCTCCTGTGAGAGAACCGCTCCCTAAACATCTCTGCTGTGACAGAAGCAGTCCCTAAACCTCTCTGCTGTAAGAGAACCGGTCACTATACATCTCTGTTGTAAGAGAACCGGTCCCTAAACGTCTCTCCTGTGAGAGAACCGGTCCCTAAACATCTCTGCTGTGAGAGAACCAGTCCCTAAATGTCTCTGCTGTGAGAGAACCGGTCCCTAAACATCTCTGCTGTGAGAGAACCTGTCCCTAAACGTCTCTGCTGTGAGAGAACCGGTCCCTAAACGTCTCTGCTGTGAGAGTACCGGTTCCTAAACGTCTCTGCTGTAAGAAAACCGGTCCCTAAACGTCTCTGCTGTGAGAGAACCAGACCCTAAACTACTCTGCTGTGAGAGAACCTGTCCTTAAACGTCTCTGCTTTGAAAGAAGGAGTCCCTAAACGTCTCTCCTGTGAGAGAAGCAGTCCTTAAACGACTCTCCTGTGAGAGAACCGGTCCCTAAACATCTATGCTGTGACAGAAGCAGTCCCTAAACGTCTCTGCTGTAAGACAACCGGTCCCTAAACATCTCTGCTGTAAGAGCACCGGTCCCTAAACGTCTCTCCTGTAAGAGAACCAGTCCCTAAACGTCTCTGCTGTAAGAGAACTGGTCCCGAAACGTCTCTGCTGTGAGACAACAGGTCCCTAAACGTCTCTGTTGTAAGAGAACTGGTCACTAAACGTCTCTCCAATGAGAGAACCGGTCCCTAAACGTCTCTGCTGTAAGAGAACCGGTCCCTAAACGTCTCTCCTGTAAGAGAACTGGTCCCTAAACGTGTCTGCTGTGAGAGAACCGGTCCCTAAACGTCTCTGCTGTGAGAGAACCGGTCCCTAAATGACTCTGCTGTGAGAGAACCGGTCCCTAAACGTCTCTGCTCTGAGAGAATCTGTCCCTAAACGTCTCTGCTGTGAGAGAACCGGTCTCTAAACGTTTCTCCTGTGAGAGAACCAGTCCCTAAACATCTCTGCTGTGAGAGAACCAGTCCTTAAACGTCTCTGCTGTGAGAGAACCAGTCCTTAAACGTCTCTCCTGTGAGAGAACCGGTCCTTAAACGTCTCTCCTGTAAGGGAACCGGTCCCTAAACGTCTCTGCTGTGAGAGAACCAGTCCATAAACGTCTCTGCTGTGACAGAACCAGTCCTTAAACGTCTCTCCTGTGAGAGAACCGGTCCCTAAACGTCTCTGCTGTGGCAGAAGCAGTCCCTAAACGTCTCTGATGTTAGAGAACTGGTCCCTAAACGTGTCTGCTGTGAGAGAACCTGTCCCTAAACGTCTCTGCTGTAAGATAACCGGTCACTAAACGTCTCTCCTGTGAGAGAACCGGTCCCTAAACATGTCTTCGGTAAGAGAACTGGTCCTAAACGTGTCTGCTGTGAGAGAACCTGTCCCTAAACGTCTGCTGTAAGAGAACCGGTCCCTAAACGTCTTTGCTGTAAGAGATCCGGTCCTTAAACGTCTCTGCTGTAAGAGAATAGGTCCCTGAACGTCTCTGCTGTAAGAGAACCAGTCACTAAACGTCTCTGCTGTAAGAGAACCAGTCACTAAACGTCTCTGCTGTGAGAGAACTGGTCCCTAAACGTCTCTCCTGTAAGAGAACCGGTCCCTAAACGTCTCTGCTGTGAGAGAACCAGTCCCTAAACGTTTCTCCTGTGAGTGAACCAGTCCCTAAACATCTCTGCTGTGAGAGAACCAGTCCCTAAACTTCTCTGGTGTTAGAGAACCGGTCCTTAAATGTCTCTGCTGTAAGAGAACCGGTCCCTAAACATCTCTGCTGTAAGAGAACCAGTCCTTAAACGTCTCTGCTGTGACAGAAGCAGTCCCTAAACGTCTCTCCTGTGAGAGAACCGGTCCCTAAACGTCTCTGCTGTGACAGAAGCAGTCCCTAAACGTCTCTGCTGTAAGAGAACCAGTCACTAAACATCTCTGCTGTGAGAGAACCGGTCCCTAAACGTCTCTCCTGTAAGAGAACCGGTCCCTAAACGTCTCTGCTGTGAGAGATCCAGTCCCTAAACGTCTCTGGTGTGAGAGAACCGGTCCCTAAACATGTCTGCTGTGAGAGAACCTGTCCCTAAACATCTCTGCTGTGAGATAACCGGTCCCTAAACGTCTCTGCTGTGAGTGAACCGGTCCCTAAACATCTCCTGTGAGTGAACCGGTCCCTAAACATCTCCTGTGAGAGAACCGGTCCCTAAACGTCTGCTGTAAGAGAACCAGTCCCTAAACGTCTTTGCTGTAAGAGATCTGGTCCTTAAACGTCTGCTGTAAGAGAACCAGTCACTAAACTTATCTGCAGTGAGAGAACCGGTCCCTAAACGTCTCTCCTGTAAGAGAACCGGTCCCTAAACGTCTCTGCTGTGAGAGAACCAGTCCCTAAACGTCTCTCCTGTAAGAGAACCGGTCCCTAAACGTCTCTGCTGTGAGAGAACCAGTCCCTAAACGTCTCTCCTGTGAGAGAACCGGTCCCTAAACGTGTCTGCTGTAAGAGAACTGGTCCCTAAACATCTCTGCTGTGAGAGAACCGGTCCCTAATTGTCTCTGCTGCGAGAGAACCGGTCCCTAAACATGTCTGCTTTGAGAGAACCAGTCCCTAAATGTCTCTCCTGGAAGAGAACCGGTCCCTAAACGTTTCCCCTGTGAGAGAACCAGTCCCTAAACATCTCTGCTGTGAGAGAACCAGTACTTAAACATCTCTGCTGTGACAGAACCGGTCCCTAAAAGTCTCTCCTGTAAGAGAACCGGTCCCTAAACGTCTCTCCTGTGAGACAACAGGTCCCTAAACGTCTCTGTTGTAAGAGAACCGGTCCCTGAACATCTCTCTTGTAAGACAACCAGTTCCTAAACATCTCTGCTGTGACAGAACCAGTCCTTAAACGTCTCTGCTGTGACAGAACCAGTCCTTAAACGTCTCTGCTGTGACAGAACCAGTACTTAAACGTCTCTGCTGTGACAGAACCGGTCCCTAAATGTCTCTCCTGTAAGAGAACCGGTCCCTAAATGACTCTGCTGTGAGTGAACCGGTCCCTAAATGTCTCTGCTGTGAGAGAACCGGTCCCTAAACGTTTTTCCTGTGAGAGAACCAGTCCCTAAACATCTCTCCTGTAAGAGAACCGGTCCCTAAACGTCTCTGCTGTGAGTGAACCGGTCCCTAAACGTCACTGCTGTAAGAGAACCAGTCCTTAAACGTCTGCTGTAAGAGAACCGGTCCCTAAACGTCTTTGCTGTAAGAGATCCGGTCCTTAAACGTCTCTGCTGTAAGAGAACCGGTCCCTAAACGTCTCTGCTGTAAGAGAACCAGTCACTAAACGTCTCTGCTGTGAGAGAACCAGTCCCTAAACGTCTCTGCTGTTGGAGAACCTGTCCCTAAACGTTTCTCCTGTGAGTGAACTTGTCCCTAAACATCTCTGCTGTGAGAGAACCAGTCCTTAAACATCTCTGCTGTGACAGAAGCAGTCCCTAAACGTCTCTGCTGTAAGAGAACCGGTCACTACATGTCACTGTTGTAAGAGAACCGGTCCCTAAATGTCTCTGCTGTAAGAGAACCGGTCCCTTAACATCTCTGCTGTAAGATCAAAGGTCCTTAAACGTCTCTCCTGTAAGAGCACCGGTCCCTAAACGTCTCTGCTGTGAGAGAAAAAGTCCCTAAACTTCTCTGGTGTGAGAGAACCGGTCCTTAAACGTCTCTGCTGTAAGAGAACCGGTCCCTAAACGTCTCTGATGTGACAGAAGCAGTCCCTAAACGTCTCTGCTGTAAGAGAACCGGTCACTACATGTCACTGTTGTAAGAGAACCGGTCCCTAAATGTCTCTGCTGTAAGAGAACCGGTCCCTTAACATCTCTGCTGTAAGATCACAGGTCCTTAAACGTCTCTGCTGTGACAGAAGCAGTCCCTAAACGTCTCTCCTGTGAGAGAACCGGTCCCTAAACGTCTCTGCTGTGACAGAAGCAGTCCCTAAACGTCTCTGCTGTAAGAGAACCGGTCCCTAAATGTCTCTCCTGTAAGATAACCGGTCCCTTAACATCTCTGCTGTAAGAGAACAGGTCCTTAAACGTCTCTCCTGTAAGAGATCCGGTCCCTAAACGTCTCTGCTGTGAGAGAACCAGTCCCTAAACGTCTCTGGTGTGAGAGAACCGGTCCCTAAACATGTCTGCTGTAAGAGAACTGGTCCCTAAACGTGTCTGCTGTGAGAGAACCTGTCCCTAAACGTCTCTGCTGTGAGATAACCGGTCCCTAAACGTCTCTGCTGTGAGTGAACAGATCCCTAAACATCTCCTGTGAGAGAACCTGTCCCTAAACGTCTTTGCTGTGAGATAACCGGTCCCTAAACGTCTCTGCTGTGAGTGAACCGGTCCCTAACATCTCCTGTGAGTGAACCGGTCCCTAAACATCTCCTGTGAGAGAACCGGTCCCTAAACGTCTCTGCTGTAAGAGAACCAGTCCCTAAACGTCTGCTGTAAGAGAACCAGTCCCTAAACGTCTTTGCTGTAAGAGATCTGGTCCTTAAACGTCTGCTGTAAGAGAACCAGTCACTAAACTTATCTGCTGTGAGAGAACCGGTCCCTAAACATCTCTGCTGTTAGAAAACCGGTCCCTAAACGTCTCTCCTGTAAGAGAACCAGTCCCTAAACGTCTCTGCTGTGAGAGAACCAGTCCCTAAACGTCTCTCCTGTGAGAGAACCGGTCCTTAAACGTGTCTGCTGTAAGAGAACTGGTCCCTAAACATCTTGCTGTGAGAGAACCGGTCCCTAATTGTCTCTGCTGCGAGAGAACCGGTCCCTAAACATGTCTGCTTTGAGAGAACCAGTCCCTAAACGTCTCTCCTGGAAGAGAACCGGTCCCTAAACGTGTCTGCTGTAAGAGAACCGGTCCCTAAACGTTTCCCCTGTGAGAGAACCAGTCCCTAAACATCTCTGCTGTGAGAGAACCAGTACTTAAACATCTCTGCTGTGACAGAACCGGTCCCTAAAAGTCTCTCCTGTAAGAGAACCGGTCCCTAAACGTCTCTCCTGTGAGACAACAGGTCCCTAAACGTCTCTGTTGTAAGAGAACCGGTCCCTGAACATCTCTCTTGTGAGAGAACCAGTTCCTAAACATCTCTGCTGTGACAGAACCAGTCCTTAAACGTCTCTGCTGTGACAGAACCAGTCCTTAAACGTCTCTGCTGTGACAGAACCAGTACTTAAATGTCTCTGCTGTGACAGAACCGGTCCCTAAATGTCTCTCCTGTAAGAGAACCGGTCCCTAAATGACTCTGCTGTGAGTGAACCGGTCCCTAAATGTCTCTGCTGTGAGAGAACCGGTCCCTAAACGTTTCTCCTGTGAGAGAACCAGTCCCTATACATCTCTGCTGTGACAGAACCGGTCCCTAAACGTCTCTCCTGTGAGAGAACCGGTCCCTAAACGTCTCTGCTGTAAGAGAACCGGTCCCTAAACGTCTCTCCTGTAAGAGATCTGGTCCCTAAACGTGTCTGCTGTGAGTGAACCAGTCCCTAAACATCTCTGCTGTGAGAGAACCAGTCCTTAAACGTCTCTGCTGTGACAGAAGCAGTCCCTAAACGTCTCTCCTGTGAGAGAACCGGACCCTAAACGTCTCTGCTGTGACAGAAGCAGTCACTAAACGTCTCTCCTGTGAGAGAACCGCTCCCTAAACATCTCTGCTGTGACAGAAGCAGTCCCTAAACGTCTCTGCTGTAAGAGAACCGGTCACTATACATCTCTGTTGTAAGAGAACCGGTCCCTAAACGTCTCTCCTGTGAGAGAACCGGTCCCTAAACATCTCTGCTGTGAGAGAACCAGTCCCTAAATGTCTCTGCTGTGAGAGAACCGGTCCCTAAACATCTCTGCTGTGAGAGAACCAGTCCCTAAACGTCTCTGCTGTGAGAAAACATGTCCCTAAAGAGAACCGGTAAGAGAACCGGTCCCTAAACATCTCTGCTGTAAGAGAACCAGTCCTTAAACGTCTCTGCTGTGAAAGAAGGAGTCCCTAAACGTCTCTCCTGTGAGAGAACCGGTACCTAAACGTCTCTGCTGTGACAGAAGCAGTTCTTAAACGACTCTCATGTGAGAGAACCGGTCCCTAAACATCTATGCTGTGACAAAAGCAGTCCCTAAACGTCTCTGCTGTAAGAGAACCGGTCCCTAAACGTCTCTGCTGTAAGAGAACCAGTCACTAAACGTCTCTGCTGTGAGAGAACCAGTCCCTAAACGTCTCTGCTGTTGGAGAACCTGTCCCTAAACGTTTCTCCTGTGAGTGAACTTGTCCCTAAACATCTCTGCTGTGAGAGAACCAGTCCTTAAACATCTCTGCTGTGACAGAAGCAGTCCCTAAACGTCTCTGCTGTAAGAGAACCGGTCACTACATGTCACTGTTGTAAGAGAACCGGTCCCTAAATGTCTCTGCTGTAAGAGAACCGGTCCCTTAACATCTCTGCTGTAAGATCAAAGGTCCTTAAACGTCTCTCCTGTAAGAGCACCGGTCCCTAAACGTCTCTGCTGTGAGAGAAAAAGTCCCTAAACTTCTCTGGTGTGAGAGAACCGGTCCTTAAACGTCTCTGCTGTAAGAGAACCGGTCCCTAAACGTCTCTGATGTGACAGAAGCAGTCCCTAAACGTCTCTGCTGTAAGAGAACCGGTCACTACATGTCACTGTTGTAAGAGAACCGGTCCCTAAATGTCTCTGCTGTAAGAGAACCGGTCCCTTAACATCTCTGCTGTAAGATCACAGGTCCTTAAACGTCTCTGCTGTGACAGAAGCAGTCCCTAAACGTCTCTCCTGTGAGAGAACCGGTCCCTAAACGTCTCTGCTGTGACAGAAGCAGTCCCTAAACGTCTCTGCTGTAAGAGAACCGGTCCCTAAATGTCTCTCCTGTAAGATAACCGGTCCCTTAACATCTCTGCTGTAAGAGAACAGGTCCTTAAACGTCTCTCCTGTAAGAGATCCGGTCCCTAAACGTCTCTGCTGTGAGAGAACCAGTCCCTAAACGTCTCTGGTGTGAGAGAACCGGTCCCTAAACATGTCTGCTGTAAGAGAACTGGTCCCTAAACGTGTCTGCTGTGAGAGAACCTGTCCCTAAACGTCTCTGCTGTGAGATAACCGGTCCCTAAACGTCTCTGCTGTGAGTGAACAGATCCCTAAACATCTCCTGTGAGAGAACCTGTCCCTAAACGTCTCTGCTGTGAGATAACCGGTCCCTAAACGTCTCTGCTGTGAGTGAACCGGTCCCTAAACATCTCCTGTGAGTGAACCGGTCCCTAAACATCTCCTGTGAGAGAACCGGTCCCTAAACGTCTCTGCTGTAAGAGAACCAGTCCCTAAACGTCTGCTGTAAGAGAACCAGTCCCTAAACGTCTTTGCTGTAAGAGATCTGGTCCTTAAACGTCTGCTGTAAGAGAACCAGTCACTAAACTTATCTGCTGTGAGAGAACCGGTCCCTAAACATCTCTGCTGTTAGAAAACCGGTCCCTAAATGTCTCTCCTGTAAGAGAACCAGTCCCTAAACGTCTCTGCTGTGAGAGAACCAGTCCCTAAACGTCTCTCCTGTGAGAGAACCGGTCCTTAAACGTGTCTGCTGTAAGAGAACTGGTCCCTAAACATCTTGCTGTGAGAGAACCGGTCCCTAATTGTCTCTGCTGCGAGAGAACCGGTCCCTAAACATGTCTGCTTTGAGAGAACCAGTCCCTAAACGTCTCTCCTGGAAGAGAACCGGTCCCTAAACGTGTCTGCTGTAAGAGAACCGGTCCCTAAACGTTTCCCCTGTGAGAGAACCAGTCCCTAAACATCTCTGCTGTGAGAGAACCAGTACTTAAACATCTCTGCTGTGACAGAACCGGTCCCTAAAAGTCTCTCCTGTAAGAGAACCGGTCCCTAAACGTCTCTCCTGTGAGACAACAGGTCCCTAAACGTCTCTGTTGTAAGAGAACCGGTCCCTGAACATCTCTCTTGTGAGAGAACCAGTTCCTAAACATCTCTGCTGTGACAGAACCAGTCCTTAAACGTCTCTGCTGTGACAGAACCAGTCCTTAAACGTCTCTGCTGTGACAGAACCAGTACTTAAATGTCTCTGCTGTGACAGAACCGGTCCCTAAATGTCTCTCCTGTAAGAGAACCGGTCCCTAAATGACTCTGCTGTGAGTGAACCGGTCCCTAAATGTCTCTGCTGTGAGAGAACCGGTCCCTAAACGTTTCTCCTGTGAGAGAACCAGTCCCTATACATCTCTGCTGTGACAGAACCGGTCCCTAAACGTCTCTCCTGTGAGAGAACCGGTCCCTAAACGTCTCTGCTGTAAGAGAACCGGTCCCTAAACGTCTCTCCTGTAAGAGATCTGGTCCCTAAACGTGTCTGCTGTGAGTGAACCAGTCCCTAAACATCTCTGCTGTGAGAGAACCAGTCCTTAAACGTCTCTGCTGTGACAGAAGCAGTCCCTAAACGTCTCTCCTGTGAGAGAACCGGACCCTAAACGTCTCTGCTGTGACAGAAGCAGTCACTAAACGTCTCTCCTGTGAGAGAACCGCTCCCTAAACATCTCTGCTGTGACAGAAGCAGTCCCTAAACGTCTCTGCTGTAAGAGAACCGGTCACTATACATCTCTGTTGTAAGAGAACCGGTCCCTAAACGTCTCTCCTGTGAGAGAACCGGTCCCTAAACATCTCTGCTGTGAGAGAACCAGTCCCTAAATGTCTCTGCTGTGAGAGAACCGGTCCCTAAACATCTCTGCTGTGAGAGAACCAGTCCCTAAACGTCTCTGCTGTGAGAAAACATGTCCCTAAAGAGAACCGGTAAGAGAACCGGTCCCTAAACATCTCTGCTGTAAGAGAACCAGTCCTTAAACGTCTCTGCTGTGAAAGAAGGAGTCCCTAAACGTCTCTCCTGTGAGAGAACCGGTACCTAAACGTCTCTGCTGTGACAGAAGCAGTTCTTAAACGACTCTCATGTGAGAGAACCGGTCCCTAAACATCTATGCTGTGACAGAAGCAGTCCCTAAACGTCTCTGCTGTAAGAGAACCGGTCCCTAAACGTCTCTGCTGTAAGAGAACCAGTCACTAAACGTCTCTGCTGTGAGAGAACCAGTCCCTAAACGTCTCTGCTGTTGGAGAACCTGTCCCTAAACGTTTCTCCTGTGAGTGAACTTGTCCCTAAACATCTCTGCTGTGAGAGAACCAGTCCTTAAACATCTCTGCTGTGACAGAAGCAGTCCCTAAACGTCTCTGCTGTAAGAGAACCGGTCACTACATGTCACTGTTGTAAGAGAACCGGTCCCTAAATGTCTCTGCTGTAAGAGAACCGGTCCCTTAACATCTCTGCTGTAAGATCAAAGGTCCTTAAACGTCTCTCCTGTAAGAGCACCGGTCCCTAAACGTCTCTGCTGTGAGAGAAAAAGTCCCTAAACTTCTCTGGTGTGAGAGAACCGGTCCTTAAACGTCTCTGCTGTAAGAGAACCGGTCCCTAAACGTCTCTGATGTGACAGAAGCAGTCCCTAAACGTCTCTGCTGTAAGAGAACCGGTCACTACATGTCACTGTTGTAAGAGAACCGGTCCCTAAATGTCTCTGCTGTAAGAGAACCGGTCCCTTAACATCTCTGCTGTAAGATCACAGGTCCTTAAACGTCTCTGCTGTGACAGAAGCAGTCCCTAAACGTCTCTCCTGTGAGAGAACCGGTCCCTAAACGTCTCTGCTGTGACAGAAGCAGTCCCTAAACGTCTCTGCTGTAAGAGAACCGGTCCCTAAATGTCTCTCCTGTAAGATAACCGGTCCCTTAACATCTCTGCTGTAAGAGAACAGGTCCTTAAACGTCTCTCCTGTAAGAGATCCGGTCCCTAAACGTCTCTGCTGTGAGAGAACCAGTCCCTAAACGTCTCTGGTGTGAGAGAACCGGTCCCTAAACATGTCTGCTGTAAGAGAACTGGTCCCTAAACGTGTCTGCTGTGAGAGAACCTGTCCCTAAACGTCTCTGCTGTGAGATAACCGGTCCCTAAACGTCTCTGCTGTGAGTGAACAGATCCCTAAACATCTCCTGTGAGAGAACCTGTCCCTAAACGTCTCTGCTGTGAGATAACCGGTCCCTAAACGTCTCTGCTGTGAGTGAACCGGTCCCTAAACATCTCCTGTGAGTGAACCGGTCCCTAAACATCTCCTGTGAGAGAACCGGTCCCTAAACGTCTCTGCTGTAAGAGAACCAGTCCCTAAACGTCTGCTGTAAGAGAACCAGTCCCTAAACGTCTTTGCTGTAAGAGATCTGGTCCTTAAACGTCTGCTGTAAGAGAACCAGTCACTAAACTTATCTGCTGTGAGAGAACCGGTCCCTAAACATCTCTGCTGTTAGAAAACCGGTCCCTAAACGTCTCTCCTGTAAGAGAACCAGTCCCTAAACGTCTCTGCTGTGAGAGAACCAGTCCCTAAACGTCTCTCCTGTGAGAGAACCGGTCCTTAAACGTGTCTGCTGTAAGAGAACTGGTCCCTAAACATCTTGCTGTGAGAGAACCGGTCCCTAATTGTCTCTGCTGCGAGAGAACCGGTCCCTAAACATGTCTGCTTTGAGAGAACCAGTCCCTAAACGTCTCTCCTGGAAGAGAACCGGTCCCTAAACGTGTCTGCTGTAAGAGAACCGGTCCCTAAACGTTTCCCCTGTGAGAGAACCAGTCCCTAAACATCTCTGCTGTGAGAGAACCAGTACTTAAACATCTCTGCTGTGACAGAACCGGTCCCTAAAAGTCTCTCCTGAAGAGAACCGGTCCCTAAACGTCTCTCCTGTGAGACAACAGGTCCCTAAACGTCTCTGTTGTAAGAGAACCGGTCCCTGAACATCTCTCTTGTGAGAGAACCAGTTCCTAAACATCTCTGCTGTGACAGAACCAGTCCTTAAACGTCTCTGCTGTGACAGAACCAGTCCTTAAACGTCTCTGCTGTGACAGAACCAGTACTTAAATGTCTCTGCTGTGACAGAACCGGTCCCTAAATGTCTCTCCTGTAAGAGAACCGGTCCCTAAATGACTCTGCTGTGAGTGAACCGGTCCCTAAATGTCTCTGCTGTGAGAGAACCGGTCCCTAAACGTTTCTCCTGTGAGAGAACCAGTCCCTATACATCTCTGCTGTGACAGAACCGGTCCCTAAACGTCTCTCCTGTGAGAGAACCGGTCCCTAAACGTCTCTGCTGTAAGAGAACCGGTCCCTAAACGTCTCTCCTGTAAGAGATCTGGTCCCTAAACGTGTCTGCTGTGAGTGAACCAGTCCCTAAACATCTCTGCTGTGAGAGAACCAGTCCTTAAACGTCTCTGCTGTGACAGAAGCAGTCCCTAAACGTCTCTCCTGTGAGAGAACCGGACCCTAAACGTCTCTGCTGTGACAGAAGCAGTCACTAAACGTCTCTCCTGTGAGAGAACCGCTCCCTAAACATCTCTGCTGTGACAGAAGCAGTCCCTAAACGTCTCTGCTGTAAGAGAACCGGTCACTATACATCTCTGTTGTAAGAGAACCGGTCCCTAAACGTCTCTCCTGTGAGAGAACCGGTCCCTAAACATCTCTGCTGTGAGAGAACCAGTCCCTAAATGTCTCTGCTGTGAGAGAACCGGTCCCTAAACATCTCTGCTGTGAGAGAACCAGTCCCTAAACGTCTCTGCTGTGAGAAAACATGTCCCTAAAGAGAACCGGTAAGAGAACCGGTCCCTAAACATCTCTGCTGTAAGAGAACCAGTCCTTAAACGTCTCTGCTGTGAAAGAAGGAGTCCCTAAACGTCTCTCCTGTGAGAGAACCGGTACCTAAACGTCTCTGCTGTGACAGAAGCAGTTCTTAAACGACTCTCATGTGAGAGAACCGGTCCCTAAACATCTATGCTGTGACAAAAGCAGTCCCTAAACGTCTCTGCTGTAAGAGAACCGGTCCCTAAACGTCTCTGCTGTAAGAGAACCGGTCCCTAAACATCTCTGCTGTAAGAGCACCGGTCCCTAAACGTCTCTCCTGTAAGAGAACCGGTCCCTAAACATCTCTGCTGTAAGAGAACCAGTCCCTAAACATCTCTGCTGTAAGAAAACTGGTCCCTAAACGTCTCTGCTGTGAGACAACAGGTCCCTAAATGTCTCTGTTGTAAGAGAACCGGTCCCTAAACGTCTCTCCAATGAGAGAACCGGTCCCTAAACGTCTCTGCTGTAAGAGAACCGGTCCCTAAACGTCTCTCCTGTAAGAGAACTGGTCCCTAAACGTGTCTGCTGTGAGTGAACCAGTCCCTAAACTTCTCTCCTGTGAGTGAACCGGTCCCTAAACGTCTCTGCTCTGAGAGAACCTGTCCCTAAACGTCTCTGCTGTGAGAGAACCGGACCCTAAACGTCTCTGCTGTGACAGAAGCAGTCACTAAACATCTCTCCTGTGAGAGAACCGCTCCCTAAACATCTCTGCTGTGACAGAAGCAGTCCCTAAACGTCTCTGCTGTAAGAGAACCGGTCACTATACATCTCTGTTGTAAGAGAACCGGTCCCTAAACGTCTCTCCTGTGAGAGAACCGGTCCCTAAACATCTCTGCTGTGAGAGAACCAGTCCCTAAATGTCTCTGCTGTGAGAGAACCGGTCCCTAAACATCTCTGCTGTGAGAGAACCGGTCCCTAAACGTCTCTGCTGTGAGAGAACCGGTCCCTAAACGTCTCTGCTGTGAGAGTACCGGTTCCTAAACGTCTCTGCTGTAAGAAAACCGGTCCCTAAACGTCTCTGCTGTGAGAGAACCAGACCCTAAACTACTCTGCTGTGAGAGAACCTGTCCTTAAACGTCTCTGCTGTGAAAGAAGGAGTCCCTAAACGTCTCTCCTGTGAGAGAAGCAGTCCTTAAACGACTCTCCTGTGAGAGAACCGGTCCCTAAACATCTATGCTGTGACAGAAGCAGTCCCTAAACGTCTCTGCTGTAAGACAACCGGTCCCTAAACATCTCTGCTGTAAGAGCACCGGTCCCTAAACGTCTCTCCTGTAAGAGAACCAGTCCCTAAACGTCTCTGCTGTAAGAGAACTGGTCCCTAAACGTCTCTGCTGTGAGACAACAGGTCCCTAAACGTCTCTGTTGTAAGAGAACTGGTCACTAAACGTCTCTCCAATGAGAGAACCGGTCCCTAAACGTCTCTGCTGTAAGAGAACCGGTCCCTAAATGTCTCTCCTGTAAGAGAACTGGTCCCTAAACGTGTCTGCTGTGAGAGAACCGGTCCCTAAACGTCTCTGCTGTGAGAGAACCGGTCCCTAAATGACTCTGCTGTGAGAGAACCGGTCCCTAAACGTCTCTGCTCTGAGAGAATCTGTCCCTAAACGTCTCTGCTGTGAGAGAACCGGTCTCTAAACGTTTCTCCTGTGAGAGAACCAGTCCCTAAACATCTCTGCTGTGAGAGAACCAGTCCTTAAACGTCTCTGCTGTGAGAGAACCAGTCCTTAAACGTCTCTCCTGTGAGAGAACCGGTCCTTAAACGTCTCTCCTGTAAGGGAACCGGTCCCTAAACGTCTCTGCTGTGAGAGAACCAGTCCATAAACGTCTCTGCTGTGACAGAACCAGTCCTTAAACGTCTCTCCTGTGAGAGAACCGGTCCCTAAACGTCTCTGCTGTGGCAGAAGCAGTCCCTAAACGTCTCTGATGTTAGAGAACTGGTCCCTAAACGTGTCTGCTGTGAGAGAACCTGTCCCTAAACGTCTCTGCTGTAAGATAACCGGTCACTAAACGTCTCTCCTGTGAGAGAACCGGTCCCTAAACATGTCTTCGGTAAGAGAACTGGTCCTAAACGTGTCTGCTGTGAGAGAACCTGTCCCTAAACGTCTGCTGTAAGAGAACCGGTCCCTAAACGTCTTTGCTGTAAGAGATCCGGTCCTTAAACGTCTCTGCTGTAAGAGAATAGGTCCCTGAACGTCTCTGCTGTAAGAGAACCAGTCACTAAACGTCTCTGCTGTAAGAGAACCAGTCACTAAACGTCTCTGCTGTGAGAGAACCGGTCCCTAAACGTCTCTCCTGTAAGAGAACCGGTCCCTAAACGTCTCTGCTGTGAGAGAACCAGTCCCTAAACGTTTCTCCTGTGAGTGAACCAGTCCCTAAACATCTCTGCTGTGAGAGAACCAGTCCCTAAACTTCTCTGGTGTTAGAGAACCGGTCCTTAAATGTCTCTGCTGTAAGAGAACCGGTCCCTAAACGTCTCTGCTGTAAGAGAACCAGTCCTTAAACGTCTCTGCTGTGACAGAAGCAGTCCCTAAACGTCTCTCCTGTGAGAGAACCGGTCCCTAAACGTCTCTGCTGTGACAGAAGCAGTCCCTAAACGTCTCTGCTGTAAGAGAACCAGTCACTAAACGTCTCTGCTGTGAGAGAACCGGTCCCTAAACGTCTCTCCTGTAAGAGAACCGGTCCCTAAACGTCTCTGCTGTGAGAGAACCAGTCCCTAAACGTCTCTGGTGTGAGAGAACCGGTCCCTAAACATGTCTGCTGTAAGAGAACTGGTCCCTAAACGTGTCTGCTGTGAGAGAACCTGTCCCTAAACGTCTCTGCTGTGAGATAACCGGTCCCTAAACGTCTCTGCTGTGAGTGAACCGGTCCCTAAACTTCTCTGGTGTGAGAGAACCGGTCCTTAAACGTCTCTCCTGTAAGAGAACCGGTCACTAAACATCTCTGCTGTAAGAGAACCAGTCACTAAACGTCTCTGCTGTGAGAGAACCAGTCCCTAAACTTCTCTGGTGTGAGAGAACCGGTCCTTAAACGTCTCTCCTGTAAGAGAACCGGTCACTAAACGTCTCTGCTGTAAGAGAACCGGTCCCTAAACGTCTCTCCTATAAGAGAACCAGTCACTAAACGTCTCTGCTGTGAGAGAACCGGTCCCTAAACGTCTCTCCTATAAGAGAACCGGTCACTAAACGTCTCTGCTGTGAGAGAACCAGTCCATAAACATCTCTGCTGTGACAGAAGCAGTCCCTAAACGTCTCTCCTGTGAGAGAACCGGTCCCTAAACGTCTCTGCTGTGACAGAAGCAGTCCCAAAACGTCTCTGCTGTAAGAGAACCGGTCCCTAAATGTCTCTGCTGTAAGATAACCGGTCCCTTAACATATCTGCTGTAAGAGCACAGGTCCTTAAACATCTCTCCTGTAAGAGAACCGGTCCCTAAACGTCTCTGCTGTGAGAGAACCAGTCCCTAAACGTGTCTGCTGTAAGAGAACTGGTCCCTAAACGTGTCTGCTGTGAGAGAACCGGTCCCTAAACGTCTCTGCTGTGAGTGAACCGGTCCCTAAACATCTCTGCTGTGAGATAACCGGTCCCTAAACGTCTCTGCTGTGAGTGAACCGGTCCCTAAACATCTCCTGTGAGAGAACCTGTCCCTAAACGTCTCTGCTGTGAGATAACCGGTCCCTAAACGTCTCTGCTGTGAGTGAACCGGTCCCTAAACATCTCCTGTGAGTGAACCGGTCCCTAAACATCTCCTGTGAGAGAACCTGTCCCTAAACGTCTCTGCTGTAAGAGAACCGGTCCCTAAACGTCTCTGCTGTAAGAGAACCAATCCCTAAACATCTCTGCTGTTAGAAAACCGGTCCCTAAACGTCTTTCCTGTAAGAGAACCGGTCCCTAAACGTCTCTGCTGTGACAGAAGCATTCCCTAAACGTTTGTCCTGTGAGAGAACCAGTCCCTAAACGTCTCTGCTGTGAGAGAACCGGTCCCTAAACGTCTCTCCTGTAAGAGAACCGGTACTTAAATGACTCTGCTGTAAGAGAACCGGTCCCTGAACGTCTCTCCTGTAAGAGAACCAGTCCCTAAACATCTCTGCTGTGACAGAACCAGTCCTTAAATGTCTCTGCTGTGACAGAACCAGTCCTTAAACGTGTATGCTGTAAGAGAACCGGTCCCTAAACGTCTCTCCTCTAAGAGAACCGGTCCTTAAACGTGTCTGCTGTGAGAGAACCAGTCCCTAAACGTGTATGCTGTAAGAGAACCGGTCCCTAAACGTCTCTCCTCTAAGAGAACCGGTCCTTAAACGTGTCTGCTGTGAGAGAACCAGTCCCTAAACGTCTCTCCTGGAAGAGAACCGGTCCCTAAACGTGTCTGCTGTAAGAATACCGGTCCCTAAACGTCTGCTGTAAGAGAACCGGTCCCTAAACGTCTCTCCTGTAAGAGAACCAGTCCCTAAACGTCTCTGCTGTGAGAGAACCAGTCCCTAAACGTCTCTCCTGTAAGAGAACCGGTCCCTAAACGTGTCTGCTGTAAGAGAACTGGTCCCTAAACATCTCTGCTGTAAGAGAACCGGTCCCTCATTGTCTCTGCTGCGAGGGAACCGGTCCCTAAACATGTCTGCTGTAAGAGAACCGGTCCCTAAACGTCTCTCATGTGAGAGAATCGGTCCCTAAATGTCTCTCCTTTGAGAGAACCAGTCGCTAAACGTCTCTGCTGTGAGAGAACCAGTCCCTAAACGTTTCTGCTGTGAGAGAACCGGTCCCTAAACGTCTCTCCTGTAAGAGAACCGGTCCCTAACCGTCTCTCCTGTAAGAGAACCGGTCCCTAACCGTCTCTCCTGTAAGAGAACCGGTCCCTAAACGTGTCTGCTGTGAGAGAACCGGTCCCTAAACGTGTCTGCTGTAAGAGAACCGGTCCCTAAACGTCTCTGCTGTGAGAGAACAGGTCCCTAAACATGTCTGCTGTAAGAGAACCGGTCCCTAAATGTCTCTGCTGTAAGAGAACCGGTACCTAAACGTCTCTGCTGTGAGAGAACCGGTCCCTAAACGTGTCTGCTGTGAGAGAACCTGTCCCTAAACGTCTCTGCTGTAAGATAACCGGTCACTAAACGTCTCTCCTGTGAGAGAACCGGTCCCTAAACATGTCTTCGGTAAGAGAACTGGTCCTAAACGTGTCTGCTGTGAGAGAACCTGTCCCTAAACGTCTGCTGTAAGAGAACCGGTCCCTAAACGTCTTTGCTGTAAGAGATCCGGTCCTTAAACGTCTCTGCTGTAAGAGAATAGGTCCCTGAACGTCTCTGCTGTAAGAGAACCAGTCACTAAACGTCTCTGCTGTAAGAGAACCAGTCACTAAACGTCTCTGCTGTGAGAGAACCGGTCCCTAAACGTCTCTCCTGTAAGAGAACCGGTCCCTAAACGTCTCTGCTGTGAGAGAACCAGTCCCTAAACGTTTCTCCTGTGAGTGAACCAGTCCCTAAACATCTCTGCTGTGAGAGAACCAGTCCCTAAACTTCTCTGGTGTTAGAGAACCGGTCCTTAAATGTCTCTGCTGTAAGAGAACCGGTCCCTAAACGTCTCTGCTGTGAGAGAACCAGTCCCTAAACGTTTCTCCTGTGAGTGAACCAGTCCCTAAACATCTCTGCTGTGAGAGAACCAGTCCCTAAACTTCTCTGGTGTTAGAGAACCGGTCCTTAAATGTCTCTGCTGTAAGAGAACCGGTCCCTAAACGTCTCTGCTGTAAGAGAACCAGTCCTTAAACGTCTCTGCTGTGACAGAAGCAGTCCCTAAACGTCTCTCCTGTGAGAGAACCGGTCCCTAAACGTCTCTGCTGTGACAGAAGCAGTCCCTATAAACGTCTCTGCTGTAAGAGAACCAGTCACTAAACGTCTCTGCTGTGAGAGAACCGGTCCCTAAACGTCTCTCCTGTAAGAGAACCGGTCCCTAAACGTCTCTGCTGTGAGAGAACCAGTCCCTAAACGTCTCTGGTGTGAGAGAACCGGTCCCTAAACATGTCTGCTGTAAGAGAACTGGTCCCTAAACGTGTCTGCTGTGAGAGAACCTGTCCCTAAACGTCTCTGCTGTGAGATAACCGGTCCCTAAACGTCTCTGCTGTGAGTGAACCGGTCCCTAAACTTCTCTGGTGTGAGAGAACCGGTCCTTAAACGTCTCTCCTGTAAGAGAACCGGTCACTAAACATCTCTGCTGTAAGAGAACCAGTCACTAAACGTCTCTGCTGTGAGAGAACCAGTCCCTAAACTTCTCTGGTGTGAGAGAACCGGTCCTTAAACGTCTCTCCTGTAAGAGAACCGGTCACTAAACGTCTCTGCTGTAAGAGAACCGGTCCCTAAACGTCTCTCCTATAAGAGAACCAGTCACTAAACGTCTCTGCTGTGAGAGAACCGGTCCCTAAACGTCTCTCCTATAAGAGAACCGGTCACTAAACGTCTCTGCTGTGAGAGAACCAGTCCATAAACGTCTCTGCTGTGACAGAAGCAGTCCCTAAACGTCTCTCCTGTGAGAGAACCGGTCCCTAAACGTCTCTGCTGTGACAGAAGCAGTCCCAAAACGTCTCTGCTGTAAGAGAACCGGTCCCTAAATGTCTCTGCTGTAAGATAACCGGTCCCTTAACATATCTGCTGTAAGAGCACAGGTCCTTAAACATCTCTCCTGTAAGAGAACCGGTCCCTAAACGTCTCTGCTGTGAGAGAACCAGTCCCTAAACGTGTCTGCTGTAAGAGAACTGGTCCCTAAACGTGTCTGCTGTGAGAGAACCGGTCCCTAAACGTCTCTGCTGTGAGTGAACCGGTCCCTAAACATCTCTGCTGTGAGATAACCGGTCCCTAAACGTCTCTGCTGTGAGTGAACCGGTCCCTAAACATCTCCTGTGAGAGAACCTGTCCCTAAACGTCTTTGCTGTGAGATAACCGGTCCCTAAACGTCTCTGCTGTGAGTGAAACGGTCCCTAAACATCTCCTGTGAGTGAACCGGTCCCTAAACATCTCCTGTGAGAGAACCTGTCCCTAAACGTCTCTGCTGTAAGAGAACCGGTCCCTAAACGTCTCTGCTGTAAGAGAACCAATCCCTAAACATCTCTGCTGTTAGAAAACCGGTCCCTAAACGTCTTTCCTGTAAGAGAACCGGTCCCTAAACGTCTCTGCTGTGACAGAAGCATTCCCTAAACGTTTGTCCTGTGAGAGAACCAGTCCCTAAACGTCTCTGCTGTGAGAGAACCGGTCCCTAAACGTCTCTCCTGTAAGAGAACCGGTACTTAAATGACTCTGCTGTAAGAGAACCGGTCCCTGAACGTCTCTCCTGTAAGAGAACCAGTCCCTAAACATCTCTGCTGTGACAGAACCAGTCCTTAAATGTCTCTGCTGTGACAGAACCAGTCCTTAAACGTCTCTGCTGTGACAGAACCAGTCCCTAAACGTGTATGCTGTAAGAGAACCGGTCCCTAAACGTCTCTCCTCTAAGAGAACCGGTCCTTAAACGTGTCTGCTGTGAGAGAACCAGTCCCTAAACGTCTCTCCTGGAAGAGAACCGGTCCCTAAACGTGTCTGCTGTAAGAATACCGGTCCCTAAACGTCTCTGCTGTGAGTGAACCGGTCCCTAAACATCTCTGCTGTGAGATAACCGGTCCCTAAACGTCTCTGCTGTGAGTGAACCGGTCCCTAAACATCTCCTGTGAGAGAACCTGTCCCTAAACGTCTCTGCTGTGAGATAACCGGTCCCTAAACGTCTCTGCTGTGAGTGAACCGGTCCCTAAACATCTCCTGTGAGTGAACCGGTCCCTAAACATCTCCTGTGAGAGAACCTGTCCCTAAACGTCTCTGCTGTAAGAGAACCGGTCCCTAAACGTCTCTGCTGTAAGAGAACCAATCCCTAAACATCTCTGCTGTTAGAAAACCGGTCCCTAAACGTCTTTCCTGTAAGAGAACCGGTCCCTAAACGTCTCTGCTGTGACAGAAGCATTCCCTAAACGTTTGTCCTGTGAGAGAACCAGTCCCTAAACGTCTCTGCTGTGAGAGAACCGGTCCCTAAACGTCTCTCCTGTAAGAGAACCGGTACTTAAATGACTCTGCTGTAAGAGAACCGGTCCCTGAACGTCTCTCCTGTAAGAGAACCAGTCCCTAAACATCTCTGCTGTGACAGAACCAGTCCTTAAATGTCTCTGCTGTGACAGAACCAGTCCTTAAACGTCTCTGCTGTGACAGAACCAGTCCCTAAACGTGTATGCTGTAAGAGAACCGGTCCCTAAACGTCTCTCCTCTAAGAGAACCGGTCCTTAAACGTGTCTGCTGTGATAGAACCAGTCCCTAAACGTCTCTCCTGGAAGAGAACCGGTCCCTAAACGTGTCTGCTGTAAGAATACCGGTCCCTAAACGTCTGCTGTAAGAGAACCGGTCCCTAAACGTCTCTCCTGTAAGAGAACCAGTCCCTAAACGTCTCTGCTGTGAGAGAACCAGTCCCTAAACGTCTCTCCTGTAAGAGAACCGGTCCCTAAACGTGTCTGCTGTAAGAGAACTGGTCCCTAAACATCTCTGCTGTAAGAGAACTGGTCCCTCATTGTCTCTGCTGCGAGGGAACCGGTCCCTAAACATGTCTGCTGTAAGAGAACCGGTCCCTAAACGTCTCTCATGTGAGAGAATCGGTCCCTAAATGTCTCTCCTTTGAGAGAACCAGTCGCTAAACGTCTCTGCTGTGAGAGAACCAGTCCCTAAACGTTTCTGCTGTGAGAGAACCGGTCCCTAAACGTCTCTCCTGTAAGAGAACCGGTCCCTAACCGTCTCTCCTGTAAGAGAACCGGTCCCTAACCGTCTCTCCTGTAAGAGAACCGGTCCCTAAACGTGTCTGCTGTGAGAGAACCGGTCCCTAAACGTGTCTGCTGTAAGAGAACCGGTCCCTAAACGTCTCTGCTGTGAGAGAACAGGTCCCTAAACATGTCTGCTGTAAGAGAACCGGTCCCTAAATGTCTCTGCTGTAAGAGAACCGGTACCTAAACGTCTCTGCTGTGAGAGAACCGGTCCCTAAACGTGTCTGCTGTGAGAGAACCTGTCCCTAAACGTCTCTGCTGTAAGATAACCGGTCACTAAACGTCTCTCCTGTGAGAGAACCGGTCCCTAAACATGTCTTCGGTAAGAGAACTGGTCCTAAACGTGTCTGCTGTGAGAGAACCTGTCCCTAAACGTCTGCTGTAAGAGAACCGGTCCCTAAACGTCTTTGCTGTAAGAGATCCGGTCCTTAAACGTCTCTGCTGTAAGAGAATAGGTCCCTGAACGTCTCTGCTGTAAGAGAACCAGTCACTAAACGTCTCTGCTGTAAGAGAACCAGTCACTAAACGTCTCTGCTGTGAGAGAACCGGTACCTAAACGTCTCTCCTGTAAGAGAACCGGTCCCTAAACGTCTCTGCTGTGAGAGAACCAGTCCCTAAACGTTTCTCCTGTGAGTGAACCAGTCCCTAAACATCTCTGCTGTGAGAGAACCAGTCCCTAAACTTCTCTGGTGTTAGAGAACCGGTCCTTAAATGTCTCTGCTGTAAGAGATCCGGTCCCTAAACGTCTCTGCTGTGAGAGAACCAGTCCCTAAACGTTTCTCCTGTGAGTGAACCAGTCCCTAAACATCTCTGCTGTGAGAGAACCAGTCCCTAAACTTCTCTGGTGTTAGAGAACCGGTCCTTAAATGTCTCTGCTGTAAGAGAACCGGTCCCTAAACGTCTCTGCTGTAAGAGAACCAGTCCTTAAACGTCTCTGCTGTGACAGAAGCAGTCCCTAAACGTCTCTCCTGTGAGAGAACCGGTCCCTAAACGTCTCTGCTGTGACAGAAGCAGTCCCTAAACGTCTCTGCTGTAAGAGAACCAGTCACTAAACGTCTCTGCTGTGAGAGAACCGGTCCCTAAACGTCTCTCCTGTAAGAGAACCGGTCCCTAAACGTCTCTGCTGTGAGAGAACCAGTCCCTAAACGTCTCTGGTGTGAGAGAACCGGTCCCTAAACATGTCTGCTGTAAGAGAACTGGTCCCTAAACGTGTCTGCTGTGAGAGAACCTGTCCCTAAACGTCTCTGCTGTGAGATAACCGGTCCCTAAACGTCTCTGCTGTGAGTGAACCGGTCCCTAAACTTCTCTGGTGTGAGAGAACCGGTCCTTAAACGTCTCTCCTGTAAGAGAACCGGTCACTAAACATCTCTGCTGTAAGAGAACCAGTCACTAAACGTCTCTGCTGTGAGAGAACCAGTCCCTAAACTTCTCTGGTGTGAGAGAACCGGTCCTTAAACGTCTCTCCTGTAAGAGAACCGGTCACTAAACGTCTCTGCTGTAAGAGAACCGGTCCCTAAACGTCTCTCCTATAAGAGAACCAGTCACTAAACGTCTCTGCTGTGAGAGAACCGGTCCCTAAACGTCTCTCCTATAAGAGAACGGTCACTAAACGTCTCTGCTGTGAGAGAACCAGTCCATAAACGTCTCTGCTGTGACAGAAGCAGTCCCTAAACGTCTCTCCTGTGAGAGAACCGGTCCCTAAACGTCTCTGCTGTGACAGAAGCAGTCCCAAAACGTCTCTGCTGTAAGAGAACCGGTCCCTAAATGTCTCTGCTGTAAGATAACCGGTCCCTTAACATATCTGCTGTAAGAGCACAGGTCCTTAAACATCTCTCCTGTAAGAGAACCGGTCCCTAAACGTCTCTGCTGTGAGAGAACCAGTCCCTAAACGTGTCTGCTGTAAGAGAACTGGTCCCTAAACGTGTCTGCTGTGAGAGAACCGGTCCCTAAACGTCTCTGCTGTGAGTGAACCGGTCCCTAAACATCTCTGCTGTGAGATAACCGGTCCCTAAACGTCTCTGCTGTGAGTGAACCGGTCCCTAAACATCTCCTGTGAGAGAACCTGTCCCTAAACGTCTTTGCTGTGAGATAACCGGTCCCTAAACGTCTCTGCTGTGAGTGAAACGGTCCCTAAACATCTCCTGTGAGTGAACCGGTCCCTAAACATCTCCTGTGAGAGAACCTGTCCCTAAACGTCTCTGCTGTAAGAGAACCGGTCCCTAAACGTCTCTGCTGTAAGAGAACCAATCCCTAAACATCTCTGCTGTTAGAAAACCGGTCCCTAAACGTCTTTCCTGTAAGAGAACCGGTCCCTAAACGTCTCTGCTGTGACAGAAGCATTCCCTAAACGTTTGTCCTGTGAGAGAACCAGTCCCTAAACGTCTCTGCTGTGAGAGAACCGGTCCCTAAACGTCTCTCCTGTAAGAGAACCGGTACTTAAATGACTCTGCTGTAAGAGAACCGGTCCCTGAACGTCTCTCCTGTAAGAGAACCAGTCCCTAAACATCTCTGCTGTGACAGAACCAGTCCTTAAATGTCTCTGCTGTGACAGAACCAGTCCTTAAACGTCTCTGCTGTGACAGAACCAGTCCCTAAACGTGTATGCTGTAAGAGAACCGGTCCCTAAACGTCTCTCCTCTAAGAGAACCGGTCCTTAAACGTGTCTGCTGTGAGAGAACCAGTCCCTAAACGTCTCTCCTGGAAGAGAACCGGTCCCTAAACGTGTCTGCTGTAAGAATACCGGTCCCTAAACGTCTGCTGTAAGAGAACCGGTCCCTAAACGTCTCTCCTGTAAGAGAACCAGTCCCTAAACGTCTCTGCTGTGAGAGAACCAGTCCCTAAACGTCTCTCCTGTAAGAGAACCGGTCCCTAAACGTGTCTGCTGTAAGAGAACTGGTCCCTAAACATCTCTGCTGTAAGAGAACCGGTCCCTCATTGTCTCTGCTGCGAGGGAACCGGTCCCTAAACATGTCTGCTGTAAGAGAACCGGTCCCTAAACGTATCTCATGTGAGAGAATCGGTCCCTAAATGTCTCTCCTTTGAGAGAACCAGTCGCTAAACGTCTCTGCTGTGAGAGAACCAGTCCCTAAACGTTTCTGCTGTGAGAGAACCGGTCCCTAAACGTCTCTCCTGTAAGAGAACCGGTCCCTAACCGTCTCTCCTGTAAGAGAACCGGTCCCTAACCGTCTCTCCTGTAAGAGAACCGGTCCCTAAACGTGTCTGCTGTGAGAGAACCGGTCCCTAAACGTGTCTGATGTAAGAGAACCGGTCCCTAAACGTCTCTGCTGTGAGAGAACAGGTCCCTAAACATGTCTGCTGTAAGAGAACCGGTCCCTAAATGTCTCTTCTGTAAGAGAACCGGTACCTAAACGTCTCTGCTGTGAGAGAACCGGTCCCTAAACGTCTCTCCTGTGAGAGAACCGGTCCCTAAACGTGTCTGCTGTAAGAGAACCGGTCCCTAAACGTCTCTGCTGTGAGAGAACCGGTCCCTAAACGTCTCTCCTGTGAGAGAACCGGTCCCTAAACGTGTCTGCTGTGAGAGAACCGGTCCCTAAACGTCTCTCCTGTGAGAGAACCGGTCCCTAAACGTGTCTGCTGTAAGAGAACCGGTCCCTAAACGTCTCTGCTGTGAGAGAACCGGTCCCTAAACGTCTCTCCTGTGAGAGAACCGGTCCCTAAACGTGTCTGCTGTGAGATAACCAGTCCCTAAACGTCTCTCCTGTAAGAGAACCGGTCCCTAAACGTGTCTGCTGTAAGAGAACCGGTCCCTAAACCTCTCTGCTGTGAGAGAACAGGTCCCTAATTGTCTCTGCTGCGAGAGAACCGGTCCCTAAACGTGTCTGCTGTAAGAGAACCGGTCTCTAAACGTCTCTCATGTGAGAGAATCGGTCCCTAAATGTCTCTCCTGTGAGAGAACCAGTCGCTAAACGTCTCTGCTGTGAGAGAACCAGTCCCTAAATGTTTCTGCTGTGAGAGAACGGGTCCCTAAACGTCTCTTCTGTAAGAGATCCGGTCCCTAAACGTCTGCTGTAAGAGAACCGGTCCCTAAACGTCTCTCCTGTTAGAGATCCGGTCCCTAAACGTCTGCTGTGAGATAACCAGTCCCTAAACGTCTCTCCTGTAAGAGAACCGGTCCCTAAACGTTTCTGCTGTGAGAGAACCGTTCCCTAAACATATCTGCTGTGAGAGAACCAGTCCCTAAACATCTCTGCTGTGACAGAACCAGTCCTTAAACGTCTCTGCTGTGACAGAACCAGTCCTTAAACGTCTCTGCTGTGACAGAATCAGTCCTTAAACGTCTCTGCTGTGACAGAACCAGTCCTTAAACGTCTCTGCTGTGACAGAACCAGTCCCTAAACGTCTCTCCTGTAAGAGAAACGGTCCCTAAATGACTCTGCTGTGAGAGAACCGGTCCCTAAATGTCTCTGCTGTGAGAGAACCGGTCCCTAAACGTTTCTCCTGTGAGAGAACCATCCCTAAACATCTCTGCTGTGAGAGAACCAGTCCTTAAACATCTCTGCTGTGACAGAACCAGTCCTTAAACGTCTCTGCTGTGACAGAACCAGTCCTTAAACGTCTCTGCTGTGACAGAACCAGTCCTTAAACGTCTCTGCTGTGAGAGAACCGGTCCCTAAATGTCTCTGCTCTGAGAGAACCGGTCCCTAAACGTCTCTAATGTGAGAGAATCGGTCCCTAAATATCTCTCCTGTGAGAGAACCAGTCGCTAAACGTCTCTGCTGTGAGAGAACCTGTCCCTAAACGTTTCTGCTGTGAGAGAACCAGTCCCTAAACGTCTCTGCTGTAAGAGAACCGGTCCCTAAACGTTTCTGCTGTGAGAGAACCAGTCCCTAAACGTCTCTCCTGTAAGAGATCTGGTCCCTAAACGTCTCTGCTGTAAGAGAACCGGTCCCTAATCATCTCTGCTGTGAGAGAACCGGTCCCTAAACGTCTGCTGTGAGAGAACCAGTCCCTAAACGTCTCTTCTGTAAGAGAACCAGTCCCTAAACGTCTCTGCTGTGAGAGAACCAGTCCCTAAACGTCTCTGCTGTGAGAGAACCAGTCCCTAAACATCTCTCCTTTGAGAGAACCGGTCCCTAAATGTGTCTGCTGCAAGAGAACCGGTCCCTAAACATCTGCTGTAAGATTACCGGTCCCTAAACGTGTCTGCTGTGAGAGAACCGGTCCCTAAACGTCTCTCCTGTGAGAGAACCGGTCCCTAAACGTGTCTGCTGTAAGAGAACCGGTCCCTAAACGTCTCTGCTGTGAGAGAACCGGTCCCTAAACGTCTCTCCTGTGAGAGAACCGGTCCCTAAACGTGTCTGCTGTGAGAGAACCAGTCCCTAAACGTCTCTCCTGTAAGAGAACCGGTCCCTAAACGTCTCTGCTGTGAGTGAACCGGTCCCTAAACGTCACTGCTGTAAGAGAACCAGTCCCTAAACGTCTGCTGTAAGAGAACCGGTCCCTAAACGTCTTTGCTGTAAGAGATCCGGTCCTTAAACGTCTCTGCTGTAAGAGAACCGGTCCCTAAACGTCTCTGCTGTAAGAGAACCAGTCACTAAACGTCTCTGCTGTGAGAGAACCGGTCCCTAAACGTCTCTCCTGTAAGAGAATCGGTCCCTAAACGTCTCTGCTGTGAGAGAACCAGTCCCTAAACGTCTCTCCTTTGAGAGAACCGGTCCCTAAACGTCTCTGCTGTGACAGAAGCAGTCCCTAAACGTGTCTGCTGTGAGATAACCAGTCCCTAAACGTCTCTCCTGTAAGAGAACCGGTCCCTAAACGTGTCTGCTGTAAGAGAACCGGTCCCTAAACCTCTCTGCTGTGAGAGAACAGGTCCCTAATTGTCTCTGCTGCGAGAGAACCGGTCCCTAAACGTGTCTGCTGTAAGAGAACCGGTCTCTAAACGTCTCTCATGTGAGAGAATCGGTCCCTAAATGTCTCTCCTGTGAGAGAACCAGTCGCTAAACGTCTCTGCTGTGAGAGAACCAGTCCCTAAATGTTTCTGCTGTGAGAGAACGGGTCCCTAAACGTCTCTTCTGTAAGAGATCCGGTCCCTAAACGTCTGCTGTAAGAGAACCGGTCCCTAAACGTCTCTCCTGTTAGAGATCCGGTCCCTAAACGTCTGCTGTAAGAAAACCGGTCCCTAAACGTTTCTGCTGTGAGAGAACCGTTCCCTAAACATATCTGCTGTGAGAGAACCAGTCCCTAAACATCTCTGCTGTGACAGAACCAGTCCTTAAACGTCTCTGCTGTGACAGAACCAGTCCTTAAACGTCTCTGCTGTGACAGAATCAGTCCTTAAACGTCTCTGCTGTGACAGAACCAGTCCTTAAACGTCTCTGCTGTGACAGAACCAGTCCCTAAACGTCTCTCCTGTAAGAGAAACGGTCCCTAAACGACTCTGCTGTGAGAGAACCGGTCCCTAAATGTCTCTGCTGTGAGAGAACCGGTCCCTAAACGTTTCTCCTGTGAGAGAACCATCCCTAAACATCTCTGCTGTGAGAGAACCAGTCCTTAAACATCTCTGCTGTGACAGAACCAGTCCTTAAACGTCTCTGCTGTGACAGAACCAGTCCTTAAACGTCTCTGCTGTGACAGAACCAGTCCTTAAACGTCTCTGCTGTGAGAGAACCGGTCCCTAAATGTCTCTGCTCTGAGAGAACCGGTCCCTAAACGTCTCTAATGTGAGAGAATCGGTCCCTAAATATCTCTCCTGTGAGAGAACCAGTCGCTAAACGTCTCTGCTGTGAGAGAACCTGTCCCTAAACGTTTCTGCTGTGAGAGAACCAGTCCCTAAACGTCTCTGCTGTAAGAGAACCGGTCCCTAAACGTTTCTGCTGTGAGAGAACCAGTCCCTAAACGTCTCTCCTGTAAGAGATCTGGTCCCTAAACGTCTCTGCTGTAAGAGAACCGGTCCCTAATCATCTCTGCTGTGAGAGAACCGGTCCCTAAACGTCTGCTGTGAGAGAACCAGTCCCTAAACGTCTCTTCTGTAAGAGAACCAGTCCCTAAACGTCTCTGCTGTGAGAGAACCAGTCCCTAAACGTCTCTGCTGTGAGAGAACCAGTCCCTAAACATCTCTCCTTTGAGAGAACCGGTCCCTAAATGTGTCTGCTGCAAGAGAACCGGTCCCTAAACATCTGCTGTAAGATTACCGGTCCCTAAACGTGTCTGCTGTGAGAGAACCGGTCCCTAAACGTCTCTCCTGTGAGAGAACCGGTCCCTAAACGTGTCTGCTGTAAGAGAACCGGTCCCTAAATGTCTCTGCTGTGAGAGAACCGGTCCCTAAACGTCTCTCCTGTGAGAGAACCGGTCCCTAAACATGTCTGCTGTGAGAGAACCAGTCCCTAAACGTCTCTCCTGTAAGAGAACCGGTCCCTAAACGTCTCTGCTGTGAGTGAACCGGTCCCTAAACGTCACTGCTGTAAGAGAACCAGTCCCTAAACGTCTGCTGTAAGAGAACCGGTCCCTAAACGTCTTTGCTGTAAGAGATCCGGTCCTTAAACGTCTCTGCTGTAAGAGAACCGGTCCCTAAACGTCTCTGCTGTAAGAGAACCAGTCACTAAACGTCTCTGCTGTGAGAGAACCGGTCCCTAAACGTCTCTCCTGTAAGAGAATCGGTCCCTAAACGTCTCTGCTGTGACAGAAGCAGTCCCTAAACGTCTCTGCTGTAAGAGAACCGGTCACTACATGTCACTGTTGTAAGAGAACCGGTCCCTAAATGTCTCTGCTGTAAGAGAACCGGTCCCTTAACATCTCTGCTGTAAGATCACAGGTCCTTAAATGTCTCGCCTGTAAGAGAACCGGTCCCTAAACGTCTCTGCTGTGAGAGAACCAGTCCCTAAACTTCTCTGGTGTGAGAGAACCGGTCCTTAAACGTCTCTGCTGTAAGAGAACCGGTCCCTAAACGTCTCTGCTGTAAGAGAACCAGTCACTAAACGTCTCTCCTGTGAGTGAACCAGTCCCTAAACATCTCTGCTGTGAGAGAACCAGTCCTTAAACGTCTCTGCTGTGACAGAAGCAGTCCCTAAACGTCTCTCCTGTGAGAGAACCGGTCCCTAAACGTCTCTGCTGTGACAGAAGCAGTCCCAAAACGTCTCTGCTGTAAGAGAACCGGTCCCTAAATGTCTCTGCTGTAAGTTAACCGGTCCCTTAACATATCTGCTGTAAGAGCACAGGTCCTTAAACGTCTCTGCTGTAAGAGATCCGGTCCTTAAACGTCTCTGCTGTAAGAGAACCGGTCCCTAAACGTCTCTGCTGTAAGAGAACCAGTCACTAAACGTCTCTGCTGTGAGAGAACCGGTCCCTAAACGTCTCTCCTGTAAGAGAACCGGTCCCTAAACGTCTCTGCTGTGAGAGAACCAGTCCCTAAACGTCTCTCCTTTGAGAGAACCGGTCCCTAAACGTCTCTGCTGTGACAGAAGCAGTCCCTAAACGTCTCTGCTGTAAGAGAACCGGTCACTACATGTCACTGTTGTAAGAGAACCGGTCCCTAAATGTCTCTGCTGTAAGAGAACCGGTCCCTTAACATCTCTGCTGTAAGATCACAGGTCCTTAAACGTCTCGCCTGTAAGAGAACCGGTCCCTAAACGTCTCTGCTGTGAGAGAACCAGTCCCTAAACTTCTCTGGTGTGAGAGAACCGGTCCTTAAACGTCTCTGCTGTAAGAGAACCGGTCCCTAAACGTCTCTGCTGTAAGAGAACCAGTCACTAAACGTCTCTCCTGTGAGTGAACCAGTCCCTAAACATCTCTGCTGTGAGAGAACCAGTCCTTAAACGTCTCTGCTGTGACAGAAGCAGTCCCTAAACGTCTCTCCTGTGAGAGAACCGGTCCCTAAACGTCTCTGCTGTGACAGAAGCAGTCCCAAAACGTCTCTGCTGTAAGAGAACCGGTCCCTAAATGTCTCTGCTGTAAGTTAACCGGTCCCTTAACATATCTGCTGTAAGAGCACAGGTCCTTAAACGTCTCTCCTGTAAGAGAACCGGTCCCTAAACGTCTCTGCTGTGAGAGAACCAGTCCCTAAACGTCTCTGGTGTGAGAGAACCGGTCCCTAAACATGTCTGCTGTAAGAGAACTGGTCCCTAAACGTGTCTGCTGTGAGAGAACAGGTCCCTAAACGTCTCTGCTGTGAGTGAACCGGTCCCTAAACATCTCTGCTGTGAGATAACCGGTCCCTAAACGTCTCTGCTGTGAGTGAACCGGTCCCTAAACATCTCCTGTGAGAGAACCTGTCCCTAAACGTCTCTGCTGTGAGATAACCGGTCCCTAAACATATCTGCTGTGAGTGAACCGGTCCCTAAACATCTCCTGTGAGTGAACCGGTCCCTAAACATCTCCTGTGAGAGAACCGGTCCCTAAACGTCTCTGCTGTAAGAGAACCAGTCCCTAAACGTCTTTGCTGTAAGAGATCTGGTCCTTAAAAGTCTGCTGTAAGAGAACCAGTCACTAAACTTATCTGCTGTGAGAGAACCGGTCCCTAAACGTCTTTGCTGTAAGAGAACCAGTCCCTAAACATCTCTGCTGTTAGAAAACCGGTCCCTAAACGTCTTTCCTGTAAGAGAACCAGTCCCTAAACATCTCTGCTGTGAGAGAACCGGTCCCTAAACGTCTCTCCTGTAAGAGAACCGGTACCTAAATTACTCTGCTGTAAGAGAACCGGTCCCTGAACGTCTCTCCTGTAAGAGAACCAGTCCCTAAACATCTCTGCTGTGACAGAACCAGTCCTTAAATGTCTCTGCTGTGACAGAACCAGTCCTTAAACGTCTCTGCTGTGACAGAACCAGTCCTTAAATGTCTCTGCTGTGACAGAACCGGTCCCTAAACGTCTCTCCTGTAAGAGAACCGGTCCCTAAATGACTCTGCTGTGAGAGAACCGGTCCCTAAATGTCTCTGCTGTGAGTGAACCGGTCCCTAAATGTTTCTCCTGTAAGAGAACCGGTCCCTAAATGACTGCTGTGAGAGAACCGTTCCCTAAATGACTCTGCTGTGAGAGAACCGGTCCTTAAATGTCTCTGCTGTTAGAGAACCGGTCCCTAAACGTGTCTGCTGTAAGAGAACCGGTCCCTAAATGACTCTGCTGTGAGAGAACCGGTCCCTAAATGTCTCTGCTGTGAGAGAACCGGTCCCTAAACGTTTCTCCTGTGAGAGAACCAGTCCCTAAACATCTCTGCTGTGAGAGAACCAGTACTTAAACATCTCTGCTGTGACAGAACTGGTCCCTAAAAGTCTCTCCTGTAAGAGAACCGGTCCCTAAACGTCTCTCCTGTGAGACAACACGTCCCTAAACGTCTCTGTTGTAAGAGAACCGGTCCCTGAACATCTCTCTTGTAAGAGAACCAGTTCCTAAACATCTCTGCTGTGACAGAACCAGTCCTTAAACGTCTCTGCTGTGACAGAACCAGTCCTTAAACGTCTCTGCTGTGACAGAACCAGTACTTAAACGTCTCTGCAGTGACAGAACCGGTCCCTAAATGTCTCTCCTGTAAGAGAACCGGTCCCTAAATGACTCTGCTGTGAGTGAACCGGTCCCTAAATGTCTCTGCTGTGAGAGAACCGGTCCCTAAACGTTTCTCCTGTGAGAGAACGAGTCCCTATACATCTCTGCTGTGACAGAACCGGTCCCTAAAAGTCTCTCCTGTAAGAGAACCGGTCCCTAAATGACTCTACTGTGAGAGAACCGGTCCCTAAATGTCTCTGCTGTGAGAGAACCGGTCCCAAAATGTTTCTCCTGTAAGAGAACCGGTCCCTAAATGACTGCTGTGAGAGAACCGGTCCCTAAATGACTCTGCTGTGAGAGAACCGGTCCCTAAATGTCTCTGCTGTGAAAGAACCAGTCCCTAAACGGCCCTGCTGTGAGAGAACCGGTCCCTAAACGTCTGCTGTAAGACAACCGGTCCCTAAACGTCTCTAATGTAAGAGAACCGGTCCCTAAACCTGTTTGCTTTGAGAGAACCAGTCCCTAAACGTCTCTCCTGGAAGAGAACCGGTCCCTAAACGTGTCTGCTGTAAGAGAACCGGTCCCTAAACGTCTCTCCTCTAAGAGAACCGGTCCCTAAACGTGTCTGCTGTGAGAGAACCAGTCCCTAAACGTCTCTCCTGGAAGAGAACCGGTCCCTAAACGTGTCTGCTGTAAGAGAACCGGTCCCTAAACGTCTGCTGTAAGAGAACCGGTCCCTAAACGTCTCTCCTGTAAGAGAACCAGTCCCTAAACGTCTCTCCTGTGAGAGAACCGGTCAAACGTGTCTGCTGTAAGAGAACTGGTCCCTAAACATCTCTGCTGTGAGAGAACCTGTCCCTAATTGTCTCTGCTGCGAGAGAACCGGTCCCTAAACATGTCTGCTTTGAGAGAACCAGTCCCTAAACGTCTCTCCTGGAAGAGAACCGGTCCCTAAACGTGTATGCTGTAAGAGAACCGGTCCCTAAACGTCTCTCCTCTAAGAGAACCGGTCCTTAAACGTGTCTGCTGTGAGAGAACCAGTCCCTAAACGTCTCTCCTGGAAGAGAACCGGTCCCTAAACGTGTCTGCTGTAAGAGAACCGGTCCCTAAACGTCTGCTGTAAGAGAACCGGTCCCTAAACGTCTCTCCTGTAAGAGAACCAGTCCCTAAACGTCTCTGCTGTGAGAGAACCAGTCCCTAAACATCTCTCCTGTGAGAGAACCGGTCCCTAAACGTGTCTGCTGTAAGAGAACTGGTCCCTAAACATCTCTGCTGTGAGAGAACCGGTCCCTAATTGTCTCTGCTGCGAGAGAACCGGTCCCTAAACATGTCTGCTGTAAGAGAACCGGTCCCTAAACGTCTCTCATGTGAGAGAATCGGTCCCTAAATGTCTCTCCTTTGAGAGAACCAGTCGCTAAACGTCTCTGCTGTGAGAGAACCAGTCCCTAAACGTTTCTGCTGTGAGAGAACCGGTCCCTAAACGTCTCTACTGTAAGAGATCCGGTCCCTAAACGTCTGCTGTAAGAGAACCGGTCCCTAAACGTCTCTCCTGTAAGAGAGCCGGTCCCTAAACGTGTCTGCTGTGAGAGAACCGGTCCCTAAACGTGTCTGCTGTAAGAGAACCGGTCCCGAAACGTCTCTGCTGTGAGAGAACCGGTCCCTAAACGTTTCTGCTGTGAGAGAACCGGTCCTTAAACGTCTCTCCTGTAAGAGATCCGGTCCCTAAACGTCTGCTGTAAGAGAAAGGTCCCTAAACGTCTCTCCTGTAAGAGAACCGGTACCTAAACATCTCTGCTGTGAGAGATCCGGTCCCTAAACGTGTATGCTGTAAGAGTACCGGTCCCTAAACGTCTCTCCTCTAAGAGAACCGGTCCTTAAACGTGTCTGCTGTGAGAGAACCAGTCCCTAAACGTCTCTCCTGGAAGAGAACCGGTCCCTAAACGTGTCTGCTGTAAGAGAACCGGTCCCTAAACGTCTGCTGTAAGAGAACCGGTCCCTAAACGTCTCTCATGTGAGAGAATCGGTCCCTAAATGTCTCTCCTTTGAGAGAACCAGTCGCTAAACGTCTCTGCTGTGAGAGAACCAGTCCCTAAACGTTTCTGCTGTGAGAGAACCGGTCCCTAAACGTCTCTCCTGTAAGAGATCCGGTCCCTAAACGTCTGCTGTAAGAGAACCGGTCCCTAAACGTCTCTCCTGTAAGAGAACCGGTCCCTAAACGTGTCTGCTGTGAGAGAACCGGTCCCTAAACGTGTCTGCTGTAAGAGAACCGGTCCGGTCCCTAAACGTCTCTGCTGTGAGAGAACTGGTCCCTAAACGTTTCTGCTGTGAGAGAACCGGTCCTTAAACGTCTCTCCTGTAAGAGATCCGGCCCTAAACGTCTGCTGTAAGAGAAAGGTCCCTAAACGTCTCTCCTGTAAGAGAACCGGTACCTAAACATATCTGCTGTGAGAGAACCGGTCCCTAAACGTGTCTGCTGTAAGAGAACCGGTCCCTAAACGTCCCTGCTGTGAGAGAACCGGTCCCTAAACATCTCTCCTGTGAGAGAACAGGTCCCTAAACATGTCTGCTGTAAGAGAACCGGTCCCTAAATGTCTGCTGTAAGAGAACCGGTCCCTAAACGTCTCTCCTGTAAGAGAACCGGACCCTAAACATCTCTGCTGTGAGAGAAACAGTCCCTAAACATCTCTGCTGTGAGAGAACCGGTCCCTAAACGTCTCTGCTGTGAGAGAAACAGTCCCTAAACATCTCTGCTGTGAGAGAACCGGTCCCTAAACGTGTCTGCTGTAAGAGAACCGGTCCCTAAACGTCTCTGCTGTGAGAGAACCGGTCCCTAAACATCTCTGCTGTGAGAGAACCGGTCCTTAAACGTCTCTCCTGTAAGAGATCCGGTCCCTAAACGTCTGCTGTAAGAGAAAGGTCCCTAAACGTCTCTCCTGTAAGAGAACCGGTACCTAAACATCTCTGCTGTGAGAGATCCGGTCCCTAAACGTGTATGCTGTAAGAGTACCGGTCCCTAAACGTCTCTCCTCTAAGAGAACCGGTCCTTAAACGTGTCTGCTGTGAGAGAACCAGTCCCTAAACGTCTCTCCTGGAAGAGAACCGGTCCCTAAACGTGTCTGCTGTAAGAGAACCGGTCCCTAAACGTCTGCTGTAAGAGAACCGGTCCCTAAACGTCTCTCATGTGAGAGAATCGGTCCCTAAATGTCTCTCCTTTGAGAGAACCAGTCGCTAAACGTCTCTGCTGTGAGAGAAGAGAACCAGTCCCTAAACGTTTCTGCTGTGAGAGAACCGGTCCCTAAACGTCTCTCCTGTAAGAGATCCGGTCCCTAAACGTCTGCTGTAAGAGAACCGGTCCCTAAACGTCTCTCCTGTAAGAGAACCGGTCCCTAAACGTGTCTGCTGTGAGAGAACCGGTCCCTAAACGTGTCTGCTGTAAGAGAACCGGTCCCTAAACGTCTCTGCTGTGAGAGAACCGGTCCCTAAACGTTTCTGCTGTGAGAGAACCGGTCCTTAAACGTCTCTCCTGTAAGAGATCCAGCCCTAAACGTCTGCTGTAAGAGAAAGGTCCCTAAACGTCTCTCCTGTAAGAGAACCGGTACCTAAACATATCTGCTGTGAGAGAACCGGTCCCTAAACGTGTCTGCTGTAAGAGAACCGGTCCCTAAACGTCCCTGCTGTGAGAGAACCGGTCCCTAAACATCTCTCCTGTGAGAGAACAGGTCCCTAAACATGTCTGCTGTAAGAGAACCGGTCCCTAAATGTCTGCTGTAAGAGAACCGGTCCCTAAACGTCTCTCCTGTAAGAGAACCGGTACCTAAACATATCTGCTGTGAGAGAACCGGTCCCTAAACGTGTCTGCTGTAAGAGAACCGGTCCCTAAACGTCCCTGCTGTGAGAGAACCGGTCCCTAAACATCTCTCCTGTGAGAGAACAGGTCCCTAAACATGTCTGCTGTAAGAGAACCGGTCCCTAAATGTCTGCTGTGAGAGAACCGGTCCTTAAACGTCTCTCCTGTAAGAGATCCGGTCCCTAAACGTCTGCTGTAAGAGAAAGGTCCCTAAACGTCTCTCCTGTAAGAGAACCGGTACCTAAACATCTCTGCTGTGAGAGATCCGGTCCCTAAACGTGTATGCTGTAAGAGTACCGGTCCCTAAACGTCTCTCCTCTAAGAGAACCGGTCCTTAAACGTGTCTGCTGTGAGAGAACCAGTCCCTAAACGTCTCTCCTGGAAGAGAACCGGTCCCTTCCCTAAACGTGTCTGCTGTAAGAGAACCGGTCCCTAAACGTCTGCTGTAAGAGAACCGGTCCCTAAACGTCTCTCATGTGAGAGAATCGGTCCCTAAATGTCTCTCCTTTGAGAGAACCAGTCGCTAAACGTCTCTGCTGTGAGAGAACCAGTCCCTAAACGTTTCTGCTGTGAGAGAACCGGTCCCTAAACGTCTCTCCTGTAAGAGATCCGGTCCCTAAACGTCTGCTGTAAGAGAACCGGTCCCTAAACGTCTCTCCTGTAAGAGAACCGGTCCCTAAACGTGTCTGCTGTGAGAGAACCAGTCCCTAAACGTGTCTGCTGTAAGAGAACCGGTCCCTAAACGTCTCTGCTGTGAGAGAACCGGTCCCTAAACGTTTCTGCTGTGAGAGAACCGGTCCTTAAACGTCTCTCCTGTAAGAGATCCGGCCCTAAACGTCTGCTGTAAGAGAAAGGTCCCTAAACGTCTCTCCTGTAAGAGAACCGGTACCTAAACATATCTGCTGTGAGAGAACCGGTCCCTAAACGTGTCTGCTGTAAGAGAATCGGTCCCTAAACGTCCCTGCTGTGAGAGAACCGGTCCCTAAACATCTCTCCTGTGAGAGAACAGGTCCCTAAACATGTCTGCTGTAAGAGAACCGGTCCCTAAATGTCTGCTGTAAGAGAACCGGTCCCTAAACGTCTCTCCTGTAAGAGAACCGGACCCTAAACATCTCTGCTGTGAGAGAAACAGTCCCTAAACATCTCTGCTGTGAGAGAACCGGTCCCTAAACGTCTCTGCTGTGAGAGAAACAGTCCTTAAACATCTCTGCTGTGAGAGAACCGGTCCCTAAACGTGTCTGCTGTAAGAGAACCGGTCCCTAAACGTCTCTGCTGTGAGAGAACCGGTCCCTAAACATCTCTGCTGTGAGATAACCGGTCCCTAAACGTCTCTGCTGTGAGTGAACCGGTCCCTAAACATCTCCTGTGAGAGAACCTGTCCCTAAACGTCTCTGCTGTGAGATAACCGGTCCCTAAACATATCTGCTGTGAGTGAACCGGTCCCTAAACATCTCCTGTGAGTGAACCGGTCCCTAAACATCTCCTGTGAGAGAACCGGTCCCTAAACGTCTCTGCTGTAAGAGAACCAGTCCCTAAACGTCTTTGCTGTAAGAGATCTGGTCCTTAAAAGTCTGCTGTAAGAGAACCAGTCACTAAACTTATCTGCTGTGAGAGAACCGGTCCCTAAACGTCTTTGCTGTAAGAGAACCAGTCCCTAAACATCTCTGCTGTTAGAAAACCGGTCCCTAAATGTCTTTCCTGTAAGAGAACCAGTCCCTAAACATCTCTGCTGTGAGAGAACCGGTCCCTAAACGTCTCTCCTGTAAGAGAACCGGTACCTAAATGACTCTGCTGTAAGAGAACCGGTCCCTGAACGTCTCTCCTGTAAGAGAACCAGTCCCTAAACATCTCTGCTGTGACAGAACCAGTCCTTAAATGTCTCTGCTGTGACAGAACCAGTCCTTAAACGTCTCTGCTGTGACAGAACCAGTCCTTAAATGTCTCTGCTGTGACAGAACCGGTCCCTAAACGTCTCTCCTGTAAGAGAACCGGTCCCTAAATGACTCTGCTGTGAGAGAACCGGTCCCTAAATGTCTCTGCTGTGAGTGAACCGGTCCCTAAATGTTTCTCCTGTAAGAGAACCGGTCCCTAAATGACTGCTGTGAGAGAACCGTTCCCTAAATGACTCTGCTGTGAGAGAACCGGTCCTTAAATGTCTCTGCTGTTAGAGAACCGGTCCCTAAACGTGTCTGCTGTAAGAGAACCGGTCCCTAAATGACTCTGCTGTGAGAGAACCGGTCCCTAAATGTCTCTGCTGTGAGAGAACCGGTCCCTAAACGTTTCTCCTGTGAGAGAACCAGTCCCTAAACATCTCTGCTGTGAGAGAACCAGTACTTAAACATCTCTGCTGTGACAGAACTGGTCCCTAAAAGTCTCTCCTGTAAGAGAACCGGTCCCTAAACGTCTCTCCTGTGAGACAACAGGTCCCTAAACGTCTCTGTTGTAAGAGAACCGGTCCCTGAACATCTCTCTTGTAAGAGAACCAGTTCCTAAACATCTCTGCTGTGACAGAACCAGTCCTTAAACGTCTCTGCTGTGACAGAACCAGTCCTTAAACGTCTCTGCTGTGACAGAACCAGTACTTAAACGTCTCTGCAGTGACAGAACCGGACCCTAAATGTCTCTCCTATAAAAGAACCGGTCCCTAAATGACTCTGCTGTGAGTGAACCGGTCCCTAAATGTCTCTGCTGTGAGAGAACCGGTCCCTAAACGTTTCTCCTGTGAGAGAACGAGTACCTATACATCTCTGCTGTGACAGAACCGGTCCCTAAAAGTCTCTCCTGTAAGAGAACCGGTCCCTAAATGACTCTACTGTGAGAGAACCGGTCCCTAAATGTCTCTGCTGTGAGAGAACCGGTCCCAAAATGTTTCTCCTGTAAGAGAACCGGTCCCTAAATGACTGCTGTGAGAGAACCGGTCCCTAAATGACTCTGCTGTGAGAGAACCGGTCCCTAAATGTCTCTGCTGTGAAAGAACCAGTCCCTAAACGTCCCTGCTGTGAGAGAACCGGTCCCTAAACGTCTGCTGTAAGACAACCGGTCCCTAAACGTCTCTAATGTAAGAGAACCGGTCCCTAAACCTGTTTGCTTTGAGAGAACCAGTCCCTAAACGTCTCTCCTGGAAGAGAACCGGTCCCTAAACGTGTCTGCTATAAGAGAACCGGTCCCTAAACGTCTCTCCTCTAAGAGAACCGGTCCCTAAACGTGTCTGCTGTGAGAGAACCAGTCCCTAAACGTCTCTCCTGGAAGAGAACCGGTCCCTAAACGTGTCTGCTGTAAGAGAACCGGTCCCTAAACGTCTGCTGTAAGAGAACCGGTCCCTAAACGTCTCTCCTGTAAGAGAACCAGTCCCTAAACGTCTCTCCTGTGAGAGAACCGGTCCCTAAACGTGTCTGCTGTAAGAGAACTGGTCCCTAAACATCTCTGCTGTGAGAGAACCTGTCCCTAATTGTCTCTGCTGCGAGAGAACCGGTCCCTAAACATGTCTGCTTTGAGAGAACCAGTCCCTAAACGTCTCTCCTGGAAGAGAACCGGTCCCTAAACGTGTATGCTGTAAGAGAACCGGTCCCTAAACGTCTCTCCTCTAAGAGAACCGGTCCTTAAACGTGTCTGCTGTGAGAGAACCAGTCCCTAAACGTCTCTCCTGGAAGAGAACCGGTCCCTAAACGTGTCTGCTGTAAGAGAACCGGTCCCTAAACGTCTGCTGTAAGAGAACCGGTCCCTAAACGTCTCTCCTGTAAGAGAACCAGTCCCTAAACGTCTCTGCTGTGAGAGAACCAGTCCCTAAACGTCTCTCCTGTGAGAGAACCGGTCCCTAAACGTGTCTGCTGTAAGAGAACTGGTCCCTAAACATCTCTGCTGTGAGAGAACCGGTCCCTAATTGTCTCTGCTGCGAGAGAACCGGTCCCTAAACATGTCTGCTGTAAGAGAACCGGTCCCTACACGTCTCTCATGTGAGAGAATCGGTCCCTAAATGTCTCTCCTTTGAGAGAACCAGTCGCTAAACGTCTCTGCTGTGAGAGAACCAGTCCCTAAACGTTTCTGCTGTGAGAGAACCCGTCCCTAAACGTCTCTACTGTAAGAGATCCGGTCCCTAAACGTCTGCTGTAAGAGAACCGGTCCCTAAACGTCACTCCTGTAAGAGAGCCGGTCCCTAAACGTGTCTGCTGTGAGAGAACCGGTCCCTAAACGTGTCTGCTGTAAGAGAACCGGTCCCTAAACGTCTCTGCTGTGAGAGAACCGGTCCCTAAACGTTTCTGCTGTGAGAGAACCGGTCCTTAAACGTCTCTCCTGTAAGAGATCCGGTCCCTAAACGTCTGCTGTAAGAGAAAGGTCCCTAAACGTCTCTCCTGTAAGAGAACCGGTACCTAAACATCTCTGCTTTTAGAGATCCGGTCCCTAAACGTGTATGCTGTAAGAGTACCGGTCCATAAACGTCTCTCCTCTAAGAGAACCGGTCCTTAAACGTGTCTGCTGTGAGAGAACCAGTCCCTAAACGTCTCTCCTGGAAGAGAACCGGTCCCTAAACGTGTCTGCTGTAAGAGAACCGGTCCCTAAACGTCTGCTGTAAGAGAACCGGTCCCTAAACGTCTCTCATGTGCGAGAATCGGTCCCTAAATGTCTCTCCTTTGAGAGAACCAGTCGCTAAACGTCTCTGCTGTGAGAGAACCAGTCCCTAAACGTTTCTGCTGTGAGAGAACCGGTCCCTAAACGTCTCTCCTGTAAGAGATCCGGTCCCTAAACGTCTGCTGTAAGAGAACCGGTCCCTAAACGTCTCTCCTGTAAGAGAACCGGTCCCTAAACGTGTCTGCTGTGAGAGAACCGGTCCCTAAACGTGTCTGCTGTAAGAGAACCGGTCCCTAAACGTCTCTGCTGTGAGAGAACCGGTCCCTAAACATCTCTCCTGTGAGAGAACAGGTCCCTAAACATGTCTGCTGTAAGAGAACCGGTCCCTAAATGTCTGCTGTAAGAGAACCGGTCCCTAAACGTCTCTCCTGTAAGAGAACCGGACCCTAAACATCTCTGCTGTGAGAGAAACAGTCCCTAAACATCTCTGCTGTGAGAGAACCGGTCCCTAAACGTCTCTGCTGTGAGAGAAACAGTCCCTAAACATCTCTGCTGTGAGAGAACCGGTCCCTAAACGTGTCTGCTGTAAGAGAACCGGTCCCTAAACGTCTCTGCTGTGAGAGAACCGGTCCCTAAACGTCTCTCCTGTGAGAGAACCGGTCCCTAAACGTGTCTGCTGTAAGAGAACCGGTCCCTAAACGTCTCTGCTGTGAGAGAACCGGTCCCTAAACGTCTCTCCTGTGGGAGAACCGGTCCCTAAACGTGTCTGCTGTGAGATAACCAGTCCCTAAACGTCTCTCCTGTAAGAGAACCGGTCCCTAAACGTGTCTGCTGTAAGAGAACCGGTCCCTAAACCTCTCTGCTGTGAGAGAACAGGTCCCTAATTGTCTCTGCTGCGAGAGAACCGGTCCCTAAACGTGTCTGCTGTAAGAGAACCGGTCTCTAAACGTCTCTCCTGTGAGAGAACCAGTCGCTAAACGTCTCTGCTGTGAGAGAACCAGTCCCTAAATGTTTCTGCTGTGAGAGAACCGGTCCCTAAACGTCTCTTCTGTAAGAGATCCGGTCCCTAAACGTCTGCTGTAAGAAAACCGGTCCCTAAACGTTTCTGCTGTGAGAGAACCGTTCCCTAAACATCTCTGCTGTGAGAGAACCAGTCCCTAAACATCTCTGCTGTGACAGAACCAGTCCTTAAACGTCTCTGCTGTGACAGAACCAGTCCTTAAACGTCTCTGCTGTGACAGAACCAGTCCTTAAACGTCTCTGCTGTGACAGAACCAGTCCTTAAACGTCTCTGCTGTGACAGAACCAGTCCCTAAACGTCTCTCCTGTAAGAGAACCGGTCCCTAAATGACTCTGCTGTGAGAGAACCGGTCCCTAAATGTCTCTGCTGTGAGAGAACCTGTCCCTAAACGTTTCTCCTGTGAGAGAACCATCCCTAAACATCTCTGCTGTGAGAGAACCAGTCCTTAAACATCTCTGCTGTGACAGAACCAGTCCTTAAACGTCTCTGCTGTGACAGAACCAGTCCTTAAACGTCTCTGCTGTGACAGAACCAGTCCTTAAACGTCTCTGCTGTGAGAGAACCGGTCCCTAAATGTCTCTGCTGTGAGAGAACCGGTCCCTAAACGTCACTGCTGTAAGAGAACCAGTCCCTAAACGTCTGCTGTAAGAGAACCGGTCCCTAAACGTCTTTGCTGTAAGAGATCCGGTCCTTAAACGTCTCTGCTGTAAGAGAACCGGTCCCTAAACGTCTCTGCTGTAAGAGAACCAGTCACTAAACGTCTCTGCTGTGAGAGAACCGGTCCCTAAACGTCTCTCCTGTAAGAGAACCGGTCCCTAAACGTCTCTGCTGTGAGAGAACCAGTCCCTAAACGTTTCTCCTTTGAGAGAACCGGTCCCTAAACGTCTCTGCTGTGACAGAAGCAGTCCCTAAACGTCTCTGCTGTAAGAGAACCGGTCACTACATGTCACTGTTGTAAGAGAACCGGTCCCTAAATGTCTCTGCTGTAAGAGAACCGGTCCCTTAACATCTCTGCTGTAAGATCACAGGTCCTTAAACGTCTCGCCTGTAAGAGAACCGGTCTCTAAACGTCTCTGCTGTGAGAGAACCAGTCCCTAAACTTCTCTGGTGTGAGAGAACCGGTCCTTAAACGTCTCTGCTGTAAGAGAACCGGTCCCTAAACGTCTCTGCTGTGAGAGAACCAGTCCCTAAACGTTTCTCCTGTGAGTGAACCAGTCCCTAAACATCTCTGCTGTGAGAGAACCAGTCCTTAAACGTCTCTGCTGTGACAGAAGCAGTCCCTAAACGTCTCTCCTGTGAGAGAACCGGTCCCTAAACGTCTCTGCTGTGACAGAAGCAGTCCCAAAACGTCTCTGCTGTAAGAGAACCGGTCCCTAAATGTCTCTGCTGTAAGTTAACCGGTCCCTTAACATATCTGCTGTAAGAGCACAGGTCCTTAAACGTCTCTCCTGTAAGAGAACCGGTCCCTAAACGTCTCTGCTGTGAGAGAACCAGTCCCTAAACGTCTCTGGTGTGAGAGAACCGGTCCCTAAACATGTCTGCTGTAAGAGAACTGGTCCCTAAACGTGTCTGCTGTGAGAGAACCGGTCCCTAAACGTCTCTGCTGTGAGTGAACCGTAAACATCTCTGCTGTGAGATAACCGGTCCCTAAACGTCTCTGCTGTGAGTGAACCGGTCCCTAAACATCTCCTGTGAGAGAACCTGTCCCTAAACGTCTCTGCTGTGAGATAACCGGTCCCTAAACGTATCTGCTGTGAGTGAACCGGTCCCTAAACATCTCCTGTGAGTGAACCGGTCCCTAAACATCTCCTGTGAGAGAACCGGTCCCTAAACGTCTCTGCTGTAAGAGAACCAGTCCCTAAACGTCTTTGCTGTAAGAGATCTGGTCCTTAAAAGTCTGCTGTAAGAGAACCAGTCACTAAACTTATCTGCTGTGAGAGAACCGGTCCCTAAACATCTCCTGTGAGTGAACCGGTCCCTAAACATCTCCTGTAAGAGAACCGGTCCCTAAACGTCTTTGCTGTAAGAGAACCAGTCCCTAAACATCTCTGCTGTTAGAAAACCGGTCCCTAAACGTCTTTCCTGTAAGAGAACCAGTCCCTAAACATCTCTGCTGTGAGAGAACCGGTCCCTAAACGTCTCTCCTGTAAGAGAACCGGTACCTAAATGACTCTGCTGTAAGAGAACCGGTCCCTGAACGTCTCTCCTTTAAGAGAACCAGTCCTTAAATGTCTCTGCTGTGACAGAACCAGTCCTTAAACGTCTCTGCTGTGACAGAACCAGTCCTTAAATGTCTCTGCTGTGACAGAACCGGTCCCTAAACGTCTCTCCTGTAAGAGAACCGGTCCCTAAATGACTCTGCTGTGACAGAACCAGTCCTTAAACGTCTCTGCTGTGACAGAACCAGTCCTTAAATGTCTCTGCTGTGACAGAACCAGTCCTTAAACGTCTCTGCTGTGACAGAACCAGTCCTTAAATGTCTCTGCTGTGACAGAACCGGTCCCTAAACGTCTCTCCTGTAAGAGAACCGGTCCCTAAATGACTCTGCTGTGAGAAAACCGGTCCCTAAATGTATCTGCTGTGAGTGAACCGGTCCCTAAATGTTTCTCCTGTAAGAGAACCGGTCCCTAAATGACTGCTGTGAGAGAACCGTTCCCTAAATGACTCTGCTGTGAGAGATCCGGTCCTTAAATGTCTCTGCTGTTAGAGAACCGGTCCCTAAACGTGTCTGCTGTAAGAGAACCGGTCCCTAAACGTCTCTCATGTGAGAGAACCAGTCGCTAAACGTCTCTGCTGTGAGAGAACCGGTCCCTAAACATCTCTGCTGTGACAGAACCAGTCCTTAAACGTCTCTGCTGTGACAGAACCAGTCCTTAAACGTCTCTGCTGTGACAGAACCAGTCCTTAAATGTCTCTGCTGTGACAGAACCAGTCCCTACACATCTCTCCTGTAAGAGAACCGGTCCCTAAATGACTCTGCTGTGAGAGAACCGGTCCCTAAATGTCTCTGCTGTGAGAGAACCGGTCCCTAAACGTTTCTCCTGTGAGAGAACCAGTCCCTAAACATCTCTGCTGTGAGAGAACCAGTACTTAAACATCTCTGCTGTGACAGAACTGGTCCCTAAAAGTCTCTCCTGTAAGAGAACCGGTCCCTAAACGTCTCTCCTGTGAGACAACAGGTCCCTAAACGTCTCTGTTGTAAGAGAACCGGTCCCTGAACATCTCTCTTGTAAGAGAACCAGTTCCTAAACATCTCTGCTGTGACAGAACCAGTCCTTAAACGTCTCTGCTGTGACAGAACCAGTCCTTAAACGTCTCTGCTGTGACAGAACCAGTACTTAAACGTCTCTGCAGTGACAGAACCGGTCCCTAAATGTCTCTCCTGTAAGAGAACCGGTCCCTAAATGACTCTGCTGTGAGTGAACCGGTCCCTAAATGTCTCTGCTGTGACAGAACCGGTCCCTAAAAGTCTCTCCTGTAAGAGAACCGGTCTCTAAATGACTCTACTGTGAGAGAACCGGTCCCTAAATGTCTCTGCTGTGAGAGAACCGGTCCCAAAATGTTTCTCCTGTAAGAGAACCGGTCCCTAAATGACTGCTGTGAGAGAACCGGTCCCTAAATGACTCTGCTGTGAGAGAACCGGTCCCTAAATGTCTCTGCTGTGAAAGAACCAGTCCCTAAACGTCCCTGCTGTGAGAGAACCGGTCCCTAAATGTCTGCTGTAAGACAACCGGTCCCTAAACGTCTCTAATGTAAGAGAACCGGTCCCTAAACCTGTCTGCTTTGAGAGAACCAGTCCCTAAATGTCTCTCCTGGAAGAGAACCGGTCCCTAAACGTGTCTGCTGTAAGAGAACCGGTCCCTAAACGTCTCTCCTCTAAGAGAACCGGTCCCTAAACGTGTCTGCTGTGAGAGAACCAGTCCCTAAACGTCTCTCCTGGAAGAGAACCGGTCCCTAAACGTGTCTGCTGTAAGAGAACCGGTCCCTAAACGTCTGCTGTAAGAGAACCGGTCCCTAAACGTCTCTCCTGTAAGAGAACCAGTCCCTAAACGTCTCTCCTGTGAGAGAACCGGTCCCTAAACGTGTCTGCTGTAAGAGAACTGGTCCCTAAACATCTCTGCTGTGAGAGAACCTGTCCCTAATTGTCTCTGCTGCGAGAGAACCGGTCCCTAAACATATCTGCTTTGAGAGAACCAGTCCCTAAACGTCTCTCCTGGAAGAGAACCGGTCCCTAAACGTGTATGCTGTAAGAGAACCGGTCCCTAAACGTCTCTCCTCTAAGAGAACCGGTCCTTAAACGTGTCTGCTGTGAGAGAACCAGTCCCTAAACGTCTGCTGTAAGAGAACCGGTCCCTAAACGTCTCTCCTGTAAGAGAACCAGTCCCTAAACGTCTCTGCTGTGAGAGAACCAGTCCCTAAACGTCTCTCCTGTGAGAGAACCGGTCCCTAAACGTGTCTGCTGTAAGAGAACTGGTCCCTAAACATCTCTGCTGTGAGAGAACCGGTCCCTAATTGTCTCTGCTGCGAGAGAACCGGTCCCTAAACATGTCTGCTGTAAGAGAACCGGTCCCTACACGTCTCTCATGTGAGAGAATCGGTCCCTAAATGTCTCTCCTTTGAGAGAACCAGTCGCTAAACGTCTCTGCTGTGAGAGAACCAGTCCCTAAACGTTTCTGCTGTGAGAGAACCGGTCCCTAAACGTCTCTCCTGTAAGAGATCCGGTCCCTAAACGTCTGCTGTAAGAGAACCGGTCCCTAAACGTCTCTCCTGTAAGAGAACCGGTCCCTAAACGTGTCTGCTGTGAGAGAACCGGTCCCTAAACGTGTCTGCTGTGCTGTAAGAGAACCGGTCCCTAAACGTCTCTGCTGTGAGAGAACCGGTCCCTAAACGTTTCTGCTGTGAGAGAACCGGTCCTTAAACGTCTCTCCTGTAAGAGATCCGGTCCCTAAACGTCTGCTGTAAGAGAAAGGTCCCTAAACGTCTCTCCTGTAAGAGAACCGGTACCTAAACATCTCTGCTGTGAGAGAACCGGTCCCTAAACGTGTCTGCTGTAAGAGAACCGGTCCCTAAACGTCCCTGCTGTGAGAGAACCGGTCCCTGAACATCTCTCCTGTGAGAGAACAGGTCCCTAAACATGTCTGCTGTAAGAGAACCGGTCCCTAAATGTCTGCTGTAAGAGAACCGGTCCCTAAACGTCTCTCCTGTAAGAGAACCGGTCCCTAAACGTCTCTGCTGTGAGAGAAACAGTCCCTAAACATCTCTGCTGTGAGAGAACCGGTCCCTAAACGTGTCTGCTGTAAGAGAACCGGTCCCTAAACGTCTCTGCTGTGAGAGAACCGGTCCCTAAACGTCTCTCCTGTGAGAGAACCGGTCCCTAAACGTGTCTGCTGTAAGAGAACCGGTCCCTAAACGTCTCTGCTGTGAGAGAACCGGTCCCTAAACGTCTCTCCTGTGGGAGAACCGGTCCCTAAACGTGTCTGCTGTGAGATAACCAGTCCCTAAACGTCTCTCCTGTAAGAGAACCGGTCCCTAAACGTGTCTGCTGTAAGAGAACCGGTCCCTAAACCTCTCTGCTGTGAGAGAACAGGTCCCTAATTGTCTCTGCTGCGAGAGAACCGGTCCCTAAACGTGTCTGCTGTAAGAGAACCGGTCTCTAAACGTCTCTCCTGTGAGAGAACCAGTCGCTAAACGTCTCTGCTGTGAGAGAACCAGTCCCTAAATGTTTCTGCTGTGAGAGAACCGGTCCCTAAACGTCTCTTCTGTAAGAGATCCGGTCCCTAAACGTCTGCTGTAAGAGAACCGGTCCCTAAACGTCTCTCCTGTTAGAGATCCGGTCCCTAAACGTCTGCTGTAAGAAAACCGGTCCCTAAACGTTTCTGCTGTGAGAGAACCGTTCCCTAAACATCTCTGCTGTGAGAGAACCAGTCCCTAAACATCTCTGCTGTGACAGAACCAGTCCTTAAACGTCTCTGCTGTGACAGAACCAGTCCTTAAACGTCTCTGCTGTGACAGAACCAGTCCTTAAACGTCTCTGCTGTGACAAAACCAGTCCTTAAACGTCTCTGCTGTGACAGAACCAGTCCCTAAACGTCTCTCCTGTAAGAGAACCGGTCCCTAAATGACTCTGCTGTGAGAGAACCGGTCCCTAAATGTCTCTGCTGTGAGAGAACCGGTCCCTAAACGTTTCTCCTGTGAGAGAACCATCCCTAAACATCTCTGCTGTGAGAGAACCAGTCCTTAAACATCTCTGCTGTGACAGAACCAGTCCTTAAACGTCTCTGCTGTGACAGAACCAGTCCTTAAACGTCTCTGCTGTGACAGAACCAGTCCTTAAACGTCTCTGCTGTGAGAGAACCGGTCCCTAAATGTCTCTGCTGTGAGAGAACCGGTCCCTAAACGTTTCTCCTGTGAGAGAAATAGTCCCTAAACATCTCTGCTGTGAGAGAACCGGTCCCTAAACGTGTCTGCTGTAAGAGAACCGGTCCCTAAACGTCTCTGCTGTGAGAGAACCGGTCCCTAAACGTCTCTCCTGTGAGAGAACCGGTCCCTAAACGTGTCTGCTGTAAGAGAACCGGTCCCTAAACGTCTCTGCTGTAAGAGAACCGGTCCCTAAACCTCTCTGCTGTGAGAGAACAGGTCCCTAATTGTCTCTGCTGCGAGAGAACCGGTCCCTAAACGTGTCTGCTGTAAGAGAACCGGTCTCTAAACGTCGCTCATGTGAGAGAATCGGTCCCTAAATGTCTCTCCTGTGAGAGAACCAGTCCCTAAATGTTTCTGCTGTGAGAGAACCGGTCCCTAAACGTCTCTCCTGTAAGAGAACCGGTCCCTAAATGACTCTGCTGTGTGAGAACCGGTCCCTAAATGTCTCTGCTGTGAGTGAACCGGTCCCTAAATGTTTCTCCTGTAAGAGAACCGGTCCCTAAATGACTGCTGTGAGAGAACCGTTCCCTAAATGACTCTGCTGTGAGAGAACCGGTCCTTAAATGTCTCTGCTGTTAGAGAACCGGTCCCTAAACGTGTCTGCTGTAAGAGAACCGGTCCCTAAACGTCTCTAATGTGAGAGAACCAGTCGCTAAACGTCTCTGCTGTGAGAAAATCGGTCCCTAAACATCTCTGCTGTGACAGAACCAGTCCTTAAACGTCTCTGCTGTGACAGAACCAGTCCTTAAACGTCTCTGCTGTGACAGAACCAGTCCTTAAATGTCTCTGCTGTGACAGAACCAGTCCCTACACGTCTCTCCTGTAAGAGAACCGGTCCCTAAATGACTCTGCTGTGAGAGAACCGGTCCCTAAATGTCTCTGCTGTGAGAGAACCGGTCCCTAAACGTTTCTCCTGTGAGAGAACCAGTCCCTAAACATCTCTGCTGTGAGAGAACCAGTACTTAAACATCTCTGCTGTGACAGAACTGGTCCCTAAAAGTCTCTCCTGTAAGAGAACCGGTCCCTAAACGTCTCTCCTGTGAGACAACAGGTCCCTAAACGTCTCTGTTGTAAGAGAACCGGTCCCTGAACATCTCTCTTGTAAGAGAACCAGTTCCTAAACATCTCTGCTGTGACAGAACCAGTCCTTAAACGTCTCTGCTGTGACAGAACCAGTCCTTAAACGTCTCTGCTGTGACAGAACCAGTACTTAAACGTCTCTGCTGTGACAGAACCGGTCCCTAAATGTCTCTCCTGTAAGAGAACCGGTCCCTAAATGACTCTGCTGTGAGTGAACCGGTCCCTAAATGTCTCTGCTGTGAGAGAACCGGTCCCTAAACATTTCTCCTGTGAGAGAACGAGTCCCTATACATCTCTGCTGTGACAGAACCGGTCCCTAAAAGTCTCTCCTGTAAGAGAACCGGTCCCTAAATGACTCTACTGTGAGAGAACCGGTCCCTAAATGTCTCTGCTGTGAGAGAACCGGTCCCAAAATGTTTCTCCTGTAAGAGAACCGGTCCCTAAATGACTGCTGTGAGAGAACCGGTCCCTAAATGACTCTGCTGTGAGAGAACCGGTCCCTAAATGTCTCTGCTGTGAAAGAACCAGTCCCTAAACGTCCCTGCTGTGAGAGAACCGGTACCTAAACGTCTGCTGTAAGACAACCAGTCCCTAAACATCTCTATTGTAAGAGAACCGGTCCCTAAACCTGTCTGCTTTGAGAGAACCAGTCCCTAAACGTCTCTCCTGGAAGAGAACCGGTCCCTAAACGTGTCTGCTGTAAGAGAACCGGTCCCTAAACGTCTCTCCTCTAAGAGAACCGGTCCCTAAACGTGTCTGCTGTGAGAGAACCAGTCCCTAAACGTCTCTCCTGGAAGAGAACCGGTCCCTAAACGTGTTTGCTGTAAGAGAACCGGTCCCTAAACGTCTGCTGTAAGAGAACCGGTCCCTAAACGTCTCTCCTGTAAGAGAACCAGTCCCTAAACGTCTCTGCTGTGAGAGAACCAGTCCCTAAACGTCTCTCCTGTGAGAGAACCAGTCCCTAAACGTCTCTCCTGTGAGAGAACCGGTCCCTAAACGTGTCTGCTGTAAGAGAACTGGTCCCTAAACATCTCTGCTGTGAGAGAACCGGTCCCTAATTGTCTCTGCTGCGAGAGAACCGGTCCCTAAACATGTCTGCTGTGAGAGAACCAGTCCCTAAACGTCTCTCCTGGAAGAGAACCGGTCCCTAAACGTGTATGCTGTAAGAGAACCGGTCCCTAAACGTCTCTCCTCTGAGAGAACCGGTCCTTAAACGTGTCTGCTGTGAGAGAACCAGTCCCTAAACGTCTCTCCTGGAAGAGAACCGGTCCCTAAACGTGTATGCTGTAAGAGAACCGGTCCCTAAACGTCTCTCCTGTAAGAGAACCGGTCCCTAAACGTGTCTGCTGTGAGAGAACCGGTCCCTAAACGTGTCTGCTGTAAGAGAACCGGTCCCTAAACGTCTCTGCTGTGAGAGAACAGGTCCCTAAACATGTCTGCTGTAAGAGAACCGGTCCCTAAATGTCTGCTGTAAGAGAACCGGTCCCTAAACGTCTCTCCTGGAAGAGAACCGGTCCCTAAACGTCTGCTGTAAGAGAACCGGTCCCTAAACGTCTCTCCTGTAAGAGAACCAGTCCCTAAACGTCTCTGCTGTGAGAGAACCAGTCCCTAAACGTCTCTCCTGTGAGAGAACCGGTCCCTAAACGTGTCTGCTGTAAGAGAACTGGTCCCTAAACATCTCTGCTGTGAGAGAACCGGTCCCTAATTGTCTCTGCTGCGAGGGAACCGGTCCCTAAACATGTCTGCTGTAAGAGAACCGGTCCCTAAACGTCTCTCATGTGAGAGAATCGGTCCCTAAATGTCTCTCCTTTGAGAGAACCAGTCGCTAAACGTCTCTGCTGTGAGAGAACCAGTCCCTAAACGTTTCTGCTGTGAGAGAACCGGTCCCTAAACGTCTCTCTTGTAAGAGATCCGGTCCCTAAACGTCTGCTGTAAGAGAACCGGTCCCTAAACGTCTCTCCTGTAAGAGAACCGGTCCCTAAACGTGTCTGCTGTAAGAGAACCGGTCCCTAAACGTCTCTGCTGTGAGAGAACAGGTCCCTAAACATGTCTGCTGTAAGAGAACCGGTCCCTAAATGTCTGCTGTAAGAGAACCGGTCCCTAAACGTCTCTCCTGGAAGAGAACCGGTCCCTAAACGTGTCTGCTGTAAGAGAACCGGTCCCTAAACGTCTGCTGTAAGAGAACCGGTCCCTAAACGTCTCTCCTGTAAGAGAACCAGTCCCTAAACGTCTCTGCTGTGAGAGAACCAGTCCCTAAACGTCTCTCCTGTGAGAGAACCGGTCCCTAAACGTGTCTGCTGTAAGAGAACTGGTCCCTAAACATCTCTGCTGTGAGAGAACCGGTCCCTAATTGTCTCTGCTGCGAGGGAACCGGTCCCTAAACATGTCTGCTGTAAGAGAACCGGTCCCTAAACGTCTCTCATGTGAGAGAATCGGTCCCTAAATGTCTCTCCTTTGAGAGAACCAGTCGCTAAACGTCTCTGCTGTGAGAGAACCAGTCCCTAAACGTTTCTGCTGTGAGAGAACCGGTCCCTAAACGTCTCTCCTGTAAGAGATCCGGTCCCTAAACTTCTGCTGTAAGAGAACCGGTCCCTAAACGTCTCTCCTGTAAGAGAACCGGTCCCTAAACGTGTCTGCTGTGAGAGAACCGGTCCCTAAACGTGTCTGCTGTAAGAGAACCGGTCCCTAAACGTCTCTGCTGTGAGAGAACAGGTCCCTAAACATGTCTGCTGTAAGAGAACCGGTCCCTAAATGTCTGCTGTAAGAGAACCGGTCCCTAAACGTCTCTGCTGTGAGAGAACCAGTCCCTAAACGTGTCTGCTGTGAGAGAACCGGTCCCTAAACGTTTCTCCTGTGAGAGAAACAGTCCCTAAACATCTCTGCTGTGAGAGAACCGGTCCCTAAACGTGTCTGCTGTAAGAGAACCGGTCCCTAAACGTCTCTGCTGTGAGAGAACCGGTCCCTAAACGTCTCTCCTGTGAGAGAACCGGTCCCTAAACGTGTCTGCTGTAAGAGAACCGGTCCCTAAACGTCTCTGCTGTGAGAGAACCGGTCCCTAAACGTCTCTCCTGTGAGAGAACCGGTCCCTAAACGTGTCTGCTGTGAGAGAACCGGTCCCTAAACGTCTCTCCTGTAAGAGATCCGGTCCCTAAACGTCTGCTGTAAGAGAACCGGTCCCTAAACGTCTCTCCTGTAAGAGAACCGGTCCCTAAACGTGTCTGCTGTGAGAGAACCGGTCCCGAAACGTGTCTGCTATAAGAGAACCGGTCCCTAAACGTCTCTGCTGTGAGAGAACCGGTCCCTAAACGTTTCTGCTGTGAGAGAACCGGTCCTTAAACGTCTCTCCTGTAAGAGATCCGGTCCCTAAACGTCTGCTGTAAGAGAAAGGTCCCTAAACGTCTCTCCTGTAAGAGAACCAGTCCCTAAACGTCTCTGCTGTGAGAGAACCAGTCCCTAAACGTCTCTCCTGTGAGAGAACCGGTCCCTAAACGTGTCTGCTGTAAGAGAACCGGTCAATAAACGTCTGCTGTAAGAGAACCGGTCCCTAAACGTCTCTCCTGTAAGAGAACCGGTCCCTAAACGTTTCTGCTGTGAGAGAACCGGTCCTTAAACGTCTCTCCTGTAATAGATCCGGTCCCTAAATGTCTGCTGTAAGAGAAAGGTCCCTAAACGTCTCTCCTGTAAGAGAACCAGTCCCTAAACGTGTCTGCTGTGAGAGAACCAGTCCCTAAACGTCTCTCCTGTGAGAGAACCGGTCCCTAAACGTGTCTGCTGTAAGATAACTGGTCCCTAAACATCTCTGCTGTGAGAGAACCGGTCCCTAATTGTCTCTGCTGCGTGAGAACCGGTCCCTAAACATGTCTGCTTTGAGAGAACCAGTCCCTAAACGTCTCTCCTGGAAGAGAACCGGTCCCTAAACGTGTATGCTGTAAGAGAACCGGTCCCTAAACGTCTCTCCTCTAAGAGAACCGGTCCTTTAACGTGTCTGCTGTGAGAGAACCAATCCATAAACGTCTCTCCTGGAAGAGAACCGGTCCCTAAACGTGTCTGCTGTAAGAGAACCGGTCCTTAAACGTCTGCTGCAAGAGAACCGGTCCCTAAACGTCTCTCCTGTAAGAGAACCAGTCCCTAAACGTCTCTGCTGTGAGAGAACCAGTCCCTAAACGTCTCTCCTGTGAGAGAACCGGTCCCTAAACGTGTCTGCTGTAAGAGAACTGGTCCCTAAACATCTCTGCTGTGAGAGAACCGGTCCCTAATTGTCTCTGCTGCGAGGGAACCGGTCCCTAAACATGTCTGCTGTAAGAGAACCGGTCCCTAAACGTCTCTCATGTGAGAGAATCGGTCCCTAAATGTCTCTCCTTTGAGAGAACCAGTCGCTAAACGTCTCTGCTGTGAGAGAACCAGTCCCTAAACGTTTCTGCTGTGAGAGAACCAGTCCCTAAACGTCTCTCCTGTAAGAGATCCGGTCCCTAAACGTCTGCTGTAAGAGAACCGGTCCCTAAACGTCTCTCCTGTAAGAGAACCGGTCCCTAAACGTGTCTGCTGTGAGAGAACCGGTCCCTAAACGTGTCTGCTGTAAGAGAACCGGTTCCTAAACGTCTCTGCTGTGAGAGAACAGGTCCCTAAACATGTCTGCTGTAAGAGAACCGGTCCCTAAATGTCTGCTGTAAGAGAACCGGTCCCTAAACGTCTCTCCTGGAAGAGAACCGGTCCCTAAACGTGTCTGCTGTAAGAGAACCGGTCCCTAAACGTCTGCTGTAAGAGAACCGGTCCCTAAACGTCTCTCCTGTAAGAGAACCAGTCCCTAAACGTCTCTGCTGTGAGAGAACCAGTCCCTAAACGTCTCTCCTGTGAGAGAACCGGTCCCTAAACGTGTCTGCTGTAAGAGAACTGGTCCCTAAACATCGGTCCCTAAACATGTCTGCTGTAAGAGAACTGGTCCCTAAACGTCTCTCATGTGAGAGAATCGGTCCCTAAATGTCTCTCCTTTGAGAGAACCAGTCGCTAAACGTCTCTGCTGTGAGAGAACCAGTCCCTAATCGTTTCTGCTGTGAGAGAACCGGTCCCTAACGTCTCTCCTGTAAGAGATCCGGTCCCTAAACGTCTGCTGTAAGAGAACCGGTCCCTTAAACGTCTCTCCTGTAAGAGAAACCGGTCCCTAAACGTGTCTGCTGTGAGAGAACCGGTCCCTAAACGTGTCTGCTGTAAGAGAACCGGTCCCTAAACGTCTCTGCTGTGAGAGAACAGGTCCCTAAACATGTCTGCTGTAAGAGAACCGGTCCCTAAATGTCTGCTGTAAGAGAACCGGTCCCTAAACGTCTCTCCTGTAAGAGAACCGGTCCCTAAATGTCTGCTGTAAGAGAACCGGTCCCTAAACATCTCTGCTGTGAGAGAACCGGTCCCTAAACGTTTCTCCTGTGAGAGAAACAGTCCCTAAACATCTCTGCTGTGAGAGAACCGGTCCCTAAACGTGTCTGCTGTAAGAGAACCGGTCCCTAAACGTCTCTGCTGTGAGAGAACCGGTCCCTAAACGTCTCTCCTGTGAGAGAACCGGTCCCTAAACGTGTCTGCTGTAAGAGAACCGGTCCCTAAACGTCTCTACTGTGAGAGAACCGGTCCCTAAACGTCTCTCCTGTGAGAGAACCAGTCCCTAAATGTTTCTGCTGTGAGAGAACCGGTCCCTAAATGTCTCTTCTGTAAGAGATCCGGTCCCTAAACGTCTGCTGTAAGAGAACCGGTCCCTAAACGTCTCTCCTGTTAGAGATCCGGTCCCTAAACGTCTGCTGTAAGAAAACCGGTCCCTAAACGTTTCTGCTGTGAGAGAACCGTTCCCTAAACATCTCTGCTGTGAGAGAACCGTAAACATCTCTGCTGTGACAGAACCAGTCCTTAAACGTCTCTGCTGTGACAGAACCAGTCATTAAACGTCTCTGCTGTGACAGAACCAGTCCTTAAACGTCTCTGCTGTGACAGAACCAGTCCTTAAACGTCTCTGCTGTGACAGAACCAGTCCCTAAACGTCTCTCCTGTAAGAGAACTGGTCCCTAAATGACTCTGCTGTGAGAGAACCGGTCCCTAAATGTCTCTGCTGTGAGAGAACCGGTCCCTAAACGTTTCTCCTGTGAGAGAACCATCCCTAAACATCTCTGCTGTGAGAGAACCAGTCCTTAAACATCTCTGCTGTGACAGAACCAGTCCTTAAACGTCTCTGCTGTGACAGAACCAGTCCTTAAACGTCTCTGCTGTGACAGAACCAGTCCTTAAACGTCTCTGCTGTGAGAGAACCGGTCCTTAAACGTCTCTCCTGTAAGAGATCCGGTCCCTAAACGTCTGCTGTAAGAGAAAGGTCCCTAAACGTCTCTCCTGTAAGAGAACCAGTCCCTAAACGTCTCTGCTGTGAGAGAACCAGTCCCTAAACGTCTCTCCTGTGAGAGAACCGGTCCCTAAACGTGTCTGCTGTAAGAGAACCGGTCCCTAAACGTCTGCTGTAAGAGAACCGGTCCCTAAACGTCTCTCCTGTAAGAGAACCGGTCCCTAAACGTTTCTGCTGTGAGAGAACCGGTCCTTAAACGTCTCTCCTGTAATAGATCCGGTCCCTAAACGTCTGCTGTAAGAGAAAGGTCCCTAAACGTCTCTCCTGTAAGAGAACCAGTCCCTAAACGTGTCTGCTGTGAGAGAACCAGTCCCTAAACGTCTCTCCTGTGAGAGAACCGGTCCCTAAACGTGTCTGCTGTAAGATAACTGGTCCCTAAACATCTCTGCTGTGAGAGAACCGGTCCCTAATTGTCTCTGCTGCGTGAGAACCGGTCCCTAAACATGTCTGCTTTGAGAGAACCAGTCCCTAAACGTCTCTCCTGGAAGAGAACCGGTCCCTAAACGTGTATGCTGTAAGAGAACCGGTCCCTAAACGTCTCTCCTCTAAGAGAACCGGTCCTTTAACGTGTCTGCTGTGAGAGAACCAGTCCCTAAACGTCTCTCCTGGAAGAGAACCGGTCCCTAAACGTGTCTGCTGTAAGAGAACCGGTCCTTAAACGTCTGCTGTAAGAGAACCGGTCCCTAAACGTCTCTCCTGTAAGAGAACCAGTCCCTAAACGTCTCTGCTGTGAGAGAACCAGTCCCTAAACGTCTCTCCTGTGAGAGAACCGGTCCCTAAACGTGTCTGCTGTAAGAGAACTGGTCCATAAACATCTCTGCTGTGAGAGAACCGGTCCCTAATTGTCTCTGCTGCGAGGGAACCGGTCCCTAAACATGTCTGCTGTAAGAGAACCGGTCCCTAAACGTCTCTCATGTGAGAGAATCGGTCCCTAAATGTCTCTCCTTTGAGAGAACCAGTCGCTAAACGTCTCTGCTGTGAGAGAACCAGTCCCTAAACGTTTCTGATGTGAGAGAACCGGTCCCTAAACGTCTCTCCTGTAAGAGATCCGGTCCCTAAACGTCTGCTGTAAGAGAACCGGTCCCTAAACGTCTCTCCTGTAAGAGAACCGGTCCCTAAACGTGTCTGCTGTGAGAGAACCGGTCCCTAAACGTGTCTGCTGTAAGAGAACCGGTCCCTAAACGTCTCTGCTGTGAGAGAACAGGTCCCTAAACATGTCTGCTGTAAGAGAACCGGTCCCTAAATGTCTGCTGTAAGAGAACCGGTCCCTAAACGTCTCTCCTGGAAGAGAACCGGTCCCTAAACGTGTCTGCTGTAAGAGAACCGGTCCCTAAACATGTCTGCTGTAAGAGAACCGGTCCCTAAATGCCTGCTGTAAGAGAACCGGTCCCTAAACGTCTCTCCTGGAAGAGAACCAGTCCCTAAACGTCTCTCCTGTGAGAGAACCGGTCCCTAAACGTCTGCTGTAAGAGAACCGGTCCCTAAACGTCTCTCCTGTAAGAGAACCAGTCCCTAAACGTCTCTGCTGTGAGAGAACCAGTCCCTAAACGTCTCTCCTGTGAGAGAACCGGTCCCTAAACGTGTCTGCTGTAAGAGAACTGGTCCCTAAACATCTCTGCTGTGAGAGAACCGGTCCCTAATTGTCTCTGCTGCGAGGGAAACGGTCCCTAAACATGTCTGCTGTAAGAGAACTGGTCCCTAAACGTCTCTCATGTGAGAGAATCGGTCCCTAAATGTCTCTCCTTTGAGAGAACCAGTCGCTAAACGTCTCTGCTGTGAGAGAACCAGTCCCTAATCGTTTCTGCTGTGAGAGAACCGGTCCCTAAACGTCTCTCCTGTAAGAGATCCGGTCCCTAAACGTCTGCTGTAAGAGAACCGGTCCCTAAACGTCTCTCCTGTAAGAGAACCGGTCCCTAAACGTGTCTGCTGTGAGAGAACCGGTCCCTAAACGTGTCTGCTGTAAGAGAACCGGTCCCTAAACGTCTCTGCTGTGAGAGAACAGGTCCCTAAACATGTCTGCTGTAAGAGAACCGGTCCCTAAATGTCTGCTGTAAGAGAACCGGTCCCTAAACGTCTCTCCTGTAAGAGAACCGGTCCCTAAATGTCTGCTGTAAGAGAACCGGTCCCTAAACATCTCTGCTGTGAGAGAACCGGTCCCTAAACGTTTCTCCTGTGAGAGAAACAGTCCCTAAACATCTCTGCTGTGAGAGAACCGGTCCCTAAACGTGTCTGCTGTAAGAGAACCGGTCCCTAAACGTCTCTGCTGTGAGAGAACCGGTCCCTAAACGTCTCTCCTGTGAGAGAACCGGTCCCTAAACGTGTCTGCTGTAAGAGAACCGGTCCCTAAACGTCTCTACTGTGAGAGAACCGGTCCCTAAACGTCTCTCCTGTGAGAGAACCAGTCCCTAAATGTTTCTGCTGTGAGAGAACCGGTCCCTAAATGTCTCTTCTGTAAGAGATCCGGTCCCTAAACGTCTGCTGTAAGAGAACCGGTCCCTAAACGTCTCTCCTGTTAGAGATCCGGTCCCTAAACGTCTGCTGTAAGAAAACCGGTCCCTAAACGTTTCTGCTGTGAGAGAACCGTTCCCTAAACATCTCTGCTGTGAGAGAACCGGTCCCTAAACATCTCTGCTGTGACAGAACCAGTCCTTAAACGTCTCTGCTGTGACAGAACCAGTCATTAAACGTCTCTGCTGTGACAGAACCAGTCCTTAAACGTCTCTGCTGTGACAGAACCAGTCCTTAAACGTCTCTGCTGTGACAGAACCAGTCCCTAAACGTCTCTCCTGTAAGAGAACTGGTCCCTAAATGACTCTGCTGTGAGAGAACCGGTCCCTAAATGTCTCTGCTGTGAGAGAACCGGTCCCTAAACGTTTCTCCTGTGAGAGAACCATCCCTAAACATCTCTGCTGTGAGAGAACCAGTCCTTAAACATCTCTGCTGTGACAGAACCAGTCCTTAAACGTCTCTGCTGTGACAGAACCAGTCCTTAAACGTCTCTGCTGTGACAGAACCAGTCCTTAAACGTCTCTGCTGTGAGAGAACCGGTCCCTAAATGTCTCTGCTGTGAGAGAACCGGTCCCTAAACGTTTCTCCTGTAAGAGAACCGGTCCCTAAATGACTCTGCTGTGAGAGAATCGGTCCCTAAATATCTCTCCTGTGAGAGAACCAGTCGCTAAACGTCTCTGCTGTGAGAGAACCAGTCCCTAAACGTTTCTGCTGTGAGAGAACCAGTCCCTAAACCTCTCTCCTGTAAGAGATCTGGTCCCTAAACGTCTCTGCTGTAAGAGAACCGGTCCCTAATCATCTCTGCTGTGAGAGAACCGGTCCCTAAACGTGTCTGCTGTAAGAGAACCGGTACCTAAACGTCTCTCCTGTAAGAGAACCAGTCCCTAAATGTCTCTTCTGTAAGAGAACCAGTCCCTAAACGTCTCTGCTGTGAGAGAACCAGTCACTAAATGTCTCTGCTGTGAGAGAACCGGTCCCTAAACGTCTCTGCTGTGAGATAACCTGTCCCTAAATGTGTCTGCTGCAAGAGAACCGGTCCCTAAACATCTGCTGTAAGAGTACCAGTCCCTAAACGTGTCTGCTGTGAGAGAACCGGTCCCTAAACGTCTCTCCTGTGAGAGAACCGGTCCCTAAACGTGTCTGCTGTAAGAGAACCGGTCCCTAAACGTCTCTGCTGTGAGAGAACCGGTCCCTAAACGTCTCTCCTGCAAGAGAACCGGTCCCTAAACGTCTCTGCTGTGACAGAACCAGTCCCTACACGTCTCTCCTGTAAGAGAACCGGTCCCTAAATGACTCTGCTGTGAGAGAACCGGTCCCTAAATGTCTCTGCTGTGAGAGAACCGGTCCTTAAACGTTTCTCCTGTGAGACAACCAGTCCCTAAACATCTCTGCTGTGAGAGAACCAGTACTTAAACATCTCTGCTGTGACAGAACTGGTCCCTAAAAGTCTCTCCTGTAAGAGAACCGGTCCCTAAACGTCTCTCCTGTGAGACAACAGGTCCCTAAACGTCTCTGTTGTAAGAGAACCGGTCCCTGAACATCTCTCTTGTAAGAGAACCAGTTCCTAAACATCTCTGCTGTGACAGAACCAGTCCTTAAACGTCTCTGCTGTGACAGAACCAGTCCTTAAACGTATCTGCTGTGACAGAACCAGTACTTAAACGTCTCTGCTGTGACAGAACCGGTCCCTCCCTAAATGTCTCTCCTGTAAGAGAACCGGTCCCTAAATGACTCTGCTGTGAGTGAACCGGTCCCTAAATGTCTCTGCTGTGAGAGAACCGGTCCCTAAACGTTTCTCCTGTGAGAGAACGAGTCCCTATACATCTCTGCTGTGACAGAACCGGTCCCTAAAAGTCTCTCCTGTAAGAAAACCGGTCCCTAAATGACTCTACTGTGAGAGAACCGGTCCCTAAATGTCTCTGCTGTGAGAGAACCGGTCCCAAAATGTTTCTCCTGTAAGAGAACCGGTCCCTAAATGACTGCTGTGAGAGAACCAGTCCCTAAATGACTCTGCTGTGAGAGAACCGGTCCCTAAATGTCTCTGCTGTGAAAGAACCAGTCCCTAAACGTCCCTGCTGTGAGAGAACCGGTCCCTAAACGTCTCTCCTGGAAGAGAACCGGTCCCTAAACGTGTCTGCTGTAAGAGAACCGGTCCCTAAACGTCTCTCCTCTCCTCTAAGAGAACCGGTCCCTAAACGTGTCTGCTGTGAGAGAACCAGTCCCTAAACGTCTCTCCTGGAAGAGAACCGGTCCCTAAACGTGTCTGCTGTAAGAGAACCGGTCCCTAAACGTCTGCTGTAAGAGAACCGGTCCTTAAACGTCTCTCCTGTAAGAGAACCAGTCCCTAAACGTCTCTGCTGTGAGAGAACCAGTCCCTAAACGTCTCTCCTGTGAGAGAACCGGTCCCTAAACGTTTCTCCTGTGAGAGAACCATCCCTAAACATCTCTGCTGTGAGAGAACCAGTCCTTAAACATCTCTGCTGTGACAGAACCAGTCCTTAAACGTCTCTGCTGTGACAGAACCAGTCCTTAAACGTCTCTGCTGTGACAGAACCAGTCCTTAAACGTCTCTGCTGTGAGAGAACCGGTCCCTAAACGTTTCTCCTGTAAGAGAACCGGTCCCTAAATGACTCTGCTGTGCTGTGAGAGAACCGGTCCCTAAAAGTGTCTGCTGTAATAGAACCGGTCCCTAAACGTCTCTGCTGTGAGAGAACCGGTCCCTAATTGTCTCTGCTGCGAGAGAACCGGTCCCTAAACGTGTCTGCTGTAAGAGAACCGGTCCCTAAACGTCTCTCATGTGAGAGAATTGGTCCCTAAATATCTCTCCTGTGAGAGAACCAGTCGCTAAACGTCTCTGCTGTGAGAGAACCAGTCCCTAAACGTTTCTGCTGTGAGAGAACCGGTCCCTAAACGTCTCTCCTGTAAGAGAACCAGTCCCTAAACGTCTCTTCTGTAAGAGAACCGGTCCCTAAACGTCTCTGCTGTGAGAGAACCGGTCCCTAAATGTCTCTGCTGTGAGAGAACCGGTCCCTAAACGTTTCTCCTGTGAGACAACCAGTCCCTAAACATCTCTGCTGTGAGAGAACCAGTACTTAAACATCTCTGCTGTGACAGAACTGGTCCCTAAAAGTCTCTCCTGTAAGAGAACCGGTCCCTAAACGTCTCTCCTGTGAGACAACAGGTCCCTAAACGTCTCTGTTGTAAGAGAACCGGTCCCTGAACATCTCTCTTGTAAGAGAACCAGTTCCTAAACATCTCTGCTGTGACAGAACCAGTCCTTAAACGTCTCTGCTGTGACAGAACCAGTCCTTAAACGTATCTGCTGTGACAGAACCAGTACTTAAACGTCTCTGCTGTGACAGAACCGGTCCCTAAATGTCTCTCCTGTAAGAGAACCGGTCCCTAAATGACTCTGCTGTGAGTGAACCGGTCCCTAAATGTCTCTGCTGTGAGAGAACCGGTCCCTAAACGTTTCTCCTGTGAGAGAACGAGTCCCTATACATCTCTGCTGTGACAGAACCGGTCCCTAAAAGTCTCTCCTGTAAGAAAAGAAAACCGGTCCCTAAATGACTCTACTGTGAGAGAACCGGTCCCTAAATGTCTCTGCTGTGAGAGAACCGGTCCCAAAATGTTTCTCCTGTAAGAGAACCGGTCCCTAAATGACTGCTGTGAGAGAACCAGTCCCTAAATGACTCTGCTGTGAGAGAACCGGTCCCTAAATGTCTCTGCTGTGAAAGAACCAGTCCCTAAACGTCCCTGCTGTGAGAGAACCGGTCCCTAAACGTCTCTCCTGGAAGAGAACCGGTCCCTAAACGTGTCTGCTGTAAGAGAACCGGTCCCTAAACGTCTCTCCTCTAAGAGAACCGGTCCCTAAACGTGTCTGCTGTGAGAGAACCAGTCCCTAAACGTCTCTCCTGGAAGAGAACCGGTCCCTAAACGTGTCTGCTGTAAGAGAACCGGTCCCTAAACGTCTGCTGTAAGAGAACCGGTCCTTAAACGTCTCTCCTGTAAGAGAACCAGTCCCTAAACGTCTCTCTGCTGTGAGAGAACCAGTCCCTAAACGTCTCTCCTGTGAGAGAACCGGTCCCTAAACGTTTCTCCTGTGAGAGAACCATCCCTAAACATCTCTGCTGTGAGAGAACCAGTCCTTAAACATCTCTGCTGTGACAGAACCAGTCCTTAAACGTCTCTGCTGTGACAGAACCAGTCCTTAAACGTCTCTGCTGTGACAGAACCAGTCCTTAAACGTCTCTGCTGTGAGAGAACCGGTCCCTAAACGTTTCTCCTGTAAGAGAACCGGTCCCTAAATGACTCTGCTGTGAGAGAACCGGTCCCTAAAAGTGTCTGCTGTAATAGAACCGGTCCCTAAACGTCTCTGCTGTGAGAGAACCGGTCCCTAATTGTCTCTGCTGCGAGAGAACCGGTCCCTAAACGTGTCTGCTGTAAGAGAACCGGTCCCTAAACGTCTCTCATGTGAGAGAATTGGTCCCTAAATATCTCTCCTGTCCTGTGAGAGAACCAGTCGCTAAACGTCTCTGCTGTGAGAGAACCAGTCCCTAAACGTTTCTGCTGTGAGAGAACCGGTCCCTAAACGTCTCTCCTGTAAGAGAACCAGTCCCTAAACGTCTCTTCTGTAAGAGAACCGGTCCCTAAACGTCTCTGCTGTGAGAGAACCGGTCCCTAAACGTCTCTGCTGTGAGAGAACCTGTCCCTAAACGTCTCTGCTGTGAGAGAACCGGTCCCTAAACGTCTCTGCTGTGAGAGAACCTGTCCCTAAATGTGTCTGCTGCAAGAGAACCGGTCCCTAAACATCTGCTGTAAGAGTACCAGTCCCTAAACGTGTCTGCTGTGAGAGAACCGGTCCCTAAACGTCTCTCCTGTGAGAGAACCGGTCCCTAAACTTGTCTGCTGTAAGAGAACCGGTCCCTAAACGTCTCTGCTGTGAGAGAACCGGTCCCTAAACGTCTCTCCTGTGAGAGAACCGGTCCCTAAACGTGTCTGCTGTGAGAGAACCAGTCCCTAAACGTCTCTCCTGTAAGAGAACCGGTCCCTAAACGTCTCTGCTGTGACAGAACCAGTCCCTACACGTCTCTCCTGTAAGAGAACCGGTCCCTAAATGACTCTGCTGTGAGAGAACCGGTCCCTAAATGTCTCTGCTGTGAGAGAACCGGTCCCTAAACGTTTCTCCTGTGAGAGAACCAGTCCCTAAACATCTCTGCTGTGAGAGAACCAGTACTTAAACATCTCTGCTGTGACAGAACAGGTCCCTAAAAGTCTCTCCTGTAAGAGAACCGGTCCCTAAACGTCTCTCCTGTGAGACAACAGGTCCCTAAACGTCTCTGTTGTAAGAGAACCGGTCCCTGAACATCTCTCTTGTAAGAGAACCAGTTCCTAAACATCTCTGCTGTGACAGAACCAGACCAGTCCTTAAACGTCTCTGCTGTGACAGAACCAGTCCTTAAACGTATCTGCTGTGACAGAGCCAGTACTTAAACGTCTCTGCTGTGACAGAACCGGTCCCTAAATGTCTCTCCTGTAAGAGAACCGGTCCCTAAATGACTCTGCTGTGAGTGAACCGGTCCCTAAATGTCTCTGCTGTGAGAGAACCGGTCCCTAAACGTTTCTCCTGTGAGAGAACGAGTCCCTATACATCTCTGCTGTGACAGAACCGGTCCCTAAAAGTCTCTCCTGTAAGAAAACCGGTCCCTAAATGACTCTACTGTGAGAGAACCGGTCCCTAAATGTCTCTGCTGTGAGAGAACCGGTCCCAAAATGTTTCTCCTGTAAGAGAACCGGTCCCTAAATGACTGCTGTGAGAGAACCGGTCCCTAAATGACTCTGCTGTGAGAGAACCGGTCCCTAAATGTCTCTGCTGTGAAAGAACCAGTCCCTAAACGTTTCTTTCTGCTGTGAGAGAACCGGTCCCTAAACGTCTGCTGTAAGACAACCGGTCCCTAAACCTGTCTGCTTTGAGAGAACCAGTCCCTAAACGTCTCTCCTGGAAGAGAACCGGTCCCTAAACGTGTCTGCTGTAAGAGAACCGGTCCCTAAACGTCTCTCCTCTAAGAGAACCGGTCCCTAAACGTGTCTGCTGTGAGAGAACCAGTCCCTAAACGTCTCTCCTGGAAGAGAACCGGTCCCTAAACGTGTCTGCTGTAAGAGAACCGGTCCCTAAACGTCTGCTGTAAGAGAACCGGTCCCTAAACGTCTCTCCTGTAAGAGAACCAGTCCCTAAACGTCTCTGCTGTGAGAGAACCAGTCCCTAAACGTCTCTCCTGTGAGAGAACCGGTCCCTAAACGTTTCTCCTGTGAGAGAACCATCCCTAAACATCTCTGCTGTGAGAGAACCAGTCCTTAAACATCATCTCTGCTGTGACAGAACCAGTCCTTAAACGTCTCTGCTGTGACAGAACCAGTCCTTAAACGTCTCTGCTGTGACAGAACCAGTCCTTAAACGTCTCTGCTGTGAGAGAACCGGTCCCTAAACGTTTCTCCTGTAAGAGAACCGGTCCCTAAATGACTCTGCTGTGAGAGAACCGGTCCCTAAAAGTGTCTGCTGTAATAGAACCGGTCCCTAAACGTCTCTGCTGTGAGAGAACCGGTCCCTAATTGTCTCTGCTGCGAGAGAACCGGTCCCTAAACGTGTCTGCTGTAAGAGAACCGGTCCCTAAACGTCTCTCATGTGAGAGAATTGGTCCCTAAATATCTCTCCTGTGAGAGAACCAGTCGCTAAACGTCTCTGCTGTGAGAGAACCAGTCCCTAAACTGCTGTGAGAGAACCGGTCCCTAAACGTCTCTCCTGTAAGAGAACCAGTCCCTAAACGTCTCTTCTGTAAGAGAACCGGTCCCTAAACGTCTCTGCTGTGAGAGAACCGGTCCCTAAACGTCTCTGCTGTGAGAGAACCTGTCCCTAAACGTCTCTGCTGTGAGAGAACCGGTCCCTAAACGTCTCTGCTGTGAGAGAACCTGTCCCTAAATGTGTCTGCTGCAAGAGAACCGGTCCCTAAACATCTGCTGTAAGAGTACCAGTCCCTAAACGTGTCTGCTGTGAGAGAACCGGTCCCTAAACGTCTCTCCTGTGAGAGAACCGGTCCCTAAACTTGTCTGCTGTAAGAGAACCGGTCCCTAAACGTCTCTGCTGTGAGAGAACCGGTCCCTAAACGTCTCTCCTGTGAGAGAACCGGTCCCTAAACGTGTCTGCTGTGAGAGAACCAGTCCCTAACCTAAACGTCTCTCCTGTAAGAGAACCGGTCCCTAAACGTCTCTGCTGTGACAGAACCAGTCCCTACACGTCTCTCCTGTAAGAGAACCGGTCCCTAAATGACTCTGCTGTGAGAGAACCGGTCCCTAAATGTCTCTGCTGTGAGAGAACCGGTCCCTAAACGTTTCTCCTGTGAGAGAACCAGTCCCTAAACATCTCTGCTGTGAGAGAACCAGTACTTAAACATCTCTGCTGTGACAGAACAGGTCCCTAAAAGTCTCTCCTGTAAGAGAACCGGTCCCTAAACGTCTCTCCTGTGAGACAACAGGTCCCTAAACGTCTCTGTTGTAAGAGAACCGGTCCCTGAACATCTCTCTTGTAAGAGAACCAGTTCCTAAACATCTCTGCTGTGACAGAACCAGTCCTTAAACGTCTCTGCTGTGACAGAACCAGTCCTTAAACGTATCTGCTGTGACAGAGCCAGTACTTAAACGTCTCTGCTGTGACAGAACCGGTCCCTAAATGTCTCTCCTGTAAGAGAACCGGTCCCTAAATGACTCTGCTGTGAGTGAACCGGTCCCTAAATGTCTCTGCTGTGAGAGAACCGGTCCCTAAACGTTTCTCCTGTGAGAGAACGAGTCCCTATACATCTCTGCTGTGACAGAACCGGTCCCTAAAAGTCTCTCCTGTAAGAAAACCGGTCCCTAAACGTCTCTGTTGTAAGAGAACCGGTCCCTGAACATCTCTCTTGTAAGAGAACCAGTTCCTAAACATCTCTGCTGTGACAGAACCAGTCCTTAAACGTCTCTGCTGTGACAGAACCAGTCCTTAAACGTATCTGCTGTGACAGAGCCAGTACTTAAACGTCTCTGCTGTGACAGAACCGGTCCCTAAATGTCTCTCCTGTAAGAGAACCGGTCCCTAAATGACTCTGCTGTGATGTGAGTGAACCGGTCCCTAAATGTCTCTGCTGTGAGAGAACCGGTCCCTAAACGTTTCTCCTGTGAGAGAACGAGTCCCTATACATCTCTGCTGTGACAGAACCGGTCCCTAAAAGTCTCTCCTGTAAGAAAACCGGTCCCTAAATGACTCTACTGTGAGAGAACCGGTCCCTAAATGTCTCTGCTGTGAGAGAACCGGTCCCAAAATGTTTCTCCTGTAAGAGAACCGGTCCCTAAATGACTGCTGTGAGAGAACCGGTCCCTAAATGACTCTGCTGTGAGAGAACCGGTCCCTAAATGTCTCTGCTGTGAAAGAACCAGTCCCTAAACGTTTCTGCTGTGAGAGAACCGGTCCCTAAACGTCTGCTGTAAGACAACCGGTCCCTAAACCTGTCTGCTTTGAGAGAACCAGTCCCTAAACGTCTCTCCTGGAAGAGAACCGGTCCCTAAACGTGTCTGCTGTAAGAGAACCGAACCGGTCCCTAAACGTCTCTCCTCTAAGAGAACCGGTCCCTAAACGTGTCTGCTGTGAGAGAACCAGTCCCTAAACGTCTCTCCTGGAAGAGAACCGGTCCCTAAACGTGTCTGCTGTAAGAGAACCGGTCCCTAAACGTCTGCTGTAAGAGAACCGGTCCCTAAACGTCTCTCCTGTAAGAGAACCAGTCCCTAAACGTCTCTGCTGTGAGAGAACCAGTCCCTAAACGTCTCTCCTGTGAGAGAACCGGTCCCTAAACGTTTCTCCTGTGAGAGAACCATCCCTAAACATCTCTGCTGTGAGAGAACCAGTCCTTAAACATCTCTGCTGTGACAGAACCAGTCCTTAAACGTCTCTGCTGTGACAGAACCAGTCCTTAAACGTCTCTGCTGTGACAGAACCAGTCCTTAAACGTCTCTGCTGTGAGAGAACCGGTCCCTAAACGTTTCTCCTGTAAGAGAACCGGAACCGGTCCCTAAATGACTCTGCTGTGAGAGAACCGGTCCCTAAAAGTGTCTGCTGTAATAGAACCGGTCCCTAAACGTCTCTGCTGTGAGAGAACCGGTCCCTAATTGTCTCTGCTGCGAGAGAACCGGTCCCTAAACGTGTCTGCTGTAAGAGAACCGGTCCCTAAACGTCTCTCATGTGAGAGAATTGGTCCCTAAATATCTCTCCTGTGAGAGAACCAGTCGCTAAACGTCTCTGCTGTGAGAGAACCAGTCCCTAAACGTTTCTGCTGTGAGAGAACCGGTCCCTAAACGTCTCTCCTGTAAGAGAACCAGTCCCTAAACGTCTCTTCTGTAAGAGAACCGGTCCCTAAACGTCTCTGCTGTGAGAGAACCGGTCCCTAAACGTCTCTGCTGTGAGAGAACCTGTCCCTAAACGTCTCTGCTGTGAGAGAACCGGTCCCTAAACGTCTCTGCTGTGAGAGAACCTGTCCTGTCCCTAAATGTGTCTGCTGCAAGAGAACCGGTCCCTAAACATCTGCTGTAAGAGTACCAGTCCCTAAACGTGTCTGCTGTGAGAGAACCGGTCCCTAAACGTCTCTCCTGTGAGAGAACCGGTCCCTAAACTTGTCTGCTGTAAGAGAACCGGTCCCTAAACGTCTCTGCTGTGAGAGAACCGGTCCCTAAACGTCTCTCCTGTGAGAGAACCGGTCCCTAAACGTGTCTGCTGTGAGAGAACCAGTCCCTAAACGTCTCTCCTGTAAGAGAACCGGTCCCTAAACGTCTCTGCTGTGACAGAACCAGTCCCTACACGTCTCTCCTGTAAGAGAACCGGTCCCTAAATGACTCTGCTGTGAGAGAACCGGTCCCTAAATGTCTCTGCTGTGAGAGAACCGGTCCCTAAACGTTTCTCCTGTGAGAGAACCAGTCCCTAAACATCTCTGCTGTGAGAGAACCAGTACTTAAACATCTCTGCTGTGCTGTGACAGAACAGGTCCCTAAAAGTCTCTCCTGTAAGAGAACCGGTCCCTAAACGTCTCTCCTGTGAGACAACAGGTCCCTAAACGTCTCTGTTGTAAGAGAACCGGTCCCTGAACATCTCTCTTGTAAGAGAACCAGTTCCTAAACATCTCTGCTGTGACAGAACCAGTCCTTAAACGTCTCTGCTGTGACAGAACCAGTCCTTAAACGTATCTGCTGTGACAGAGCCAGTACTTAAACGTCTCTGCTGTGACAGAACCGGTCCCTAAATGTCTCTCCTGTAAGAGAACCGGTCCCTAAATGACTCTGCTGTGAGTGAACCGGTCCCTAAATGTCTCTGCTGTGAGAGAACCGGTCCCTAAACGTTTCTCCTGTGAGAGAACGAGTCCCTATACATCTCTGCTGTGACAGAACCGGTCCCTAAAAGTCTCTCCTGTAAGAAAACCGGTCCCTAAATGACTCTACTCTACTGTGAGAGAACCGGTCCCTAAATGTCTCTGCTGTGAGAGAACCGGTCCCAAAATGTTTCTCCTGTAAGAGAACCGGTCCCTAAATGACTGCTGTGAGAGAACCGGTCCCTAAATGACTCTGCTGTGAGAGAACCGGTCCCTAAATGTCTCTGCTGTGAAAGAACCAGTCCCTAAACGTCCCTGCTGTGAGAGAACCGGTCCCTAAACGTCTGCTGTAAGACAACCGGTCCCTAAACCTGTCTGCTTTGAGAGAACCAGTCCCTAAACGTCTCTCCTGGAAGAGAACCGGTCCCTAAACGTGTCTGCTGTAAGAGAACCGGTCCCTAAACGTCTCTCCTCTAAGAGAACCGGTCCCTAAACGTGTCTGCTGTGAGAGAACCAGTCCCTAAACGTCTCTCCTGGAAGAGAACCGGTCCCTAAACGTGTCTGCTGTAAGAGAACCGGTCCCTAAACGTCTGCTGTATGTAAGAGAACCGGTCCCTAAACGTCTCTCCTGTAAGAGAACCAGTCCCTAAACGTCTCTGCTGTGAGAGAACCAGTCCCTAAACGTCTCTCCTGTGAGAGAACCGGTCCCTAAACGTTTCTCCTGTGAGAGAACCATCCCTAAACATCTCTGCTGTGAGAGAACCAGTCCTTAAACATCTCTGCTGTGACAGAACCAGTCCTTAAACGTCTCTGCTGTGACAGAACCAGTCCTTAAACGTCTCTGCTGTGACAGAACCAGTCCTTAAACGTCTCTGCTGTGAGAGAACCGGTCCCTAAACGTTTCTCCTGTAAGAGAACCGGTCCCTAAATGACTCTGCTGTGAGAGAACCGGTCCCTAAAAGTGTCTGCTGTAATAGAACCGGTCCCTAAACGTCTCTGCTGTGAGAGAACCGGTCCCTAATTGTCTCTGCTGCGAGAGAACCGGTCCCTAAACGTGTCTGCTGTAAGAGAACCGGTCCCTAAACGTCTCTCATGTGAGAGAATTGGTCCCTAAATATCTCTCCTGTGAGAGAACCGGTCCCTAAACGTGTCTGCTGTAAGAGAACCGGTCCCTAAACGTGTCTGCTGTGAGAGAACCAGTCCCTAAACGTCTCTCCTGGAAGAGAACCGGACCCTAAACGTCTCTCCTGTAAGAGAACCAGTCCCTAAACGTCTCTGCTGTGAGAGAACCAGTCCCTAAACGTCTCTCCTGTGAGAGAACCGGTCCCTAAACGTGTCTGCTGTAAGAGAACTGGTCCCTAAACATCTCTGCTGTGAGAGAACCGGTCCTTAATTGTCTCTGCTGCGAGAGAACCGGTCCCTAAACATGTCTGCTGTAAGAGAACCAGTCCCTAAACGTCTCTCATGTGAGAGAATCGGTCCCTAAATGTCTTTCCTTTGAGAGAACCAGTCGCTAAACGTCTCTCCTGTAAGAGATCCGGTCCCTAAACGTCTGCTGTAAGAGAACCGGTCCCTAAACGTCTCTCCTGTAAGAGAACCGGTCCCTAAACGTGTCTGCTGTGAGAGAACTGGTCCCTAAACGTGTCTGCTGTAAGAGAACCGGTCCCTAAATGTCTCTGCTGTGAGAGAACCGGTCCCTAAACGTTTCTGCTGTGAGAGAACCGGTCCTTAAACGTCTCTCCTGTAAGAGATCCGGTCCCTAAACGTCTGCTGTAAGAGAAAGGTCCCTAAACGTCTCTCCTGTAAGAGAACCGGTACCTAAACATCTCTGCTGTGAGAGAACCGGTCCCTAAACGTGTCTGCTGTAAGAGAACCGGTCCCTAAACGTCCCTGCTGTGAGAGAACCGGTCCCTAAACATCTCTCCTGTGAGAGAACAGGTCCCTAAACATGTCTGCTGTAAGAGAACCGGTCCCTAAATGTCTGCTGTAAGAGAACCGGTCCCTAAACGTGTCTCCTGTAAGAGAACCGGTCCCTAAACATCTCTGCTGTGAGAGAACCGGTCCCTAAACGTGTCTGCTGTGAGAGAACCGGTCCGTAAACGTTTCTCCTGTGAGAGAAACAGTCCCTAAACATCTCTGCTGTGAGAGAACCGGTCCCTAAACGTCTCTGCTGTGAGAGAACCTGTCCCTAAATGTGTCTGCTGCAAGAGAACCGGTCCCTAAACATCTGCTGTAAGAGTACCAGTCCCTAAACGTGTCTGCTGTGAGAGAACCGGTCCCTAAACGTCTCTCCTGTGAGAGAACCGGTCCCTAAACTTGTCTGCTGTAAGAGAACCGGTCCCTAAACGTCTCTGCTGTGAGAGAACCGGTCCCTAAACGTCTCTCCTGTGAGAGAACCGGTCCCTAAACGTGTCTGCTGTGAGAGAACCAGTCCCTAAACGTCTCTCCTGTAAGAGAACCGGTCCCTAAACGTCTCTGCTGTGACAGAACCAGTCCCTACACGTCTCTCCTGTAAGAGAACCGGTCCCTAAATGACTCTGCTGTGAGAGAACCGGTCCCTAAATGTCTCTGCTGTGAGAGAACCGGTCCCTAAACATTTCTCCTGTGAGAGAACAAGTCCCTAAACATCTCTGCTGTGAGAGAACCAGTACTTAAACATCTCTGCTGTGACAGAACAGGTCCCTAAAAGTCTCTCCTGTAAGAGAACCGGTCCCTAAACGTCTCTCCTGTGAGACAACAGGTCCCTAAACGTCTCTGTTGTAAGAGAACCGGTCCCTGAACATCTCTCTTGTAAGAGAACCAGTTCCTAAACATCTCTGCTGTGACAGAACCAGTCCTTAAACGTCTCTGCTGTGACAGAACCAGTCCTTAAACGTATCTGCTGTGACAGAACCAGTACTTAAACGTCTCTGCTGTGACAGAACCGGTCCCTAAATGTCTCTCCTGTAAGAGAACCGGTCCCTAAATGACTCTGCTCTGAGAGAACCGGTCCCTAAATGTCTCTGCTGTGAGAGAACCGGTCCCTAAACGTTTCTCCTGTGAGAGAACGAGTCCCTATACATCTCTGCTGTGACAGAACCGCCCCCTAAAAGTCTCTCCTGTAAGAGAACCGGTCCCTAAATGACTCTACTGTGAGAGAACCGGTCCCTAAATGTCTCTGCTGTGAGAGAACCGGTCCCAAAATGTTTCTCCTGTAAGAGAACCGGTCCCTAAATGACTGCTGTGAGAGAACCGGTCCCTAAATGACTCTGCTGTGAGAGAACCGGTCCCTAAATGTCTCTGCTGTGAAAGAACCAGTCCCTAAACGTCCCTGCTGTGAGAGAACCGGTCCCTAAACGTCTGCTGTAAGACAACCGGTCCCTAAACCTGTCTGCTTTGAGAGAACCAGTCCCTAAACGTCTCTCCTGGAAGAGAACCGGTCCCTAAACGTGTCTGCTGTAAGAGAACCGGTCCCTAAACGTCTCTCCTCTAAGAGAACCGGTCCCTAAACGTGTCTGCTGTGAGAGAACCAGTCCCTAAACGTCTCTCCTGGAAGAGAACCGGACCCTAAACGTCTCTCCTGTAAGAGAACCAGTCCCTAAACGTCTCTGCTGTGAGAGAACCAGTCCCTAAACGTCTCTCCTGTGAGAGAACCGGTCCCTAAACGTGTCTGCTGTAAGAGAACTGGTCCCTAAACATCTCTGCAGTGAGAGAACCGGTCCTTAATTGTCTCTGCTGCGAGAGAACCGGTCCCTAAACATGTCTGCTGTAAGAGAACCAGTCCCTAAACGTCTCTCATGTGAGAGAATCGGTCCCTAAATGTCTTTCCTTTGAGAGAACCAGTCGCTAAACGTCTCTCCTGTAAGAGATCCGGTCCCTAAACGTCTGCTGTAAGAGAACCGGTCCCTAAACGTCTCTCCTGTAAGAGAACCGGTCCCTAAACGTGTCTGCTGTGAGAGAACTGGTCCCTAAACGTGTCTGCTGTAAGAGAACCGGTCCCTAAATGTCTCTGCTGTGAGAGAACCGGTCCCTAAACGTTTCTGCTGTGAGAGAACCGGTCCTTAAACGTCTCTCCTGTAAGAGATCCGGTCCCTAAACGTCTGCTGTAAGAGAAAGGTCCCTAAACGTCTCTCCTGTAGGAGAACCGGTACCTAAACATCTCTGCTGTGAGAGAACCGGTCCCTAAACCTGTCTGCTGTAAGAGAACCGGTCCCTAAACGTCCCTGCTGTGAGAGAACCGGTCCCTAAACATCTCTCCTGTGAGAGAACAGGTCCCTAAACATGTCTGCTGTAAGAGAACCGGTCCCTAAATGTCTGCTGTAAGAGAACCGGTCCCTAAACGTCTCTCCTGTAAGAGAACCGGTCCCTAAACATCTCTGCTGTGAGAGAACCGGTCCCTAAACGTGTCTGCTGTGAGAGAACCGGTCCCTAAACGTTTCTCCTGTGAGAGAAACAGTCCCTAAACATCTCTGCTGTGAGAGAACCGGTCCCTAAACGTGTCTGCTGTAAGAGAACCGGTCCCTAAATGTCTCTGCTGTGAGAGAACCGGTCCCTAAACGTCTCTCCTGTGAGAGAACCGGTCCCTAAACGTCTCTGCTGTGAGAGAACCGGTCCCTAAACGTCTCTCCTGTGGGAGAACCGGTCCCTAAACGTGTCTCCTGTGAGAGAACCAGTCGCTAAACGTCTCTGCTGTGAGAGAACCAGTCCCTAAATGTTTCTGCTGTGAGAGAACCGGTCCCTAAACGTCTCTTCTGTAAGAGATCCGGTCCCTAAACGTCTGCTGTAAGAGAACCGGTCCCTAAACGTCTCTCCTGTTAGAGATCCGGTCCCTAAACGTCTGCTGTAAGAAAACCGGTCCCTAAACGTTTCTGCTGTGAGAGAACCGTTCCCTAAACATCTCTGCTGTGAGAGAACCAGTCCTTAAACATCTCTGCTGTGACAGAACCAGTCCTTAAACGTCTCTGCTGTGAGAGAACCGGTCCCTAAATGTCTCTGCTGTGAGAGAACCGGTCCCTAAACGTTTCTCCTGTGAGAGAAACAGTCCCTAAACATCTCTGCTGTGAGAGAACCGGTCCCTAAACATCTCTGCTGTGAGAGAACCGGTCCCTAAACGTCTCTGCTGTGAGAGAACCGGTCCCTAAACGTCTCTCCTGTAAGAGAACCGGTCCCTAAACGTCTCTCCTGTAAGAGAACCGGTCCCTAAACGTGTCTGCTGTAAGAGAACCGGTCCCTAAACATCTCTGCTGTGAGAGAACCGGTCCCTAAACGTCTCTCCTGTGAGAGAACCGGTCCCTAAACGTGTCTGCTGTAAGAGAACCGGTCCCTAAACGTCTCTGCTGTGAGAGAACCGGTCCCTAAACGTCTCTCCTGTAAGAGAACCGGTCCCTAAACGTGTCTGCTGTAAGAGAACCGGTCCCTAAACCTCTCTGCTGTGAGAGAACAGGTCCCTAATTGTCTCTGCTGCGAGAGAACCGGTCCCTAAACGTGTCTGCTGTAAGAGAACCGGTCTCTAAACGTCTCTCATGTGAGAGAATCGGTCCCTAAATGTCTCTCCTGTGAGAGAACCAGTCCCTAAATGTTTCTGCTGTGAGAGAACCGGTCCCTAAACGTCTCTTCTGTAAGAGATCCGGTCCCTAAACGTCTGCTGTAAGAGAACCGGTCCCTAAACGTCTCTCCTGTTAGAGATCCGGTCCCTAAACGTCTGCTGTAAGAAAACCGGTCCCTAAACGTTTCTGCTGTGAGAGAACCGTTCCCTAAACATCTCTGCTGTGAGAGAACCAGTCCCTAAACATCTCTGCTGTGACAGAACCAGTCCTTAAACGTCTCTGCTGTGACAGAACCAGTCCTTAAACGTCTCTGCTGTGAGAGAACCGGTCCCTAAACGTCTCTCCTGTGGGAGAACCGGTCCCTAAACGTGTCTCCTGTGAGAGAACCAGTCGCTAAACGTCTCTGCTGTGAGAGAACCAGTCCCTAAATGTTTCTGCTGTGAGAGATCCGGTCCCTAAACGTCTCTTCTGTAAGAGATCCGGTCCCTAAACGTCTGCTGTAAGAGAACCGGTCCCTAAACGTCTCTCCTGTTAGAGATCCGGTCCCTAAACGTCTGGTGTAAGAAAACCGGACCCTAAACGTTTCTGCTGTGAGAGAACCGTTCCCTAAACATTTCTGCTGTGAGAGAACCAGTCCTTAAACATCTCTGCTGTGACAGAACCAGTCCTTAAACGTCTCTGCTGTGAGAGAACCGGTCCCTAAATGTCTCTGCTGTGAGAGAACCGGTCCCTAAACGTTTCTCCTGTGAGAGAAACAGTCCCTAAACATCTCTGCTGTGAGAGAACCGGTCCCTAAACGTGTCTGCTGTAAGAGAACCGGTCCCTAAACGGCTCTGCTGTGAGAGAACCGGTCCCTAAACGTCTCTCCTGTGAGAGAACCGGTCCCTAAACGTGTCTGCTGTAAGAGAACCGGTCCCTAAACGTCTCTGCTGTGAGAGAACCGGTCCCTAAACGTCTCTCCTGTAAGAGAACCGGTCCCTAAACGTGTCTGCTGTAAGAGAACCGGTCCCTAAACCTCTCTGCTGTGAGAGAACAGGTCCCTAATTGTCTCTGCTGCGAGAGAACCGGTCCCTAAACGTGTCTGCTGTAAGAGAACCGGTCCCTAAATGTCTCTCCTGTGAGAGAACCAGTCCCTAAATGTTTCTGCTGTGAGAGAACCGGTCCCTAAACGTCTCTTCTGTGAGAGATCCGGTCCCTAAACGTCTGCTGTAAGAGAACCGGTCCCTAAACGTCTCTCCTGTTAGAGATCCGGTCCCTAAACGTGTGCTGTAAGAAAACCGGTCCCTAAACGTTTCTGCTGTGAGAGAACCGGTCCCTAAACGTGTCTGCTGTAAGAGAACCGGTCCCTAAAAGTCTCTGCTGTGAGAGAACCAGTCCCTAAACGTCTCTCCTGTGAGAGAACCGGTCCCTAAACGTGTCTGCTGTAAGAGAACCGGTCCCTAAACGTCTCTCCTGTTAGAGATCCGGTCCCTAAACGTCTGGTGTAAGAAAACCGGACCCTAAACGTTTCTGCTGTGAGAGAACCGTTCCCTAAACATTTCTGCTGTGAGAGAACCAGTCCTTAAACATCTCTGCTGTGACAGAACCAGTCCTTAAACGTCTCTGCTGTGAGAGAACCGGTCCCTAAATGTCTCTGCTGTGAGAGAACCGGTCCCTAAACGTTTCTCCTGTGAGAGAAACAGTCCCTAAACATCTCTGCTGTGAGAGAACCGGTCCCTAAACGTGTCTGCTGTAAGAGAACCGGTCCCTAAACGGCTCTGCTGTGAGAGAACCGGTCCCTAAACGTCTCTCCTGTGAGAGAACCGGTCCCTAAACGTGTCTGCTGTAAGAGAACCGGTCCCTAAACGTCTCTGCTGTGAGAGAACCGGTCCCTAAACGTCTCTCCTGTAAGAGAACCGGTCCCTAAACGTGTCTGCTGTAAGAGAACCGGTCCCTAAACCTCTCTGCTGTGAGAGAACAGGTCCCTAATTGTCTCTGCTGCGAGAGAACCGGTCCCTAAACGTGTCTGCTGTAAGAGAACCGGTCCCTAAATGTCTTGTCTCTCCTGTGAGAGAACCAGTCCCTAAATGTTTCTGCTGTGAGAGAACCGGTCCCTAAACGTCTCTTCTGTGAGAGATCCGGTCCCTAAACGTCTGCTGTAAGAGAACCGGTCCCTAAACGTCTCTCCTGTTAGAGATCCGGTCCCTAAACGTGTGCTGTAAGAAAACCGGTCCCTAAACGTTTCTGCTGTGAGAGAACCGGTCCCTAAACGTGTCTGCTGTAAGAGAACCGGTCCCTAAAAGTCTCTGCTGTGAGAGAACCAGTCCCTAAACGTCTCTCCTGTGAGAGAACCGGTCCCTAAACGTGTCTGCTGTAAGAGAACCGGTCCCTAAACGTCTCTGCTGTGAGAGAACCGGTCCCTAAACGTCTCTCCTGTGAGAGAACCGTTCCCTAAACATCTCTGCTGTGAGAGAACCAGTCCCTAAACATCTCTGCTGTGACAGAACCAGTCCTTAAACGTCTCTGCTGTGACAGAACCAGTCCTTAAACGTCTCTGCTGTGAGAGAACCGGTCCCTAAACGTCTCTCCTGTGGGAGAACCGGTCCCTAAACGTGTCTCCTGTGAGAGAACCAGTCGCTAAACGTCTCTGCTGTGAGAGAACCAGTCCCTAAATGTTTCTGCTGTGAGAGATCCGGTCCCTAAACGTCTCTTCTGTAAGAGATCCGGTCCCTAAACGTCTGCTGTAAGAGAACCGGTCCCTAAACGTCTCTCCTGTTAGAGATCCGGTCCCTAAACGTCTGGTGTAAGAAAACCGGACCCTAAACGTTTCTGCTGTGAGAGAACCGTTCCCTAAACATTTCTGCTGTGAGAGAACCAGTCCTTAAACATCTCTGCTGTGACAGAACCAGTCCTTAAACGTCTCTGCTGTGAGAGAACCGGTCCCTAAATGTCTCTGCTGTGAGAGAACCGGTCCCTAAACGTTTCTCCTGTGAGAGAAACAGTCCCTAAACATCTCTGCTGTGAGAGAACCGGTCCCTAAACGTGTCTGCTGTAAGAGAACCGGTCCCTAAACGGCTCTGCTGTGAGAGAACCGGTCCCTAAACGTCTCTCCTGTGAGAGAACCGGTCCCTAAACGTGTCTGCTGTAAGAGAACCGGTCCCTAAACGTCTCTGCTGTGAGAGAACCGGTCCCTAAACGTCTCTCCTGTAAGAGAACCGGTCCCTAAACGTGTCTGCTGTAAGAGAACCGGTCCCTAAACCTCTCTGCTGTGAGAGAACAGGTCCCTAATTGTCTCTGCTGCGAGAGAACCGGTCCCTAAACGTGTCTGCTGTAAGAGAACCGGTCCCTAAATGTCTCTCCTGTGAGAGAACCAGTCCCTAAATGTTTCTGCTGTGAGAGAACCGGTCCCTAAACGTCTCTTCTGTGAGAGATCCGGTCCCTAAACGTCTGCTGTAAGAGAACCGGTCCCTAAACGTCTCTCCTGTTAGAGATCCGGTCCCTAAACGTGTGCTGTAAGAAAACCGGTCCCTAAACGTTTCTGCTGTGAGAGAACCGGTCCCTAAACGTGTCTGCTGTAAGAGAACCGGTCCCTAAAAGTCTCTGCTGTGAGAGAACCAGTCCCTAAACGTCTCTCCTGTGAGAGAACCGGTCCCTAAACGTGTCTGCTGTAAGAGAACCGGTCCCTAAACGTCTCTGCTGTGAGAGAACCGGTCCCTAAACGTCTCTCCTGTGAGAGAACCGGTCCCTAAACGTGTCTGCTGTAAGAGAACCGGTCCCTAAACGTCTCTCCTGTGAGAGAACCGGTCCCTAAACGTGTCTGCTGTGAGATAACCAGTCCCTAAACGTCTCTCCTGTAAGAGAACCGGTCCCTAAACGTGTCTGCTGTAAGAGAACCGGTCCCTAAACCTCTCTGCTGGGAGAGAACCGGTCCCTAATTGTCTCTGCTGCGAGAGAACCGGTCCCTAAACGTGTCTGCTGTAAGAATACCGGTCTCTAAACGTCTCTCATGTGAGAGAACCAGTCCCTAAATGTTTCTGCTGTTAGAGAACCGGTCCCTAAACGTCTCTTCTGTAAGAGATCCGGTCCCTAAATGTCTGCTGTAAGAGAACCGGTCCCTAAACGTCTCTCCTGTTAGAGATCCGGTCCCTAAACGTCTGCTGTAAGAAAACCGGTCCCTAAACGTTTCTGCTGTGAGAGAACCGTTCCCTAAACATCTCTGCTGTGAGAGAACCAGTCCCTAAACATCTCTGCTGTGACAGAACCAGTCCTTAAACGTCTCTGCTGTGACAGAACCAGTCCTTAAACGTCTCTGCTGTGACAGAACCAGTCCTTAAACGTCTCTGCTGTGACAGAACCAGTCCTTAAACGTCTCTGCTGTGACAGAACCAGTCCTTAAACGTCTCTGCTGTGACAGAACCAGTCCCTAAACGTCTCTCCTGTAAGAGAACCGGTCCCTAAATGACTCTGCTGTGAGAGAACCGGTCCCTAAATGTCTCTGCTGTGAGAGAACCGGTCCCTAAACGTTTCTCCTGTGAGAGAACCATCCCTAAACATCTCTGCTGTGAGAGAACCAGTCCTTAAACATCTCTGCTGTGACAGAACCGGTCCCTAAACGTCTCTGCTGTGAGAGAACCGGTCCCTAATTGTCTCTGCTGCGAGAGAACCGGTCCCTAAACGTGTCTGCTGTAAGAGAACCGGTCCCTAAACGTCTCTCATGTGAGAATATCGGTCCCTAAATATCTCTCCTGTGAGAGAACCAGTCGCTAAACGTCTCTGCTGTGAGAGAACCAGTCCCTAAACGTTTCTGCTGTGAGAGAACCAGTCCCTAAACGTCTCTCCTGTAAGAGATCTGGTCCCTAAACGTCTCTGCTGTAAGAGAACCGGTCCCTAATCATCTCTGCTGTGAGAGAACCGGTCCCTAAACGTGTCTGCTGTAAGAGAACCGGTCCCTAAACGTCTCTTCTGTAAGAGAACCAGTCCCTAAACGTCTCTGCTGTGAGAGAACCGGTCCCTAAACGTCTCTGCTGTGAGAGAACCTGTCCCTAAACGTTTCTGCTGTGAGAGAACCGGTCCCTAAACGTCTCTCCTGTGAGAGAACCGGTCCCTAAATGTGTCTGCTGCAAGAGAACCGGTCCCTAAACATCTGCTGTAAGAGTACCGGTCCCTAAACGTGTCTGCTGTAAGAGAACCGGTCCCTAAACGTCTCTCCTGTGAGAGGAACCGGTCCCTAAACTTGTCTGCTGTGAAAGAACCGATCCCTAAAGGTCTTTGCTGTGACAGAAGTAGAAATGAAATAAAAAACTTGACCGAAATCAACTAGATTGAAGCATTCATTCTATTGATGTAAGAAATATTTTCTGGTGAGCAAGGGTTTATTTAGTCTTCTAGGGCAACAAGTAATGACAGAAGAGAAGCTGCATGTATCTAATTATAGAGAAGTTGACTAACAACCTGCCTAACAAAATGTTGGAAATTCTAAGCAGAAACACAGGCCTATCGAAATTATGCTTAATTCCCGCACCCGTGTTAAAAAACCCAGTTTTGGCATCGCTGACTGTACGGCACTTTTTCTATATTTTGCGGGTTAGGGTTGCATGCGGACCTCAGATTTTCAATTGATCACATATAGTCGGGCGGAAGGTACACTGGCACCGACAAAGATGGCTGCCTCGCGACTAGCTCTTAGGAAACTTTGGAGTATTTTGTTTTTTTATGTATTATTTTTTACATTAATAGCTCAGAAAGTGTTTTGTATCATTACATACAGCCGGGGAAAACTATTGGATATCAGAGCGACGGTAACTCACCAGCATTACGATCAGGAATATGACTTTCCCGAAGCAGAACCTTTGTTTGCTCTCCCCAGGGCAACTGAACTGATTCCAGCGGCTGACCCAAAACATCGCCGGCGGAGGAGAGGCACTCGGAGCGGCCTGCTGGTTCGACTTAGGAGGCGCGACACCCCCCACCGCTTCCAAGTATACTACTCGCTAATGTTCAGTCTTTGATTAACAAGGTCGACGAGCTCCGGGCAAGGATTTCTTTCCAGAGAGACATCAAGGCCTGTAACATACTTTGTTTCAAGGAAACATGGCTCTCTTAGGATATGCTGTTGAAATCGGTCCAGCCAGATGGGTTCTCAGTTCATCGCGCAGACAGGAATAAATCTCTCTCCGGGAAGCAGAAGGGCAGAGGTGTGTGTTTCATGATTAACGACTCATGGTATTGTAGTAACATACAGGAACTCGAGTCCTTCTGTTCACCCGACCTAGAATATCTCACAATCAAATGCCGACCGTATTATCTCCCAAGATAATTTTATTCGGTTATAGTCACGGCCGTGTATATCCGCCCTCAAGCCGATACCAAGACGGCCCTCAAAGAACTTCACTGGACTTTATGCTAACTAAAACCACATATCCTGAGGCTGCATTTATTGTAGCCAGGGATTTTAACAAAGCAAATTTGAGGACTAGGCTGCCAAAGTTCTATCAACATATCGACTGTTGTACTCACGCTGCTAAAATCCTCGACCATTGCGATTCGAACTTCCGGGATGGTTATAAGGCCCTCCCCCGCCCCTGTTCTGGGTAGCTTCTGAACATAATTTAGACGAATACACTGGAAGTGTGTAGGTGATGTTCTGCCCACTGTGACTACTAAAACCTGCCCTAAACAGAAACCGTGGATAGATGGCAGCATTCGGGAAATCTGAAAGCGCAAACCACCGCATTTAACCATGGCAAGGTGACAGGGAATACAGTGAGGGAAAAAAGTATTTGATCCCCTGCTGATTTTGTACGTTTGCCCACTGACAAAGAAATGATCAGTCTATAATTTTAATGTTAGGTTTATTTGAACAGTGTGAGACAGAATAACAACAAAAAAATCCAGAAAAACGCATGTCAAAAATGTTATAAATTGATTTGCATTTTAATGAGGGAAATAAGTATTTGACCCCCTCTCAATCAGAAATATTTCTGGCTCCCAGGTGTCTTTTATACAGGTAACGAGCTGAGATTAGGAGCACACACTTAAAGGGAGTGCTCCTAATCTCAGCTTGTTACCTGTATAAAAGACACCTGTCCACAGAAGCAATCAATCAGATTCCAAACTCTCCACCATGGCCAAGACCAAAGAGCTCTCCAAGGATGTCAGGGACAAGATTGTAGATCTACACAAGGCTGGAATGGGCTACAAGACCATCACCAAGCAGCTTGGTGAGAAGGTGACAACAGTTGGTGCGATTATTCGCAAATGGAAGAAACACAAAATAACTGTCAATCTCCCTCGGCCTGGGGCTCCATGCAAGATCTCACCTCGTGGAGTTACAATGATCATGGGAACGGTGAGGAATCAGCCCAGAACTACACGGGAGGATCTTGTCAATGATCTCAAGGCAGCTGGGACCATAGTCACCAAGAAAACAATTGGTAACACACTACGCTGTGAAGGACTGAAATCCTGCAGCGCCCGCAAGGTCCCCCTGCTCAAGAAAGCACATATACATGCCCGTCTGAAGTTTGCCAATGAACATCTGAATGATTCAGAGGAGAACTGGGTGAAAGTGTTGTGGTCAGATGAGACCAAAATTGAGCTCTTTGGCATCAACTCAACTCGCCGTGTTTGGAGGAGGAGGAATGATGCCTATGACCCCAAGAACACCATCCCCACCGTCAAACATGGAGGTGGAAACATTATGCTTTGGTTTTTTCTGCTAAGGGGACAGGACAACTTCACCGCATCAAAGGGACGATGGACAGGGCCATGTACCGTCAAATCTTGGGTGAGAACCTCCTTCCCTCAGCCAGGGCATTGAAAATGGGTCGTGGATGGGTATTCCAGCATGACAATGACCCAAAACACACGGCCAAGGCAACAAAGGAGTGGCTCCAGTCTCCAGACCTTAATCCCACAGAAAATCTGTGGAGGGAGCTGAAGGTTCGAGTTGCCAAACGTCAGCCTCAAAACCTTAATGACTTGGAGAAGATCTGCAAAGAGGAGTGGGACAAAATTCCTCCTGAGATGTGTGCAAACCTGGTGGCCAACTACAAGAAACGTCTGACCTCTGTGATTGTCAACAAGGGTTTTGCCACCAAGTACTAAGTCATGTTTTGCAGAGGGGTCAAATACTTATTTCCCTCATTAAAATGCAAATCAATTTCTAACATTTTTGACATGAGTTTTTCTGGATTTTTTTGCTGTTATTCTGTCTCTCACTGTTCAAATAAACCTACCATTAAAATTATAGATTGATCATTTCTTTGTCAGTGGGTAAACGTACAAAATCAGCAGGGGATCAAATACTTTTTTCCCTCACTGTATGGCAGAATACAAGCAGTGTAGCTACTCACTCCGCAAGGCAATTAAACTGGCAAAACATCAGTATAGAGACAAAGTGGAGTCGCAATTCAACGGCTCAGACACGAGACGTATATGGCAGGGTCTACAGACAATCACGGACTACAAAAGGAAAACCAGCCACATCGCCGACACTGACGTCTCGCTTCCAGACAAGCTAAACACCTTCTTCGCCCGTTTGGAGGATAACACAGTGCCACTGACGAGGCCCACTACCAAGGACTGTGGCCTCTCCTTCTCCGTGACGACGTGATTTAAGCATGTTAACCCCCACAAGGCTGCCGGCCCAGACGGCATCCCTAGCCTTGTCCTCAGAGCATGCGCAGACCAGTTGGCTGGTGTGTTTATGGACATGTTCAATCTCTCCCTTTACCAGTCTGCTGTTCCCACATGCTTCAAGATGGCCACCATTGTTCCTGTACCCAAGAAAGCAAAGGTAACTGAACTAAATGACTATCGCCCCGTAGCACTCACCTCAGTCATCATGAAGTGCTTTGAGAGACTAGTCAAGGATCATATCACCTCTACCTTCCCTGTCACCCTAGACCCACTTCAATTTGCTTACCGCCCCAATAGATCCACAGACGATGCAATAGCCATCACACTGCACACTGCCCTATCCCATCTGGACAAGTGGAATATACCTATGTAAGAATGCTGTTCATTGACTATAGCTCAGCAATCACACCATAGTACCCTCCAAGCTCATCATTAAGCTCGAGGTCCTGGGTCTGAACCCCGCCCTGTGCAACTGGGTCTTGGACTTCCTGACGGGTCGTCCGCAGGTGGTGAAGGTAGGAAACAACATCTCCACTTTGCTGATCCTCAACACTGGGGCCCCACAAGGGTGTGTGCTCAGCCCCCTCCTGTACTCTCTGTTCACCCATGACTGCGTGGCCAAGCACGCCTCCAACTCAATCATCAAGTTTGCAGACGACACAACAGTAGTAGGCTTGATTACCAACAATGACGAGACCACCTACAGGGAGGAGTTGAGGGCTCTGGAAGTGTGGTACCAGGAAAATAACCTCTCACTCAACGTCAACAAAACAAAGGAGCTGATCGAGGACTTCAGGAAACAGCAGAGGGTGCACCCCCCTATCCACATCGACGGGACCGCAGTGGTGAAGGTGGAAAGCTTCAAGTTCCTTGGCGTACACATCACCGACAAACTGAAATGGTCCACCCACGCAGACAGTGTGGTGAAGAAGGAGCAACAGAGCCTCTTCAACCTCAGGAGGCTGAGGAAATGTGTCTTGGCACCTAAAACCCTCACAAACTTTTACAGATGCACAATTGAGAGCATCCTGTAGGGCTGTATCACAGACAGAGAGAGAGAGAGAGAGAGAGAGAGAGAGAGAGAGAGAGAGAGAGAGAGAGAGAGAGAGAGAGAGAGAGAGAGAGAGAGAGAGAGAGAGAGACAGAGAGAGAGAGAGACAGAGAGAGAGAGAGAGAGAGAGAGAGAGAGAGCGAGAGAGAGAGAGACAGAGAGAGAAAGACAGAGAGAGAGAGACAGAGAGAGAAAGAAAGAAAGAAAGAAAGAAAGAAAGAAAGAAAGAAAGAAAGAAAGAAAGAAAGAAAGAAAGAAAGAAAGAAAGAAAGAAAGAAAGAAAGAAAGAAAGAAAGAAAGAAAGAAAGAAAGAAAGAAAGAAAGAAAGAGAAAGAGAGAGAGAGAAAGAGTGAGAAAGGAGAGTTACACTGAACTGAAGCTTGTTTATTTTACAACATGTTTAGAAATGCCACAGAGCTTCCTGAGAACCACATGTCACATACTGTAGCTGACACACTGTATAGTGAATAGAAGGTGGTCTATATGGCTGTCCTGGCGTCGTGTTAGTTACAGTGGGGAAAAAAAGTATTTAGTCAGCCACCAATTGTGCAAGTTCTCCCACTTAAAAAGATGAGAGAGGCCTGTAATTTTCATCATAGGTACACGTCAACTATGACAGACAAAATGAGGAAAAAAAATCCAGAAAATCACATTGTAGGATTTTTAATGAATTTATTAGCTAATTATGGTGGAAAATAAGTATTTGGTCAATAACAAAAGTTTCTCAATACTTTGTTATATACCCTTTGTTGGCAATGACACAGGTCAAACGTTTTCTGTAAGTCTTCACAAGGTTTTCACACACTGTTGCTGGTATTTTGGCCCATTCCTCCATGCAGATCTCCTCTAGAGCAGTGATGTTTTGGGGCAGTCGCTGGGCAACACGGACATTCAACTCCCTCCAAAGATTTTCTATGGGGTTGAGATCTGGAGACTGGCTAGGCCACTCCAGGACCTTGAAATGCTTCTTACGAAGCCACTCCTTCGTTGCCCGGGCGGTGTGTTTGGGATCATTGTCATGCTGAAAGACCCAGCCACGTTTCATCTTCAATGCCCTTGCTGATGGAAGGAGGTTTTCACTCAAAATCTCACGATACATGGCCCCATTCATTCTTTCCTTTACACGGATCAGTCGTCCTGGTCCCTTTGCAGAAAAACAGCACCAAAGCATGATGTTTCCACCCCCATGCTTCACAGTAGGTATGGTGTTCTTTGGATGCAACTCAGCATTCTTTGTCCTCCAAACACGACGAGTTGAGTTTTTACCAAAAAGTTATATTTTGGTTTCATCGGCCCATATGACATTCTCCCAATCCTCTTCTGGATCATCCAAATGCACTCTAGCAAACTTCAGATGGGCCTGGACATGTACTGGCTTAAGCAGGGGGACACGTCTGGCACTGCAGGATTTGAGTCCCTGGCGGCGTAGTGTGTTACTGATGGTAGGCTTCGTTACTTTGGTCCCAGCTCTCTGCAGGTCATTCACTAGGTCCGCCCGTGTGGTTCTGGGATTTTTGCTCACCGTTCTTGTGATCATTTTGACCCCACAGGGTGAGATCTTGCGTGGAGCCCCAGATCGAGGGAGATTATCAGTGGTCTTGTATGTCTTCCATTTCTTAATAATTGCTCCCACAGTTGATTTCTTCAAACCAAGCTGCTTACCTAATGCAGATTCAGTCTTCCCAGCCTGGTGAAGGTCTACAATTTTGTTTCTGGTGTCCTTTGACAGCTCTTTGGTCTAGGCCATAGTGGAGTTTGGAGTGTGACTGTTTGAGGTTGTGGACAGGTGTCTTTTATACTGATAACAAGTTCAAACAGGTGCCATTAATACAGGTAACGAGTGGAGGACAGAGCTACATAAACAGAGCAGGTCACAACGTTCCTAACTAGCTATAGTTTCTGGCCTTGCTTGTTCTATGAAAGGAGGAAGGTAATGGCGGTCACATAAATGCAATATATAAACAGTTAGCTAATGTTTGAAGATCAAGAACCGAATAATAATGCTGTTCGCTAGCTATCTTACTAAAACTGTGTCTACACTTTCTTGCACACTGCACGAGCTAGTTTATGTCCATACTAGGTAGTTATCTTAGCTGCTTGGTTTTGTTTTCTCTAGCAGGAGGTAAGCTTGGCTTCTTATATGGTGTTGAGTAAAGCTTAAACCATGTATTTAGATTGTAGGTAGGTATTGTAGTTAGGTATTGTAGGTAGTTTACTTAGGTAGTTATTGTAGGTTATTGTAGGTAATTATTGTAGGTAAGTATTGTATTCGGCGGAGCCCGGCGAAGCACGAGGCTAGCTAACCCACTACCTGGACCAACAAAGCTAGCTAGCTAGCGGGTAGCTACTGGTAACTTTTAGCAACTGTGGATAGTTGTTTCCAATGTTATTTCACGCTTAAGAATACCTGTAATTAAGCCAGCTAGCTACCTACCATTCAGCTGTTTTTCTAACCTCATTATCCGAGGCATTAACGTTAGGTAGTTAGTAGCTACTGTACTTAATTACAGCTACTGATTGCAGTCTGCCACCCAGACAGCTGGCGTCGGGTAAGTTTGGCTTTATACATAGCTTGGGCTTTGTCGAGTAAGGCTTAAACTATGTATTTAGATTGTAGTTAGGTATTATAGGTAGGCATCGTGGGCTGTATATTATTAGGTATTATAGGTAGGCATCGTGGGTTGTTGTGGGTAGTTATTGTAGGTTAGCATTGTATTCGGCGGTGCCGGGTGTAGCACGAAGCTAGCTAGCTAGCTAACTCACCTCCTGGACTAGCTGGCGAGTAGCTATTAGCAACGGAAGCAACTAAATACAATATCCTTTTAGCCAGCTACATTTGTTCGCAGCGCCGCCGTTTTTCAAACAAAGTCAACACAGCAGCCATTGCTAGCTAGCCAACACGACCAGCTAGCTGTACTGTAGCAGCTAAATACAATATATTTGTGCTAGCTAGCCAACGTTTAATTATTGCTGCGTTATGAAAGGAACTAGACACGGACACGAATTATCTGTTTAGTGTGTTAACACACTATTGGTAGTTTGTTGTAACCAAGTATTGGTGCTAAACTGTGTGTTATTGGATGCTAGCATGCTAGTTAGCTATAGCATCATAGTTAGCTAGCTGAATAAAGTAAGTTGAGTCTATTCCTTGAAACATTGAACCGCTGTAGTTCACAACAATTCTAATTTCTAAAGTGGAAGTTGGGAGAGTTTTATTCGGGTGGTTCAGTGAAACAATTATAGTTTCTGAGGTGAAGTTGGGAGAGTTATATTTGGGAGTTTTGGTTTTTACTCTCTCCTTTCCCAGATGTTTAGTTCATTTTATTCCGATCTCCTCTGCATTATTGTAGCCATTTGCTACAGCCTGTCAACTATGCCTCTGCCTATCCCTGTTCTCTCCTCTCCGCACAGGCTACACAAACGCCTCACACCGCGTGGCTGCTGCCTCTCTAACCTGGTGGTCCCTGCACGCACCCCACACCTGGAGTTCCAGGTCTCAGGCAGCCTCTGGAACTGCCGTTCTGCTGCCAACAAGGCTGACTTCATCCCAGCCTATGCTACCCTCCAGTCCCTCGACTTCCTGGCGCTGACGGAAACATGGATTACCACTGAAAACACTGCTACTCCTACTGCTCTCTCCTCGTCTGACCATGTGTTCTCGCATACCCCGAGAGCATCTGGTCAGAGGGGTGGTGGCACAGGAATCCTCATCTCTCCCAAGTGGACATTCTACATTTTTCCCCTAACCCATCTGTCTATCTCCTCAATTGAATTCCATGCTGTCACAGTCACTAGCCCATTTAAGCTTAATATCCTTGTCATCTATCGCCCTCCAGGTTCCCTTGGAGAGTTCATCAATGAGCTTGACGCCTTGATAAGTTCCTTTCCTGAGGATGGCTCACCCTTCACAGTTTTGGGGGATTTCAACCTCCCTACATCTACATTTGACTCATTTCTCTCTGCCTCCTTCTTTCCACTCCTCTCCTCTTTTGTCCTCACCCTCTCACCGTCCCCCCCTACTCACAAGGCAGGCAATATGCTTGACCTCATCTTTACTAGATGCTGCTCTTCTACTAATCTCACTGCAACTCCCCTCCATGTCTCCGACCACTACTTTGTATCCTTTTCTCTCTCGCTCTCCTCCAACACTACTCACTCTGCCCCTAAACAGATGGTAATGCGTCGCCGCAACCTTCGCTCTCTCTCTCCCACTACTCTCTCCTCTTCCATCCTATCATCTCTTCCCTCTGCTCAATCCTTCTCCCTCCAATCTCCTGATTCTGCCTCCTCAACCCTCCTCTCCTCCCTTTCTGCATCCTTTGACTCTCTGTGTCCCCTATCCTCCCGGCCGGCTCGGTCCTCCCCTCCAGCTCCGTGGCTTGATGACTCATTGCGAGCTCACAGAACAGAGCTCCGGGCAGCGGAGCGGAAATGGAAGAAAACTAAACTCCCTGCCGACCTGGCATCTTTTCACTCCCTCCTCTCTACATTTTCTTCATCTGTTTCTGCTGCTAAGGCCACTTTCTACCACTCTAAATTCCAAGCATCTGCCTCTAACCCTAGGAAGCTCTTTGCCACATTCTCCTCCCTGCTGAATCCTCCCCCCTCCCCCTCTCTCTCTGTGGATGACTTCGTCAACCACTTTGAAAAGAAGGTTGACGACATCCGATCCTCGTTTGTTAAGTCTAATGACACTGCTGGTCCTGCTCACACTGCCCTACCCTATGCTTTGACTTCTTTCTCCCCTCTCTCTCCAGATAAAATCTTGCGACTTGTGACTGCAGGCCGCCCAACAACCTGCCCGCTTGACCCCATCCCCTCCTCTCTTCTCCAGACCATCTCCGCTGACCTTCTCCCCTACCTCACCTCGCTGATCAACTCATCCTTGACCGCTGGCTATGTCCCTTCCGTCTTCAAGAGAGCGAGAGTTGCACCCTTTCTCAAAAAACCAACACTCGATCCCACTGATGTCAACAACTACAGACCAGTATCCCTTCTTTCTTTTCTTTCCAAAACTATTGAGCGTGCCGTCTTTAGCCAACTCTCTTGCTATCTCTCTCAGAATGACCTTCTTGATCCAAACCAGTCAGGTTTCAAGACTGGTCATTCAACTGAGACTGCTCTTCTCTGTGTCACGGAGGCTCTCCGCACTGCTAAAGCTAACTCTCTCTCCTCTGCTCTTGTCCTTCTAGACCTGTCTGCTGCCTTTGATACTGTGAACCACCAGATCCTCCTCTCCACCCTCTCCGAGCTGGGCATCTCCGACGCGGCTCACTCCTGGATCGCGTCCTACCTGACCGGTCGCTCCTACCAAGTGGCGTGGCGAGAAGCTGTCTCCGCACCACGTGCTCTCACCACTGGTGTCCCCCAGGGCTCAGTTCTAGGCCCTCTCCTATTCTCCCTGTACACCAAGTCACTTGGCTCTGTCATATCCTCACATGGCCTCTCCTATCATTGCTACGCTGACGATACACAACTAATCTTCTCCTTTCCCCCTTCTGATAACCAGGTGGCAAATCGCATCTCTGCATGTCTGGCAGACATATCAGTATGGATGACGGATCACCACCTCAAGCTGAACCTTGGCAAGACGGAGCTGCTCTTCCTCCCGGGGAAGGACTGCCCGTTCCATGATCTCGCCATCACGGTTGACAACTCCGTTGTGTCCTCCTCCCAGAGTGCAAAGAGCCTTGGCGTGACCCTGGACAACACCCTGTCGTTCTCCGCTAACATCAAGGCGGTGACCCGATCCTGCAGGTTCATGCTCTACAACATTCGGAGAGTACGACCCTGCCTTACACAGGAAGCGGCACAGGTCCTAATCCAGGCACTTGTCATCTCCCGTCTGGATTACTGCAACTCGCTGTTGGCTGGGCTCCCTGCCTGTGCCATTAAACCCCTACAACTCATCCAGAATGCCGCAGCCCGTCTGGTGTTCAACCTTCCCAAGTTCTCTCACGTCACCCCGCTCCTCCGCACACTCCACTGGCTTCCAGTTGAAGCTCGCATCTGTTACAAGACCATGGTGCTTGCCTATGGAGCTGTGAGGGGATCGGCACCTCTGTACCTTCAGGCTCTGATCAGTCCCTACATCCAAACGAGGGCATTGCGTTCATCCACCTCTGGCCTGCTGGCTCCCCTTCCTCTGTGGAAGCATAGTTCCCGCTCAGCCCAGTCAAAACTGTTCGCTGCTCTGGCACCCCAATGGTGGAACAAGCTCCCTCACGACGCCAGGACAGCGGAGTCACTCACCACCTTCCGGAGACATTTGAAACCCCACCTCTGTAAGGAATACCTGGGATAGGATAAAGTAATCCTTCTACCCCACCCCCCCCCCCCCCCCCCCTAAAAAAAAAAAAAAAAAAAAAAAAAAAAAAAAGATATTGTCAAGTGGTTATCCCACTGGCTATAGGGTGAATGCACCTATTTGTAAGTCGCTCTGGATAAGAGCGTCTGCTAAATGACGTAAATGTAATGTAATGTAAATGTAAAAAGACGTTACAGGTCTGTGAGAGCCAGAAATCTTGCTTGTTTGTAGGTGACCAAATACTTATTTTCCACCATAATTTGCAAATAAATTCATTAAAAATCCTACAATGTGATTTTCTGGAATTGTTTTTCTCAATTTGTCTGTCATAGTTGACGTGTACCTATGATGAAAATTACAGGCCTCTCTCATCTTTTTAAGTGGGAGAACTTGCACAATTGGTGGCTGACTAAATACTTTTTTCCCCCACTGTATATAGGGAAAATGGCTCTAGCCAACAGTAGTGAACTATATAGGGAATATGGCTCTAGCCAACAGTATTGCATTCTACCATTTCAGGTCATTTCAGGCCTTCAAACTGCAGGTACATGGAAGCACCCCAGAGGAAACGTGACAGAGGAAGTACAATTGGTGACTGACTAAATACTTTTTTTCCCCCACTGTAGTTATCATCACAGAAGTGAGAAGGGAGGAGAGATATTTCCTTCCAAAACATTTTGCATACTGCAAATACACAGCCATACACACACAAATAAACACACACACAAAAACACACACAGTATGACTATGCAAATAGTGTGTGCATGCCAGCATAGGATAATGTGTCGTTTTGTTTAACTTTTAATAGCACAGTCTCTTTGGTTGCTTGATGATTTTGAGAGGAGAGATTAGGTTTCTAGTGTTTAAATCATGTCTCTAAACCTCCATAAAGAACCAACCAGAACCAACCAGAACAGACCAGAACAGACTAGAACAAAGAGAGCTCTCTGGGGAGAGTCATCTTTCCTAATCCTGAGATGTCGCCCATCATCATCTCATCTAGTCCTGGGACCTAGCCTGTGATTTAACTCCAACCCTGTTCCTGGAGAGCTACCCTCCTGTAGGATTTAACTCCAACCCTGTTCCTGGAGAGGAACCCTCCTGTAGGTTTTAAATCTAACACTGTTACCTCCTGGAGGGTATCTCTCCTGGAACAGGGTTGGAAAGCCCTGGTCTAGAGAGAGAGAGACTAGATATAATAGAGAGACACTAGAGAGACCAGAGATACAGTGGTGAAAAAAAGTATTTAGTCAGCCACCAATTGTGCAAGTTCTCCCACTTAAAAAGATGAGAGAGGCCTGTAATTTTCATCATAGGTACACGTCAACTATGACAGACAAAATGAGAAAACAAAATCCAGAAAATCATATTGTAGGATTTTAAATGAATTTATTTGCAAATTATGGTGGAAAATAAGTATTTGGTCAATAACAAAAGTTTCTCAATACTTTGTTATATACCATTTGTTGGCAATGACACAGGTCAAACGTTTTCTGTAAGTCTTCACAAGGTTTTCACACACTGTTGCTGGTATTTTGGGCCATTCCTCCATGCAGATCTCCTCTAGAGCAGTGATGTTTTGGGGCTGTCGCTGGGCAACACAGGACTTTCAACTCCCTCCAAAGCTTTTCTATGGGGTTGAGATCTGGAGACTGGCTAGGCCACTCCAGGACCTTGAAATGCTTCTTACGAAGCCACTCCTTCGTTGCCCGAGCGGTGTGTTTGGGATCATTGTCATGCTGAAAGACCCAGCCACGTTTCATCTTCATTGCCCTTGCTGATGGAAGGAGGTTTTCACTCAAAATCTCACGATACATGGCCCCATTCATTCTTTCCTTTACACGGATCAGTCGTCCTGGTCCCTTTGCAGAAAAACAGCCCCAAAGCATGATGTTTCCACCCCCATGCTTCACAGTAGGTATGGTGTTCTTTGGATGCAACTCAGCATTCTTTGTCCTCCATTTTTTTACATTTACATTTTTGTCATTTAGTAGACGCTCTTATCCAGAGCGACTTACAATTAGTAAGTGAATACATTTTAATTTTTCATACTGGCCCCCTGTGGGAATCGAACCCACAACCCTGGCGTAGCAAACGCCATGCTCTACCAACTGAGCTACATCCCTGCCGGCCAATCCCTCCCCTACCCTGGATGACGCTGGGCCAATTGTGCGCCACTCCATGGGTCTCCCGGTCGCGGACGGCTACGACAGAGCCTGGATTTGAACTAGGATCTCTAGTGGCACAGCTAGCACTGCGATGCAGTGCCTTAGACCACTGCGCCACTCAGGAGATATAACGACTAACACGACGAGTTGAGTTTTTACCAAAAAGTTATATTTTGGTTTCATCTGACCATATGACATTCTCCCAATCCTCTTCTGGATAATCCAAATGCACTCTAGCAAACTTCAGACGGGCCTGGACATGTACTGGCTTAAGCAGGGGGACATGTCTGGCACTGCAGGATTTGAGTCCCTGGCGGCTTAGTGTGTTACTGATGGTAGGCTTTGTTACTTTGGTCCCAGCTCTCTGCAGGTCATTCACTAGGTCCCCCCGTGTGGTTCTGGGATTTTTGCTCACCGTTCTTGTGATCATTTTGACCCCACGGGGTGAGATCTTGCGTAGAGCCCCAGACCGAGGGAGATTATCAGTGGTCTTGTATGTCTTCCATTTCCTAATAATTGCTCCCACAGTTGATTTCTTCAAACCAAGCTGCTTACCTATTGCAGATTCAGTCTTCCCAGCCTGGTGCAGGTCTAAAATGTTGTTTCTGGTGTCCTTTGACAGCTCTTTGGTCTTGGCCATAGTGGAGTTTGGAGTGTGACTGTTTGAGGTTGTGGACAGGTGTCTTTTATACTGATAACAAGTTCAAACAGGTGCCATTAATACAGGTAACGAGTGGAGGACAGAGGAGCCTCTTAAAGAAGAAGTTACAGGTCTGTGAGAGCCAGAAATCTTGCTTGTTTGTAGGTGACCAAATACTTATTTTCCACCATAATTTGCAAATAAATTCATAAAAAATCCTACAATGTGATTTTCTGGAGAAAAAAAATCTCAATTTGTCTGTCATAGTTGACGTGTACCTATGATGAAAATTACAGGCCTCTCTCATCTTTTTAAGTGGGAGAAGTTGCACAATTGGTGGCTGACTAAATACTTTTTCCCCCCACTGTAATAGAGAGAGACTAGAGAGACTAGAGATATAAAGAGAGAGAGAGAGAGAAACTAGAGAGAATAGAGAGAATAGAGAGATGAGAAAGACTAGAGATATAAAGAGAGAATAGAGAGAATAGAGAGAGACTAGAGAGACTAGAGAGAGACTAGAGAGAGACTAGAGAGAGACTAGAGAGAGACTAGAGAGAGACTAGAGAGAGACTAGAGAGAGACTAGAGAGACTAGAGAACCTAGAGAGAGACTAGAGAGAGACTAGAGAGACTAGAGAGACTAGAGAGACTAGAGAGAGAGACTAGAGAGACTAGAGAGACTAGAGAACCTAGAGAGAGACTAGAGAGAGACTAGAGAGACTAGAGAGACTAGAGAGACTAGAGAGAGACTAGAGAGACTAGAGAGAGACTAGAGAGACTAGAGAGACTAGAGAGAGACTAGAGAGACTAGAGAGACTAGAGAGAGACTAGAGAGACTAGAGAGACTAGAGAGAGACTAGAGAGAGACTAGAGAGAGACTAGAGAGAGACTAGAGAGAGACTAGAGAGACTAGAGAGAGACTAGAGAGAGAGAGACTAGAGAGAGACTAGAGAGAGAGAGAATAGAGAGAGACTAGAGAGACTAGAGAGAGAGAATAGAGAGAGGAGATGGACTAGAGAGAATAGAGAGAGACTACGGATAATAGAATGAGACTAGAGAGAGACTAGAGCGAGACTAGAGAGTCTAGAAAGAATATAAAGAGACTAGAGAGAGACTAGAGAGAATAGAGAGAAACTAGAGAGAATAGAGAGAATAGAGAGATGAGAAAGACTAGAGATATAAAGAGAGAATAGAGAGAATAGAGAGAGACTAGAGAGACTAGAGAGAGACTAGAGAGAGACTAGAGAGAGACTAGAGAGAGACTAGAGAGAGACTAGAGAGAGATTAGAGAGAGACTAGAGAGAGACTAGAGAGACTAGAGAGACTAGAGAACCTAGAGAGAGACTAGAGAGAGACTAGAGAGACTAGAGAGAGACTAGAGAGACTAGAGAGACTAGAGAGACTAGAGAGACTAGAGAACCTAGAGAGAGACTAGAGAGAGACTAGAGAGACTAGAGAGACTAGAGAGAGACTAGAGAGACTAGAGAGACTACAGAGAGACTAGAGAGAGACTAGAGAGAGACTAGAGAGACTAGAGAGACTAGAGAGAGACTAGAGAGACTAGAGAGAGACTAGAGAGACTAGAGAGAGACTAGAGAGAGACTAGAGAGAGACTAGAGAGAGACTAGAGAGAGACTAGAGAGAGACTAGAGAGAGAGAGACTAGAGAGAGACTAGAGAGAGAGAGAATAGAGAGAGACTAGAGAGACTAGAGAGAGAGAATAGAGAGAGGAGATGGACTAGAGAGAATAGAGAGAGACTACGGATAATAGAATGAGACTAGAGAGAGACTAGAGCGAGACTAGAGATCATAGAGAAAGACTAGAGAGTCTAGAAAGAATATAAAGAGACTAGAGAGAGACTAGAGAGAATAGAGAGAGACTAAGGATAATAGAAAGAGACTAGAGAGAGAGCGAGACTAGAGATCATAGAGAAAGACTAGAGTCTAGAAAGAATAGAAAGAGACTAGAGAGAGACTAGAGAGAAACTAGAGAGACTAGAGAGAGACTAGAGAGAGACTAGAGAGAGACTAGAGAGAGACTAGAGAGAGACTAGAAAGAATAGAGAGAGACTAGAGAGACTAGAGAGAGACTAGAGAGAGACTAGAGAGAGACTAGAGAGAGACTAGAGAGAGACTAGAGAGAGACTAGAAAGAATAGAGAGAGACTAGAGAGACTAGAGAGAGACTAGAGAGAGAGTAGAGAGACTAGAGAGACTAGAGAGACTAGAGAGAGACTAGAGAGAGAGTAGAGAGAGACTAGAGAGACTAGAAAAAGACTAGAGAGACTAGAGAGAGACTAGAGAGAGACTAGAGAGAGACTAGAGAGAGACTAGAGAGAGACTAGAAAGAATAGAGAGAGACTAGAGAGACTAGAGAGAGACTAGAGAGAGAGTAGAGAGACTAGAGAGACTAGAGAGACTAGAGAGAGACTAGAGAGAGACTAGAGAGACTAGAGAGAGAGTAGAGAGAGAATAGAGAGAGAATAGAGAGAGACTAGAGAGAGACTAGAGAGAGACTAGAGAGAGAGTAGAGAGACTAGAGATAATAGAGAGACTAGAGAGAGATACTAGAGAGAGAGTAGAGAGACTAGAGAGACTAGAGAGAGACAAGAGAGACTAGAGAGAGAGTAGAGAGAGAATAGAGAGAGAGTAGAGAGAGAATAGAGAGAGACTAGAGAGAGACTAGAGAGAGAGTAGAGAGACTAGAGATAATAGAGAGAGTAGAGAGAGACTATAGAGAGAATAGAGAGAGAGAGAGACTAGAGGGAGACTAGAGAGAGACTAGAGAGAGACTAGAGAGAGACTAGAGAGAGACTAGAAAGAATAGAGAGAGACTAGAGAGACTAGAGAGAGACTAGAGAGAGAGTAGAGAGACTAGAGAGACTAGAGAGACTAGAGAGATACTAGAGAGAGACTAGAGAGACTAGAGAGAGAGTAGAGAGAGAATAGAGAGAGAATAGAGAGAGACTAGAGAGAGACTAGAGAGAGAGTAGAGAGACTAGAGATAATAGAGAGACTAGAGAGAGAGACTAGAGAGAGAGTAGAGAGACTAGAGAGACTAGAGAGAGACTAGAGAGACTAGAGAGACTAGAGAGAGACAAGAGAGACTAGAGAGAGAGTAGAGAGAGAATAGAGAGAGAGTAGAGAGAGAATAGAGAGAGACTAGAGAGAGAGTAGAGAGACTAGAGATAATAGAGAGAGTAGAGAGAGACTATAGAGAGAATAGAGAGAGAGAGAGACTAGAGAGAGACTAGAGAGAGACTAGAGAGAGACTAGAGAGACTAGAGAGACAGTAGAGAGACTAGAGAGACTAGAGAGACTAGAGAGAGTAGAGAGAGAATAGAGAGAGACTAGAGAGAGACTAGAGAGAGACTAGAGAGACTAGAGAGAGAGTAGAGAGAGACTAGAGAGAGAATAGAGAGAGAGAGAGACTACAAAGAGAGAGAGACTATAGAGACTAGAGAGAGACTAGAGAGACTAGAGAGAGACTAGAGAGAGACTAGAGAGAGACTAGAGAGAGACTAGAGAGAGACTAGAGAGACTAGAGAGAGACTAGAGAGAGACTAGAGAGAGACTAGAGAGAGAGAGAGACTAGAGAGAGACTAGAGAGAGAGAGAATAGAGAGAGAGAGAGACTAGAGAGAGAGAGACTAGAGAGACTAGAGAGAGACTAGAGAGACTACAGAGAGAGAGAGACTAGAGAGACTAGAGAGAGACTAGAGAGAGACTAGAGAGACTAGAGAGAGACTAGAGAGAGACTAGAGAGACTAGAGAGACTAGAGAAAGACTAGAGAGACAGAGACTAGAGAGAGACTAGAGAATGACTAGAGAGAGACTTGAGAGAGAGAGACTAGAGAGAGACTAGAGGGAGACTAGAGAGAGACTAGAGAGAGACTAGAGAGAGACTAGAGAGACTAGAGAGACAGAGACTAGAGAGAGACTAGAGAGACTAGAGAGACTAGAGAGAGAGTAGAGAGACTAGAGAGACTAGAGAGAGAGTAGAGAGAGACTAGAGAGAGAATAGCGAGAGAGAGAGACTACAAAGAGAGAGACACTAGAGAGACTAAAGAGAGACTAGAGAGAGACTAGAGAGAAACTAGAGAGACTAGAGAGAGACTAGAGAGACTAGAGAGAGACTAGAGAGACTAGAGAAAGACTAGAGAGAGACTAGAGAGAGACTAGAGAGAGACTAGAGAGACTAGAGAGAGACTAGAGAGAGAGAGAGACTAGAGTGACTAGATAGAGACTAGAGAGACGAGAGAGAGAGACTAGAGAGACTAGAGAGAGACTAGAGAGAGACTAGATAGAATAGAGAGAGACTAGAGAGACTAGAGAGAGACTAGAGAGAGAGTAGAGAGACTAGAGAGACTAGAGAGACTAGAGAGAGACTAGAGAGACTAGAGAGAGAGTAGAGAGAGAATAGAGAGAGACTAGAGAGAGACTAGAGAGAGAGTAGAGAGACTAGAGATAATAGAGAGACTAGAGAGAGAGACTAGAGAGAGAGTAGAGAGACTAGAGAGACTAGAGAGAGACTAGAGAGACTAGAGAGACTAGAGAGACTAGAGAGAGAGTAGAGAGAGACTATAGAGAGAATAGAGAGAGAGAGAGACTAGAGAGAGACTAGAGAGAGACTAGAGAGAGACTAGAGAGAGACTAGAGAGAGACTAGAGAGACTAGAGAGACAGTAGAGAGACTAGAGAGACTAGAGAGACTAGAGAGAGAGTAGAGAGAGAATAGAGAGAGACTAGAGAGAGACTAGAGAGACTAGAGAGACTAGAGAGACTAGAGAGAGACTAGAGAGACTAGAGAGAGAGTAGAGAGAGACAAGAGAGAGAATAGAGAGAGAGATAGACTACAAAGAGAGAGAGACTAGAGAGACTAGAGAGAGACTAGAGAGACTAGAGAGAGACTAGAGAGAGACTAGAGAGACTAGAGAGACAGAGACTAGAGAGAGACTAGAGAGAGAGAGACTAGAGAGAGACTAGAGAGAGAGAGAATAGAGAGACTAGAGAGAGACTAGAGAGAGAGAGACTAGAGAGACTAGAGAGAGACTAGAGAGACTAGAGAGAGACTAGAGAGAGACTAGAGAGAGACTAGAGAGAGACTAGAGAGAGACTAGAGAGACTAGATAGACTAGAGAAAGACTAGAGAGACAGAGACTAGAGAGAGACTAGAGAGACTAGAGAGACAAGAGAGAGAGAGTAGAGAGAGACTAGAGAGAGACTAGAGAGAGAGAGAGACTAGAGAGAGACTAGAGAGACTAGAGAGACTAGAGAGAGACTAGAGAGAGACTAGAGAGAGAGAGAGACTAGAGAGAGAATTGAGAGAGAGAGACTAGAGAGAGAATAGAGAGAGACTAGAGAGAGACTAGAGAGAGAGTAGAGAGACTAGAGATAATAGAGAGACTAGAGATATACTAGAGAGAAATTAGAGAGAGACTAGAGAGAGAGAGAGACTAGAGAGACTAGAGAGAAATTAGAGAGATACTAGAGAGAGACTAGAGAGACTAGAGAGATACTAGAGATAAATTAGAGAGAGACTAGAGAGAGACTAGAGAGACTAGAGAGACTAGAGAGAAAGTAGAGAGAGACTAGAGAGAGACTATAGAGAAACTAGAGAGACTGGAGAGACTAGAGAGACTAGAGAGAGACTAGAGAGAGACTAGAGAGACTAGAGAGAGAGTAGAGAGAGACTAGAGAGAGAATAGAGAGAGAGAGACTAGAGAGAGACTAGAGAGAGAGTAGAGAGACTAGAGATAATAGAGAGACTAGAGAGATACTAGAGAGAAATTAGAGAGAGACTAGAGAGAGAGAGACTAGAGAGACTAGAGAGAAATTAGAGAGATACTAGAGAGAGACTAGAGAGACTAGAGAGATACTAGAGAGAAATTAGAGAGAGACTAGAGAGAGACTAGAGAGACTAGAGAGACTAGAGAGAAATTAGAGAGAGACTAGAGAGAGACTATAGAGAAACTAGAGAGACTAGAGAGAAATTAGAGAGAGACTAGAGAGAGACTAGAGATAATATAGATACTATAGAGATTAGAGAGAGACTAGAGAGAGACAAGAGAGAGAATAGAGAGAGACTAGAGAGTCTAGAGAGAGACTGGAGAGAACAGAGAGAGGCCAGAGAGACAGCGACTAGAGAGAGACTAGAGAGAGAGAGATAGAGAGACTAGATAGATTAGAGAGAATAGAGAGAGACAGAGACTAGAGATAATAGAGAGAGACTAGAGAGAGACTAGAAAGAATAGAGAGAGACTAGAGAGAGACTAGAGAGAGACTAGAGAGAGACTAGAAAGAATAGAGAGAGACTAGAGAGACTAGAGAGAGACTAGATAGACTAGAGAGAGAGTAGAGAGACTAGAGAGACTAGAGAGACTAGAGAGAGACTAGAGAGAGACTAGAGAGACTAGAGAGAGAGTAGAGAGAGAATAGAGAGAGACTAGAGAGAGACTAGAGAGAGACTAGAGAGAGACAAGAGAGACTAGAGAGACTAGAGAAAGACTAGAGAGACAGAGACTAGAGAGAGACTAGAGAGAGACTAGAGAGAGACTAGAGAGAGAGAGACTAGAGAGAGACTAGAGGGAGATAGAGAGAGAGGACTAGAAAGAGATAGAGAGAGACTAGAGAGAGACTAGGAGAAAGACTAGAGAGAGCTAGAGAGAAGAGTAGAGAGAGACTAGAGAACTAGAGAGAGGCTAGAGAGAGACTAGAGAAGAGACTAGGAGAGCTAGAGAGAGTAATAGAGAGAACTGAGAGAGGACTAGAGAGAGACCTAGAGAGCGGACTAGAGAGACTAGAGAGAGACTAGAGAGAGACTCGAGAGAGGAGTAGAGAGACTAGAGAGAGACTAGAGAGAGCCTAGAGAGACTAGAGAGAGCGTAGAGAGAGAACTAGAGAGACATAGAGAGAGAGAGAGAGAGAATAGAGAGAGACTAGAGAGAGACTAGAGAGAGACTAGGAGAGAGACTAGAGAGAGACTAGAGAGACTAGAGAGAATAGAGAGACTAGAGAGAGACTATAGAGAAATAGAGATGAGAGAGACTAGAGAGAGACTTAGAGAGAGACTAGAGAGAGACTAGAGAGAGACTAGAGAGAATAGAGAGACTAGAGAGAGACTAGAGAGAGAGTAGAGAGACTAGAGAGAGAGTAGAGAGACTAGAGAGACTAGAGAGAGAGTAGAGAGAGAATAGAGAGAGACTAGAGAGATAATAGAGAGAGAGAGACTAGAGAGAGACTAGAGAGAGACTAGAGAGAGACTCGAGAGAGACTAGAGAGAGACTAGAGAAAGACTAGAGAGAGAGTAGAGAGACTAGAGATAATAGAGAGACTAGAGAGACTAGAGAGACTAGAGAGAGACTAGAGAGAGACTAGAGAGACTAGAGAGACTAGAGAGAGACTAGAGAGACTAGAGAGAGAGTAGAGAGAGAATAGAGAGAGAGAGAGAATAGAGAGAGAGAGACTAGAGAGAGACTAGAGAGAGACTAGAGAGAGACTAGAGAGACTATAGAGATTATAGAGAGACTAGAGAGAGACTAGAGAGAGACTAGAGAGAGACTAGAGAGAGACTAGAGAGAGACTAGAGAGAGACAGAGAATAGAGAGAGAGAGGCTAGAGAGAGACTAGAGAGAGACTAGAGAGAGACTAGAGAGAGACTAGAGAGAGATGAGAGAGACTAGAGAGAGACTAGAGAGAGACTAGAGAGACTAGAGAGAGACTAGAGAGAGACTAGAGAGACTAGAGAGACTAGAGAGAGACTAGAGAGACTAGAGAGAGAGTAGAGAGAGAATAGAGAGATACTAGAGAGAGAGTAGAGAGAGACTACAGAGACTATAGAGACTAGAGAGACTAGAGAGAGAGTAGAGAGACTAGAGAGACTAGAGAGAGACTAGAGAGAGACTAGAGAGAGACTAGAGAGAGAGAGAGACTAGAGAGACTAGAGAGAATAGAGAGAGACTAGAGAGAGAGTAGAGAGACTAGAGTGAATAGAGAGAGAATAGAGAGAGACTAGAGAGAGACTAGATAGAGACTAGAGAGAGACTAGAGAGAGACTAGAGAGAGACTAGAGAGACTAGAGAGAGAGCAGAGAGACTAGAGAGACTAGAGAGAGAGTAGAGAGAGAATAGAGAGAGACTAGAGAGAGACTAGAGAGACTAGAGAGAGACTAGAGAGACTAGAAAGAGAGTAGAGAGAGACTAGAGAGAGAATAGAGAGAGAGAGACTAGAGAGAGACTAGAGAGAGACTAGAGAGAGAAAAGAGAGAGAGTAGAGAGACTATAGATAATAGAGAGAGTAGAGAGACTAGAGAGACTAGAGAGAGACTAGAGAGACTAGAGAGACTAGAGAGAGACTAGAGAGAGACTAGAGAGACTAGAGAGAGAATAGAGAGAGGCTAGAGAGAGAATAGAGAGAGTAGAGAGACTAGAGAGAGACTAGAGAGAGTAGAGAGACTAGAGAGACTAGAGATAATAGAGAGACTAGAGAGACTAGAGAGAGACTAGAGAGAGACTAGAGAGACTAGAGAGACTAGAGAGTCTAGAGAGAGACTAGAGAGGGACTAGAGAGAGAGTAGAGAGAGAGTAGAGAGAGAATAGAGAGAGACAGAGAATAGAGAGAGAGAGACTAGAGAGAGACTAGAGAGAGACTAGAGAGACTAGAGAGAGACTAGAGAGAGACTAGAGAGACTAGAGAGACTAGAGAGAGACTAGAGAGAGACTAGAGAGACTAGAGAGACTAGAGAGACTAGAGAGAGACTAGAGAGAGACTAGAGAGACTAGAGAGAGTAGAGAGAGAATAGAGAGATACTAGAGAGAGAATAGAGAGAGAGAGACTAGAGAGAGACTAGAGAGAGACTAGAGAGAGACTAGAGAGAGACTAGAGAGACTAGAGAGACTAGAGAGACTAGAGAGACTAGAGAGAGAGTAGAGAGAGAATAGAGAGAGACTAGAGAGAGACTAGAGAGAGACTAGAGAGAGACTAGAGAGACTAGAGAGAGAGTAGAGAGAGACTAGAGAGAGACTAGAGAGAGAATAGAGAGAGAGAGACTAGAGAGAGACTAGAGAGAGACTAGAGATAATAGAGAGAGTAGAGAGACTAGAGAGAGACTAGAGATAATAGAGAGACTAGAGAGACTAGAGAGACTAGAGAGAGACTAGAGAGAGACTAGAGAGACTATAGAGACTAGAGAGACTAGAGAGAGACTAGAGAGAGAGTAGAGAGACTAGAGAGAGAGAGAGACTAGAGAGACTAGAGAGAATAGAGAGAGACTAGAGAGAGAGTAGAGAGACTAGAGTGAATAGAGAGAGAATAGAGAGAGACTAGAGAGAGACTAGATAGAGACTAGAGAGAGACTAGTGAGAGACTAGAGAGACTAGAGAGAGAGTAGAGAGACTAGAGAGACTAGAGAGAGAGTAGAGAGAGAATAGAGAGAGACTAGAGAGAGACTAGAGAGACTATAGAGACTAGAGAGAGACTAGAGAGACTAGAGAGAGAGTAGAGAGAGACTAGAGAGAGAATAGAGAGAGAGAGACTAGAGAGAGACTAGAGAGAGACTAGAGAGAGAGTAGAGAGACTATAGATAATAGAGAGAGTAGAGAGACTAGAGAGACTAGAGAGAGACTAGAGAGACTAGAGAGACTAGAGAGACTAGAGAGAGACTAGAGAGAGACTAGAGAGACTAGAAAATAGAGTAGAGAGAGAATAGAGAGAGGCTAGAGAGAGAATAGAGAGAGAGAGACTAGAGAGAGACTAGAGAGAGTCTAGAGAGAGACTAGAGAGAGTAGAGAGACTAGAGAGACTAGAGATAATAGAGAGAGAGACTAGAGAGACTAGAGAGAGACTAGAGAGAGACTAGAGAGACTAGAGAGACTAAAGAGACTAGAGAGAGACTAGAGAGAGACTGGAGAGACTATAGAGAGAATAGAGAGAGAGAGACTAGAGAGAGACTAGAGAGAGACTAGAGAGAGAGTAGAGAGACTAGAGAGAGAGTAGAGAGAGAATAGAGAGAGACTAGAGAGATAAGAGAGAGAGAGACTAGAGAGACTAGAGAGAGAGTAGAGAGACTAGAGAGACTAGAGAGAGAGTAGAGAGAGAATAGAGAGAGACTAGAGAGAGACTAGAGAGAGACTAGAGAGACTAGAGAGAGAGTAGAGAGAGAATAGAGAGAGACTAGAGAGAGAATAGAGAGAGAGAGACTAGAGAGAGACTAGAGAGAGACTAGAGAGAGACTAGAGAGAGACTAGAGAGAGAGTAGAGAGACTAGATATAATAGAGAGAGTAGAGAGACTAGAGAGAGACTAGAGAGACTAGAGAGAGACTAGAGAGACTAGAGAGAGAGTAGAGAGAGAATAGAGAGAGACTAGAGAGATAATAGAGAGAGAGAGACTAGAGAGAGACTAGAGAGAGACTAGAGAGAGACTCGAGAGAGACTAGAGAGAGACTAGAGAGAGAGTAGAGAGACTAGAGATAATAGAGAGACTAGAGAGACTAGAGAGACTAGAGAGAGACTAGAGAGAGACTAGAGAGACTAGAGAGACTAGAGAGAGACTAGAGAGACTAGAGAGACTAGATAGAGAGAGTAGAGAGAGAATAGAGAGAGACTAGAGAGAGAATAGAGAGAGAGAGACTAGAGAGAGACTAGAGAGAGACTAGAGAGAGACTAGAGAGACTAGAGAGACTATAGAGAGACTAGAGAGAGACTAGAGAGACTAGAGAGAGACTAGAGAGAGACTAGAGAGACTAGAGAGACTAGAGAGAGACTAGAGAGACTAGAGAGAGAGTAGAGAGAGAATAGAGAGAGACTAGACAGAGAATAGAGAGAGAGAGACTAGAGAGAGACTAGAGAGAGACTAGAGAGAGACTAGAGAGACTAGAGAGAGACTAGAGAGACTAGAGAGAGACTAGAGAGAGACTAGAGAGACTAGAGAGACTAGAGAGAGACTAGAGAGAGACTAGAGAGACTAGAGAGAGAGTAGAGAGAGAATAGAGAGATACTAGAGAGAGAATAGAGAGAGAGAGACTAGAGAGAGACTAGAGAGAGACTAGAGAGAGACTAGAGAGAGACTAGAGAGACTAGAGAGAGAGTAGAGAGACTAGAGAGACTAGAGAGAGAGTAGAGAGAGAATAGAGAGAGACTAGAGAGAGACTAGAGAGAGACTAGAGAGAGACTAGAGAGACTAGAGAGACTATAGAGAGACTAGAGAGACTAGAGAGAGAGTAGAGAGAGAATAGAGAGAGACTAGAGAGAGAATAGAGAGAGAGAGACTAGAGAGAGACTAGAGAGAGACTAGAGAGAGACTAGAGAGACTAGAGAGAGACTAGAGAGAGACTAGAGAGAGACTAGAGAGAGAGAGAGACTAGAGAGACTAGAGAGAGACTAGAGAGAGAGTAGAGAGACTAGAGTGAATAGAGAGAGACTAGAGAGAGACTAGAGAGAGACTAGAGAGAGACTAGAGAGAGACTAGAGAGAATACAGAGATTAGAGATAACAGACAGAGACTAGAGAGACTAGAGAAAATAGAGAGAGAATAGAGTGAATAGAGAGAGACTAGAGAGAGAGTAGAGAGAGACTAGAGAGAGAATAGAGAGAGAGAGACTAGAGAGAGACTAGAGAGAGACTAGAGAGAGTAGAGAGACTATAGATAATAGAGAGAGTAGAGAGACTAGAGAGACTAGAGAGAGACTAGAGAGACTAGAGAGACTAGAGAGACTAGAGAGAGACTAGAGAGAGACTAGAGAGACTAGAAAATAGAGTAGAGAGAGAATAGAGAGAGGCTAGAGAGAGAATAGAGAGAGAGAGACTAGAGAGAGACTAGAGAGAGACTAGAGAGAGTAGAGAGACTAGAGAGACTAGAGATAATAGAGAGAGAGACTAGAGAGACTAGAGAGAGACTAGAGAGAGACTAGAGAGACTAGAGAGACTAGAGAGACTAGAGAGAGACTAGAGAGAGACTGGAGAGACTATAGAGAGAATAGAGAGAGAGAGACTAGAGAGAGACTAGAGAGAGACTAGAGAGAGAGTAGAGAGACTAGAGAGAGAGTAGAGAGAGAATAGAGAGAGACTAGAGAGATAAGAGAGAGAGAGACTAGAGAGAGACTAGAGATAGACTAGAGAGAGACTAGAGAGACTAGAGAGAGAGTAGAGAGACTAGAGAGACTAGAGAGAGAGTAGAGAGAGAATAGAGAGAGACTAGAGAGAGACTAGAGAGAGACTAGAGAGACTAGAGAGAGAGTAGAGAGAGAATAGAGAGAGACTAGAGAGAGAATGGAGAGAGAGAGACTAGAGAGAGACTAGAGAGAGACTAGAGAGAGACTAGAGAGAGAGTAGAGAGACTAGATATAATAGAGAGAGTAGAGAGACTAGAGAGAGACTAGAGAGACTAGAGAGAGACTAGAGAGACTAGAGAGAGAGTAGAGAGAGAATAGAGAGAGACTAGAGAGATAATAGAGAGAGAGAGACTAGAGAGAGACTAGAGAGAGACTCGAGAGAGACTAGAGAGAGACTAGAGAGAGAGTAGAGAGACTAGAGATAATAGAGAGACTAGAGAGACTAGAGAGACTAGAGAGAGACTAGAGAGAGACTAGAGAGACTAGAGAGACTAGAGAGAGACTAGAGAGACTAGAGAGACTAGATAGAGAGAGTAGAGAGAGAATAGAGAGAGACTAGAGAGGATATAGAGAGACTAGAGAGAGACTAGAGAGAGACTAGAGAGAGACTAGAGAGACTAGAGAGACTATAGAGAGACTAGAGAGAGACTAGAGAGACTAGAGAGAGACTAGAGAGAGACTAGAGAGAGACTAGAGAGACTAGAGAGACTAGAGAGAGACTAGAGAGACTAGAGAGAGAGTAGAGAGAGACTAGACAGAGAATAGAGAGAGAGAGACTAGAGAGAGACTAGAGAGAGACTAGAGAGAGACTAGAGAGAGAGAGACTAGAGAGACTAGAGAGAGACTAGAGAGAGACTAGAGAGACTAGAGAGAGAGTAGAGAGACTAGAGAGACTAGAGAGAGAGTAGAGAGAGAATAGAGAGAGACTAGAGAGAGACTAGAGAGAGACTAGAGAGAGACTAGAGAGAGACTAGAGAGAATATAGAGAGACTAGAGAGACTAGAGAGAGAGTAGAGAGAGAATAGAGAGAGACTAGAGAGAGACTAGAGAGAGACTAGAGAGAGACTAGAGAGAGACTAGAGAGAGACTAGAGAGACTAGAGAGAGACTAGAGAGAGACTAGAGAGAGAGAGAGACTAGAGAGACTAGAGAGAATAGAGAGAGACTAGAGAGAGACTAGAGAGAGACTAGAGAGAGACTAGAGAGAGACTAGAGAGAATACAGAGATTAGAGATAACAGACAGAGACTAGAGAGACTAGAGAAAATAGAGAGAGAATAGAGTGAATAGAGAGAGACTAGAGAGAGAGACTAGAGAGAGACTAGAGAGAGACTAGAGAGAGAGAGAGACTAGAGAGAGAATAGAGAGAATAGAGAGAGACTAGAGAGAGACTAGAAATAATAGAGATACTATAGAGATTAGAGAGAGACTAGAGAGATAATAGAGAGAGACTGGAGTGTCTAGAGAGGGAGTAGAGAGAATAGAGAGATTACAGGAAGACACTCCAGTGATTCTGAGAACAGAAGTGATGCTTTCTAACAGCCACTATAAACCACACCCCCAAACTCACACAGGAAGCTCTATCTGAGATCAACTTGAGAGAGAGGGGGGGAGAGACAGACAGAGTCAGAGAGCGAGAGATAGAGATAGAGATACATAGAGAGAGAGAGAGAGAGAGAGAGAGAGAGAGAGAGAGAGAGAGAGAGAGAGAGAGAGAGAGACAGAGACAGAGACAGAGACAGAGACAGAGCGCGAGAGAGGGAGCAAGAGAGAGAGAGAGTCACACAGTACACACTGATAGAAACAGAGTGAGACAGTGAGTGGTAAAAGAGACAGTGTAGTGATACTGATCAGGAGAAAAGAAGAAGAACGGAGAAACAGACTGAAAGAAAGTTAGACCAGGAGGGCAGAGAGAGAGACGGAGAGAGAAAGATAGAGAGAGAGAGAGGCAACATGTGTCTGGTGTGATATCGTTCTACTGTTTCCCTCTAAATAGACTGAGAGACGAAGCATGAGGACAGGCTGAGGTGAGATACAACACTAACAACTATACCGTTACGTGTGAGTGTGGTGTATGATGGGAAAAGGGACAACAGACTGCTTTAGCTGCGTAGTCATGCCTCATGTTGTAGTCAGGTGTAGTCATGCCTCATGTTGTGCTCAGGTGTAGTCATGCCACAGGGTGTAATCAGGTGTAGTCATGCCTCATGTTGTGGTCAGGTGTAGTCATGCCTCAGGGTGTAGTCAGGTGTAGTCATGCCTCATGTTGTAGTCAGGTGTAGTCATGCCTCATGTTGTAGTCAGGTGTAGTCATGCCTCATGTTGTAGTCAGGTGTAGTCATGCCTCATGTTGTAGTCAGGTGTAGTCATGCCTCATGTTGTAGTCAGGTGTAGTCATGCCTCATGTTGTAGTCAGGTGTAGTCATGCCTCATGTTGTAGTCAGGTGTAGTCATGCCTCATGTTGTAGTCAGGTGTAGTCATGCCTCATGATGTAGTCAGGTGTAGTCATGCCTCATGTTGTAGTCAGGTGTAGTCATGCCTCATGTTGTAGTCAGGTGTACTCATGCCTCAGGTGTAGTCAGGTGTAGTCATGCCTCATGTTGTAGTCAGGTGTAGTCATGCCTCATGTTGTAGTCAGGTGTAGTCATGCCTCATGTTGTAGTCAGGTGTACTCATGCCTCAGGTGTAGTCAGGTGTAGTCATGCCTCATGTTGTAGTCAGGTGTAGTCATGCCTCAGGGTGTAGTCAGGTGTAGTCATGCCTCATGTTGTAGTCAGGTGTAGTCATGCCTCAGGGTGTAGTCAGGTGTAGTCATGCCTCATGTTGTAGTCAGGTGTAGTCATGCCTCATGTTGTAGTCAGGTGTAGTCATGCCTCATGTTGTAGTCAGGTGTAGTCATGCCTCATGTTGTAGTCAGGTGTAGTCATGCCTCAGGGTGTAGTCAGGTGTAGTCATGCCTCATGTTGTAGTCAGGTGTAGTCATGCCTCATGTTGTAGTCAGGTGTAGTCATGCCTCATGTTGTAGTCAGGTGTAGTCATGCCTCATGTTGTAGTCAGGTGTAGTCATGCCTCATGTTGTAGTCAGGTGTAGTCATGCCTCATGTTGTAGTCAGGTGTAGTCATGCCTCAGGGTGCAGTCAGTGTGTGGCATGGGGAAAGAGTTGAAGGAGGGGGACTTTGGCAGTGTAGTGTTAGGACATCATGAGAATGGGGGTTTGTCCTCTCTCTCTCTCTCTCACACACACACACACACACACACCCCTTGGCAGTAGATGGTCCAGGCCAGCAGACAGACAGACAGCAGCAGTCCTCAGAGAGATGAGTCAGGGGGAAGAGTTTCTACTCAGTACAGGGTTGTGTTTCTGTCTGTGTGTGTGTGTGTGTGTGTGTGTGTGTGTGTGTGTGTGTGTGTGTGTGTGTGTGTGTGTGTGTGTGTGTGTGTGTGTGTGTGTGTGTGTGTGTGTGTGTGTGTGTGTGTGTGTGTGTGTGTGTGTGTGTGTGTGTGTGTGTGTGTGTGCGCGCGCGTATGTGTGTGTGTGCGCGCGTATGTGTGTGCCAGGTCATCCGTGATAAAAGTCAGTATTCGACGTCCATCCATGTCTGAGGATGTTGGGTGATGTAGTAGAAACCGGCCACTAGGGGCACCAGAGAGCGCTGTTACCTTCATGTAGGTTTGTGTTTTGCTAGAGTTGACAGGGATGGCAGAGAGGAGTAAGCGTTTACCTCTGATTCCAAAAGTTACATGTTTGAATCCCAACTTGATCTCATTGTTACACTTCAGGATTTGGTGTGAATGGATGAACATACATTTTTGACCCGTTAATTCCATGTGGTCGCTCTGGATAAGAGCGTCTGCTAAATGACAAAAAAAAAAAAAAAAAAAAAAAAAAATATGGTTACAGGGTTAAAACAGAAACAACTCAAAGGGTTAAGTTTAGGTATTAATTCCGAGTGGTTAAGGTTAGGGCTATGGTTTGAGGAAAGCATCAAACTAAATAATTTGTAAAAATGCGCCGTTTACATTTAGTATCATCAAGAACTCTCCCTGCTTGCTAGAAATTTGTGAAATGCTGTGTTGCAGTGGACTAAGCAGCGTGCTCTTGTTTCGAGCATTGTGGGTTTAAATCCCAGAAACACTAAATCAGCTCCACCACGCACTGGGCCGAAGGTCACCAGAGGAGAGAAGAGAAAGAGAGAGAGAGAAGGACTCTGAGGTAAGATGATTAGAGATGTGAGAAGCAGGGCAGAGAGGAGCGGGGTAGGGGATGAGGGAGAGGGTACATGGTTAAAGGCAGGGGGAGCAGAGTGGACGAGGACAGAGGGGAGAGATAATGGAGTATTTGTGCAAATATTTGTGAAATGTTAACGCCTTGATGTGGAGAGTAAACAGATGTCAGAAAGACTGCTAGATAACTGGCCAATTATAGAGGGGGGAGAGATGACAGTAGTCTGGACAGTGTTCAGCTAGACTAGAACAAGAGAGGATCATGGGAGACTGTTGAGTCTATTAGAACAGGAAATAGTTATTCTTCCAGGAAGAGGACCAGAACTAGAGCTGTAAATAATGATTAACCCGGACCCTGACCCTCTGTAAAGGATGACCCTCACCCTGACCCTTCATCGGTTTAGGAATTAGGATTTTCCAAACTTTGGTGTTTGGTTACAGTAGCGCTGTAGGGGGCACTGTCCTTTTAAAGCCACGCCCACCCCAGCTCATATATGGCATTGGTAAGGGACTAGGGACAGATACAGTATATTGTGCTCTGATTGGCTGGGGAGTTGGGTCACATGGTTGTTAGGCCACGCCCAGCTAATATATGGCATTGGTAAGGGACTAGGTACAGATACAGTATATTGTGCTCTGATTGGCTGGGGAGTTGGGTCACATGGTTGTCAGGCCACGCCCAGCTCATATATGGCATTGGTAAGGGACTAGGTACAGATACAGTAAATTGTGCTCTGATTGGCTGGGGAGTTGGGTCACATGGTTGTTAGGCCACGCCCAGCTCATATATGGCATTGGTAAGGGACTAGGTACAGATACAGTGTATTGTTCTCTGATTGGCTGGGGAGTTGGGTCACAGTATATTGTGCTGTGATTGGCTGGGGAGTTGAACAGGTGGCTCAGCCTGGCACACCGAACATTATACTTTAGTGTTGAGAAATAAGGAAACAATAGATTGGAAACAGCACTAAACCCTTTGGTAATACACATCTGATCTAGGGTAAACAGGGAAAAGATCAAATTTCATTATGGACTAATTTGGAAGAAATTAATATATCCATACACAGTGCATTGGGAAAGTATTCAAACCCCTTCACTTTTTCCAAATGTTGTTACGTTACAGCCTTATTCTAAAATAGATTTTTTTTTTTTAATTCCCCTCATCAATCTACACACAAAGCGAAAACAGACATTTTTGTGAATTTATTAAAAATAATAAACAGAAATTCCTTATTTCCTTAAAATTACATACCCTTTGCTATGCGACTCGAAATTGAGCTCAGGTGCATCCTGTTTCCATTGTTCATCCTTGAGATGTTGCTACAACTTGATTAGAGTCCACCTGTGGTAAATTCAATTGATTGGACATGATATATATATATATATATATATATATATATATACAGTGGGGGAAAAAAGTATTTAGTCAGCCACCAATTGTGCAAGTTCTCCCACTTAAAAAGATGAGAGAGGCCTGTAATTTTCATCATAGGTACACGTCAACTATGACAGACAAAATGAGATTTCTTCTCTCCAGAAAATCACATTGTAGGATTTTTTATGAATTTATTTGCAAATTATGGTGGAAAATAAGTATTTGGTCAATAACAAAAGTTTCTCAATACTTTGTTATATACCCTTTGTTGGCAATGACACAGGTCAAACGTTTTCTGTAAGTCTTCACAAGGTTTTCACACACTGTTGCTGGTATTTTGGCCCATTCCTCCATGCAGATCTCCTCTAGAGCAGTGATGTTTTGGGGCTGTCGCTGGGCAACACGGACTTTCAACTCCCTCCAAAGATTTTCTATGGGGTTGAGATCTGGAGACTGGCTAGGCCACTCCAGGACCTTGAAATGCTTCTTACGAAGCCACTCCTTCGTTGCCCGGGTGGTGTGTTTGGGATCATTGTCATGCTGAAAGACCCAGCCACGTTTCATCTTCAATGCCCTTGCTGATGGAAGGAGGTTTTCACTCAAAATCTCACGATACATGGCCCCATTCATTCTTTCCTTTACACGGATCAGTCATCCTCGTCCCTTTGCAGAAAAACAGCCCCAAAGCATGATGTTTCCACCCCCATGCTTCACAGTAGGTATGGTGTTCTTTGGATGCAACTCAGCATTCTTTGTCCTCCAAACACGACGAGTTGAGTTTTTACAAAAAATTATATTTTGGTTTCATCTGACCATATGACATTCTCCAAAACCTCTTATGGATCATCCAAATGCACTCTAGCAAACTTCAGACGGGCCTGGACATGTACTGGCTTAAGCAGGGGACACGTCTTGCACTGCAGGATTTGAGTCCCTGGCGGCGTAGTGTGTTACTGATGGTAGGCTTTGTTACTTTGGTCCCAGCTCTCTGCAGGTCATTCACTAGGTCCCCCCGTGTGGTTCTGGGATTTTTGCTCACCGTTCTTGTGATCATTTTGACCCCACGGGGTGAGATCTTGCGTGGAGCCCCAGATTGAGGGAGATTATCAGTGGTCTTCTCCCGAGTGGCGCAGTGGTCTAAGGCACTGCATCGCTGTGCCACTAGAGATCCTGGTTTGAATCCAGGCTCTGTCGTAGTTGGCCACGACCGGGAGACCCATGGGGCGGCGCACAATTGGCCCAGCGTCGTCCAGGGTAGGGGAGGGAATGGCCGGCAGGGATGTAGAGCATGGCGTTTGCAACGCCAGGGTTGTGGGTTCAATTCCCACGGGGGGCCAGTATGAAAAATTAAAAGATAATATAAGTCGCTCTGGATAAGAGCGTCTGCTAAATGACTAAAATGTAATGTAATGTAATGTCTTGTATGTCTTCCATTTCCTAATAATTGCTCCAACAGTTGATTTCTTCAAACCAAGCATTTACATTACATTTACATTTTAGTCATTTAGCAGACGCTCTTATCCAGAGCGACTTACAGGAGCAATTAGGGTTAAGTGCCTTGCTTAAGGGCACAGCGACAGATTTTTCACCTAGTAGGCTCGGGGATTAGAACCAGCGACCTTTCGGTTACTGGCACAACGCTCTTACCCACTAAGCTACCTGCTGCCCCCAAGCGGCTTACCTATTGCAGATTCAGTCTTCCCAGCCTGGTGCAGGTCTACAATTTTGTTTCTGGTGTCCTTTGACAGCTCTATGGTCTTGGCCATAGTGGAGTTTGGAGTGTGACTGTTTGAGGTTGTGGACAGGTGTCTTTTATACTGATAACAAGTTCAAACAGGTGCCATTAATACAGGTAACGAGTGGAGGACAGAGGAGCCTCTTAAAGAAGAAGTTACAGGTCTGTGAGAGCCAGAAATCTTGCTTGTTTGTAGGTGACCAAATACTTATTTTCCACCATAATTTGCAAATAAATTCATTAAAAATCCTACAATGTGATTTTCTGGAGAAAAAAAAATCTCATTTTGTCTGTCATAGTTGACGTGTACCTATGATGAAAATTACAGGCCTCTCTCATCTTTTTAAGTGGGAGAACTTGCTTAATTGGTGGCTGACTAAATACTTGTTTTCCCCACTGTATAAGGTCCCATAGTTGACAGTGCATGTCAGAGCAAAAACCAAGTCATGAGGTCGAAGGAATTGTCCGTAGAGCTCCGAGACAGGATTGTGTCGAGGCACAGATCTGGGGAAGCGTTCCAAGAAAATGTCTGTAGCATTGAAGGTCCTGAAGAACACAGTGGCCTCCATCATTCTTAAATGGAAGAAGTTTGGAACCACCAAGACTCTTCCTAGAGCTGGCCGCCCGGCCAAACTGAGCAATCAGGAGAAAAGGGCCTTGGTCAGGGAGGTGACCAAGAACACAATGGTCATTCTGATAGAGCGCCAGAGTTCCTCTGTGGAGATGGGAGAAGCTTCCAGAAGGACAACCATCTCTGCAGCACTCCACCAATCAGGCCTTTATGGTAGAGTGGCCAGACGGAAGCCACTCCTCAGTAAAAGGCACAAGAAAGCCCACTTGGAGTTTGCCAAAAGGCACCTAAACGACTCTCAGACCATGAGAAACAAGATTCTCTGGTCTGATGAAACCATGATTGAACTCTTTGGCCTGAATGCCAGCATCACGTCTGGAGGAAACCTGGCACCATCCCTACGGGGAAGCATGGTGGTGGCAGCATCATGCTGTGAGGATGTTTTACAGTGGCAGGGACTGAGAGACTAGTCAGAATCGAGGGAAAGATGAACGGAGCAAAGTAAAGAGAGATCCTTGATGAAAACCAGCTCCAGAGCGCTCAGAACCTCAGATTTGGGCAAAGGTTCACCTTCCAACAGGACAACAACCCTAAGCACACAGCCAAGACAACGCAGGAGTGGCTTCGGGACAAGTCTCTAAATGTCCTTGAGTGGCCCAGCCAGAGCCCGGACTTGAACACGATCAAACATCTCTAGAGAGACCTGAAAATAGCTGTGCAGCGACACTCCCCATCCAACCTGACAAAGCTTGAGATGATCTGCAGAGAAGAATGGGAGAAACTCCCCAAATACAGGTGTGCCATGCTTGTAGTGTCGTATCCAAGAAGACTTGAGGCTGTAATTGCTGCCAAAGTTGCATCAACAAAGTACTGAGTAAAGAGTCTGAATACTTATGTGAATGTGATATTTCTGTTTTTTATTTTTAATACATTTGCAAACATTTCTAAAATGCTTTGTCATTATGGGATATTGTGTGTAGATTGATGAGGAAAAAACAATTTAATCAATTTTAGAATAAGGCTGTAACCTAACAAAATGTGGAAAAAGTCAAGGGGTCTGAATTCTTTCCGAATGCACTGTATGTCTAAAAGATACATCTGGATTCAGAACATCATGATAATGTTGACGACCTAAGCACCTCCGTCACCGGCTTCATAAAGAAATGCATCAGCGATGTTGTCCCCACAGTGAAGGTTTGCTGCTTCCCCAATCAAAAGACCTGGATTAACATTGAGGTTGGCACTAAACCAAAGGATAGGGCTACCTCACACAGGGCCATCGCAGACAACCCTGTGGCTACGGCCTCCGCAGAATCATCAAACAAGCAAAAGGACATTATAGGAATAAGGTGGAATCATATTACATGGCTTTGGGGGGGGGTCGAGAGCTTCAAGTTCCTCGTGTCCAAATCACTCGTGCACAGTCACAAAGTTGAAAAGGCTTGTCATGGGCCCTCAAGAGGGCACGACAACACCTTTTCCCCCTCAGGAGACTGAAAAGATTTGGCATGGGTCCCCAGATCCTCAAAAGGTTTTAAAGCTGCACCATTGAGAGCATCTTGACTGTCTGTATCACTGCTTGGTATGGCAATAGCACCACCCTCGATCGCATGGCGCTACAGAGGGTGGTGCAGACAGCTGGGCCAAGCTCCCTGACATCCAGGACATCAGGCGGAGTAAGGAAGGCCCGGAAAATCGATAAAGACTCCAGCCACCCAAGATATAGACTGTTCTCTCTGCTACCACACGGTAAGCGGTACCAGAGAGCCAAGTCTGACACCAGCAGGCTCCTGAACAGCTTCTATCCCCAAGTCATGACTCTAAATAGCTAACAGAACGGCTACACAGACTATCTGACTTGACCCTTGTATTTTATTTTTTATTTTTGCACTGTCTCTATGGACACTAACAGGACTCTAAACACTCACACACACTGACATTCGCGGGTTTATATTTCTTCTGCGCAGCAGTCTGAGGGGAGCTGCGTGCCCTTACAGTTTAGAGGGAATGTTGCGCCATGTTGATTTTGTACACCCACACTAGACGCGATCAGGTCACTAAGGTTGAAATTTCAAAACAAACTCTGAACGAACTATATTCATTTGGGGACAGGTCGAAAAGCATTAAACATTGGGTTGTTATTTTACCTGAAATGCACAAGATCCTCTACTCCGACAATGAATCCACAGACAAAAGGGTAAACAGAGTTAGTTTCTAATAATCTCTCCTCCTTCAGTCTTCTTCTTCTTCTGACTTTATATGGCGGTTGGCAGCAACTTTATGGTGCATCACCAACTGGACTGGAGTGTGGACCTCAGTTCATCTTTCAATCACCCACGTGGGTATATCCTCCTAAAAACCAATGAGGAGATGGGAGAGGCGGGACTTGCAGCGCGTCAAGCGTCACAAATAGAACCAAGTTCTATTTTAGCGCCTGGCTATGCAGACGCTCGTTGACGCCCGCAAGCAGTGTGGTCAGCATGACTCTCTCTCTCTCACACACACACACACACACACACACAATCATCACATACACTGCTGCTACTCTGTTTATCATATATCCTGATGCCTAGTCACCTTACCCCTATACATACAGTATCTACCTCTATCACTCCAGTATCCCTGCACATTGTTAATATGTTACTGGAACTGACACTGTATATAGTCACCTTACCCCTATACATATCTACCTCCATCACTCCAGTATCCCTGCACATTGTTAATATGGTACTGGAACTGACCCTGTATATAGTCACCTTACCCCTATACATACAGTATCTACCTCTATCACTCCAGTATCCCTGCACATTGTTAATATGGTACTGGAACTGACCCTGTAACTGACCCTATACATTATATATATTCTTGCTTTCTCCTGTTCTCTCATTTCTTATTTTTATTTCTCCTGTGTTTTTGTTCTAGCTTGTTATTTTTAGTACTATTGATATTGATTACTGCATTGTTGGGGTTAGAGCCTACAAGAAAGGTATTTCACTGTTAGGGACTCAACCCTCACCCTAACCCTCTGTAAGGGACTCAACCCTCACCCTAACCCTCTGTAAGGGACTCAACCCTCACCCTAACTCTCTGTAAGGGACTCAACCCTCACCCTAACTCTCTGTAAGGGACTCAACCCTCACCCTAACTCTCTGTAAGGGACTCAACCCTCACCCTAACCCTCTGTAAGGGACTCAACCCTCACCCTAACTCTCTGTAAGGGACTCAACCCTCACCCTAACCCTCTGTAAGGGACTCAACCCTCACCCTAACCCTCTGTAAGGGACTCAACCCTCACCCTAACTCTCTGTAAGGGACTCAACCCTCACCCTAACTCTCTGTAAGGGACTCAACCCTCACCCTAACCCTCTGTAAGGGACTCAACCCTCACCCTAACTCTCTGTAAGGGACTCAACCCTCACCCTAACTCTCTGTAAGGGACTCAACCCTCACCCTAACTCTCTGTAAGGGACTCAACCCTCACCCTAACCCTCTGTAAGGGACTCAACCCTCACCCTAACCCTCTTTAAGGGACTCAACCCTCACCCTAACTCTCTGTAAGGGACTCAACCCTCACCCTAACTCTCTGTAAGGGACTCAACCCTCACCCTAACCCTCTGTAAGGGACTCAACCCTCACCCTAACTCTCTGTAAGGGACTCAACCCTCACCCTAACTCTCTGTAAGGGACTCAACCCTCACCCTAACTCTCTGTAAGGGACTCAACCCTCACCCTAACCCTCTGTAAGGGACTCAACCCTCACCCTAACTCTCTGTAAGGTACTCAACCCTCACCCTAACCCTCTTTAAGGGACTCAACCCTCACCCTAACCCTCTGTAAGGGACTCAACCCTCACCCTAACCCTCTGTAAGGGACTCAACCCTCACCCTAACCCTCTGTAAGGGACTCAACCCTCACCCTAACCCTCTGTAAGGGACTCAACCCTCACCCTAACTCTCTGTAAGGGACTCAACCCTCACCCTAACTCTCTGTAAGGGACTCAACCCTCACCCTAACTCTCTGTAAGGGACTCAACCCTCACCCTAACTCTCTGTAAGGGACTCAACCCTCACCCTAACTCTCTGTAAGGGACTCAACCCTCACCCTAACCCTCTGTAAGGGACTCAACCCTCACCCTAACTCTCTGTAAGGGACTCAACCCTCACCCTAACTCTCTGTAAAGGACTCAACCCTCACCCTAACTCTCTGTAAGGGACTCAACCCTCACCCTAACCCTCTTTAAGGGACTCAACCCTCACCCTAACCCTCTGTAAGGGACTCAACCCTCACCCTAACCCTCTGTAAGGGACTCAACCCTCACCCTAACTCTCTGTAAGGGACTCAACCCTCACCCTAACTCTCTGTAAGGGACTCAACCCTCACCCTAACTCTCTGTAAGGGACTCAACCCTCACCCTAACCCTCTGTAAGGGACTCAACCCTCACCCTAACTCTCTGTAAGGGACTCAATCCTCACCCTAACTCTCTGTAAGGGACTCAACCCTCACCCTAACCCTCTGTAAGGGACTCAACCCTCACCCTGACCCTTAACCCTAACTCTCCTCATACTGGACTTGTGAGAACAGGAAATACTTATTTGTTAATGAACAAAACAAAAGAGAGAGAGAGCGATGAGTCCGGGGTTTCAATCCTTGCTCTCAACTTGCGCCGGGTGGCGTGCTGCCCGGGAAATGGTCCTCTTCCTTTGGGGAAAAGAACAGGAAGAGAGAGAGTCAAACATTGCCTAGTATCTTCTTTGTCGTTGGATCGAGGTGTTTATCATACTCAATCCGTTTTTTATTTATTTGATTTATTTCACCTTTATTTAACCAGGTAAGCCAGTTGAGAACAAGTTCTCATTTACAACTGCGACCTGGCCAAGATAAAGCAAAGCAGTGCGATAAAAACAACAACACAGAGTTACATATGGGGTAAACAAAACATAAAGTCAAAAATACAACAGAAAATATATATACAGTGTGTGCAAATGTAGTAAGTTATGGAGGTAAGGCAATAAATAGGCCATATTGCAAAATAGTTAACATTTCGTATTAACACTGGAATGATAGATGTGCAAAAGATGATGTGCAAATAGAGATACTGGGGTGCAAATTAGCAAAATAAATAACAATATGGGGATGAGGTAGTTTGGTGGGCTAATTTCAGAATGGCTGTGTACAGGTGCAGTGATCGGTAAGCTGCTCTGACAACTGATGCTTAAAGTTAGTGAGGGAGATAAGAGTCTCCAGCTTCAGATATTTCTGCAGTTCGTTCCAGTCATTGGCAGCAGAGAACTGGAAGGAATGGCGGCCAAAGGAGTTGTTGGCTTTGGGGATGACCAGTGAGATATACCTGCTGGAGCGCATACTACGGGTGGGTGTTGCTATGGTGACCAGTGAGCTAAGATAAGACAGGGATTTGCCTAGCAGTGATTTATAGATGACCTGGAGCCAGTGGGTTTGACGACGAACATGTAGTGAGGACCAGCCAACAAGAGCGTACAGGTCACAGTGGTGGGTAGTGTATAGGGCTTTGGAGACAAAACGGATGGCACTGTGATAGACTACATCCAATTTGCTGAGTAGAGTGTTGGAGGCTATTTTGTAAATGACATCGCCGAAGTCAAGGATCGGTAGGATAGTTAGTTTTACGAGGGCATGTTTGGCAGCATGAGTGAAGGAGGCTTTGTTGCGAAATAGGAAGCCGATTCTAGATCTAACTTTTGATTGGAGATGCTTAATGTGAGTCTGGAAGGAGAGTTTACAGTCTAACCAGACACCTAGGTATTTGTAGTTGTCCACATACTCTAGGTCAGACCCGTCGAGAGTGGTGATTCTAGTCAGGTGTGCGGGTGCAAGCAGCGTTCGGTTGAAGAGCATGCATTTAGTTTTACTAGTGTTTAAGAGCAGTTGGAGGCTACGGAAGGAGTGTTGTATGGCGTTGAAGCTCGTTTGGAGGTTTGTTAACACAGTGTCCAATGAAGGGCCAGATGTATACAAAATGGTGTCGTCCGCATAGAGGTGGATCCGAGCGTCACCAGCAGCAAGAGCGACATCATTGATATACACAGAGAATAGAGTCGGCCCGATAATTGAACCCTGTAGCACCCCCATAGAGACTGCCAGAGGTCCAGACAACAGGCCCTCCGATTTGACACACTGAACTCTATCTGAGAAGTAGTTGGTGAACCAGGCGAGGCTGTCACGGTTTCGGCCGAGGCGGCCCCTCCTCCTTGTTCGGGCAGGCTTCGGCGGTCGTCGTCTCCGGAGTACTAGCTGCCACCGTTCGATGTTTCATGTTTGATTGGTTTTGTCTGTTTGTCACACCTGTTTAGTGTTTAGTCTCATTAGGCACCCTATTTAGTTCCTTGTGTTAGGTCAGGTGTTGTGTGTAATTGTTCTACTGTCGTGTGGTTGTTTGGTCCTCTGGATTTTTGTTCTCTCTTATTTCGTGTTGTAATAGAGAGTCCTGCACGTTGTGCACACTTACTTTGTACAGTTTAGTGTGCGTTTCATTTTCGCCTGTGGCCTGTTGCCGTGTTTGGCGTGTACTACGGACTTCACTAAAGACCTTTGGATTTATATCTCTGTGTCCTGCGTGTGATTCCACATCCCACTACACTCCACTCCTGACAGAATTACACACCATCTCATGGAATCAGCAGGAGCACCCGCACCCACCGAGATCATGGAGGAGCGCCTTCGTGGTCAAGAAGATCAGATCAACCAAATCGGGCACGCCCTGGACCGGGTGATGAACACCCTCCATCGATGGGAGACCAGCGGGGTACCCACACCCCCACCTACCGCACCATCACCATCGGTCAGCCCGCCCGTCCAACTACCGGAACCCAGTGGGATTCGGCTCTCGCTCCCGAGGGCGTACGACGGCACCCCTGCCGGGTTCCTGTTACAAGTGGAACTCTACCTTGCCACCGTACACCCGGCGCCCTCGGGACACGAGAGCGTTTCCGCCCTCATCTCCTGTCTCACCGGCAAGGCGTTGGAGTGGGCCAACGCCGAATGGAGGAGAATAGACGCCGCCACTCTCACCTATGCGGAGTTCTCCCGCCGCTTCCGTGCGGTCTTCGACCATCCACCAGAGGGGAAGGCGGCGGGGGAGCGTCTATTCTACCTCCGGCAGGGGATGAGGAGCGCTCAAGAGTTTGCGCTGGAGTTCCGGACTCTAGCGGCAGATGCAGGGTGGAATGAGCGGGCCCTCATAGACCACTTTCGTTGCAGCCTCCGGGAGGACGTCCGCAGAGAGTTGGCGTGCAGGGATACTACACTCTCATTTGACCAGTTGGTGGACATGGCCATTCGGCTGGACACCCTGCTCGCTACCCGCGGACGTCCCAGGTGGGGGCCGCCCATTCCACCCTCCAGCGCCTCCGAGCCGAGCCCGATGGAGCTCGGAGGTGCTGGCGCTAGAGGTGGGAGAAGAAGGAGCCCGAGGGGGGCCGTCCCCTGCACCAACTGTGGCCGTGGAGGGCACACCGCGGCTAGGTGCTGGGGAGGGTCCCCTGGTGGAGGAGACGGCAGGCCACACATTGGGGAGTCCTCCCAGGTGAGTAGGCGCCCCACTTACCCAGAGCTTTCTGTCGTACACATAACTATACCTGTTTGTTTTCCACAGGTTGCACCTCGTTCCCAGCATAAGGCGCTAGTAGATTCAGGCGCAGCTGGGAATTTTGTAGATCGTAAATTCTGTGTTGAGTTAGGGATTCCCCTCCTTCCGGTTGATAATCCTTTCCCTGTACATGCCCTAGATAGTCGTCCGTTAGGATCTGGGTTGATTAGGGAGGTCACAGCGCCACTTAGGATGAAGACGCAGGGGGGTCATGAGGAGACGATTCAACTCTATCTGATCGACTCTCCTGCGTATCCGGTGGTACTGGGGCTTCCCTGGTTGATTACCCATGATCCTACGATTTCGTGGCGAGAGAAGGCTCTTAAAGGGTGGTCTGCTCAGTGTGAGGGGCTGTGTCTGGGTGTTTCTGTAGGGGCGACGTCGGTGGAGAGTCCGAACCAGATGCCAGCACTGCACATTCCACCTGAGTATGAGGATTTGGCACTCGTGTTTAGCAAGACAAGAGCAGCACGGTTGCCGCCTCATAGACAGGGGGATTGTGCGATAGACCTCCAGGCAGGAGCTGCGCTCCCGCGGAGCCATGTGTATCCTTTGTCACAGGAGGAGAAGAGGGCAATGGATACATACATTGCCGAGTCTCTGAGACAGGGATACATACGGCCCTCCACTTCTCCCGCGTCCTCGAGCTTCTTTTTTGTGAAGAAAAAGGATGGAGGTTTGCGTCCGTGTATTGATTACCGCGGTCTCAATCAGGTGACTGTGAAATATAGTTATCCACTCCCGCTGATTGCGACCATGACGGAGTCCTTACACGGGGCACGGTTCTTCACAAAATTGGACCTCAGGAGCGCATATAACTTGGTGCGCATTAGAGAGGGCGATGAGTGGAAGACAGCATTTAGTACTACCTCCGGTCATTACGAGTATCTCGTCATGCCATACGGGTTAATGAATGCTCCATCAGTCTTCCAATCTTTTGTAGATGAGATTTTCCGGGACATGCAGGCGTAGGGAGTAGTGGTGTACATAGACGATATTCTGGTGTACAGTTCTACTCGGGCCGAGCATGTAGCCCTGGTGCGCAGGGTATTGAGGAGACTGTTGGAGCATGACCTGTATGTCAAAGCCGAGAAATGTCTGTTCTTTCAGGAGTCGGTCTCCTTTTTGGGTTATCAGTTGTCTGCGTCAGGGGTGAGGATGGAGGTTGACCGTGTGTCTGCCGTGCGTAATTGGCAAACCCCAACTACGGTTAAAGAGGTGCAGCAGTTCTTGGGTTTTGCGAATTACTACCGGAGGTTTATCCGGGGTTTTGGACAGGTGGCAGCTCCCATAACGTCCCTTCTGAAGGGGGGTCCTGTGCGCTTGCGGTGGTCAGCTGAGGCGGACAGGGCTTTTGGGAGACTGAAGGACCTGTTTACCTCGGCTCCAGTGCTGGCGCACCCGGATCCCACCTTACCATTCCAAGTGGAGGTGGACGCGTCTGAAGCCGGTATCGGGGCTGTTCTTTCACAACGGTCCGGCACACCACCTAAACTCCGGACAGGGAGCTGTTAGCCGTATGGTACAGGCCCTAAAGGTGTGGAGGCATTGGCTTGAGGGGGCTCAACACCCTTTTCTCATTCTAACTGACCACCGTAACCTGGAATACATTCGGGCAGCTAGGAGACTGAATCCTCGCCAGGCTCAATGGACTATGTTTCTCGCCCGGTTTGTGTTTAAGATCACTTACATCCCTGGGTCCCAGAACGGGAAGGCAGATGCCCTGTCTCGGCGGTATGACACAGAGGAGAGGTGCGTGGAGCCCACTCCCATACTACCTGAGTCTTGTCTGGTTGCACCGGTGGTATGGGAGGTCGATGCGGAGATCGAGCGGGCATTACGCACCGATCCTAGCCCTCCACAATGTCCGGTGGGTCGGACGTACATCCCGCTCGAGGTCCGGGATCGGCTTATTTATTGGGCTCACACGTCACCCTCCTCTGGACATCCAGGTATTGGCCGGACAGTGCACTGCCTTAGTACAAAGTACTGGTGGCCAACGTTAGCCAGGGATGTGAGGATTTATGTCTCCTCCTGCTCAGTGTGTGCCCAGTGTAAGGCGCCCAGACACTTGCCCAGGGGTAAATTATAACCCCTGCCCGTTCCACAACGACCCTGGTCTCACCTCTCGGTGGATTTTGTTACCGACCTTCCCTCCTCACAGGGGAATACCACCATCCTGGTCGTTGTGGATCGGTTCTCGAAGGCCTGTCGTCTCCTTCCCATGCCGGGTCTTCCTACTGCCCTACAGACCGCAGAGGCTCTATTTACTCACGTCTTCCGGCATTACGGGGTACCCGAGGATATAGTGTCTGATCGAGGCCCCCAGTTTACCTCCAGAGTCTGGAGAGCGTTTATGGAACGGTTGGGGGTTTCGGTGAGCCTTACCTCGGGTTACCACCCGGAGAGTAATGGGCAGGTCGAACGTGTCAACCAGGATGTGGGTAGGTTTCTGAGGTCATATTGTCAGGGCCGGCCGGAGGAGTGGGCGAGATATGTGCCCTGGGCCGAGATGGCACAGAACTCTCTCCGCCACTCCTCCACTAAACTAACCCCTTTCCAGTGTGTGTTAGGGTACCAGCCGGTTCTGGCACCTTGGCATGAGAGCCAGATCGAGGCCCCTGCTGTGGATGAGTGGGTGCGGCGCTCGGAGGAGACGTGGAACGCTGCACACGTCCATCTGCAGCGAGCCATCCGTCGACAGAAGACGAGCGCCGCCGACCTCCACCGCAGTGAGGGGCCAGTGTACGCACCTGGAGATCGAGTCTGGCTCTCAACCAGAAACCTACCCCTCCGCCTGCCCTGCCGGAAGCTGGGTCGGCGGTTTGTGGGGCCTTTTAAAGTCCTGAGGAGATTGAACGAGGTGTGTTACAGGTTACAACTGCCCATTGATTACAAAAATATTAACCCCTCGTTCCATGTGTCTCTCCTCAGGCCGGTGGTAGCTGGTCCACTCCAGGACTTTGAGATAGAAGAGACTCCTCCGCCCCCGTTGGACATCGAGGGGGCTCCGGCGTACACTGTTCGGGCCATCCTAGATTCGAGACGCCGGATGGGGGGTCTCCAATATCTCGTGGAGTGGGAGGGGTACGGCCCGGAGGAGCGGTGCTGGGTGCCGAGGAGGGACATCCTGGACCCGTCCCTTCTGACCGAATTCCATCGTGGTCATCCTACGCGCCCTGCTCCGCGTCCTCCTGGTCGTCCCCGAGGCCGGGGGCGGCGCACGGCTGGAGCCGCGCGTCAAGGGGGGGGTACTGTCACGGTTTCGGCCGAGGCGGCCCCTCCTCCTTGTTCGGGCAGGCTTCGGCGGTCGTCGTCTCCGGAGTACTAGCTGCCACCGTTCGATGTTTCATGTTTGATTGGTTTTGTCTGTTTGTCACACCTGTTTAGTGTTTAGTCTCATTAGGCACCCTATTTAGTTCCTTGTGTTAGGTCAGGTGTTGTGTGTAATTGTTCTACTGTCGTGTGGTTGTTTGGTCCTCTGGATTTTTGTTCTCTCTTATTTCGTGTTGTAATAGAGAGTCCTGCCGTTGTGCACACTTACTTTGTACAGTTTAGCGTGCGTTTCATTTTCGCCTGTGGCCTGTTGCCGTGTTTGGCGTGTACTACGGACTTCACTAAAGACCTTTGGATTTATATCTCTGTGTCCTGCGTGTGATTCCACATCCCACTACACTCCACTCCTGACAGAGGCAGTCATTTGAGAAACCAAGGCTATTTAGTCTGCCAATAAGAATGCGGTGGTTGACAGAGTCGAAAGCCTTGGCCAGGTCGATGAAGACGGCTTTGCAGTACTGTCTTTTATCGATCGCGGTTATAATATCGTTTAGGACCTTGAGCGTGGCTGAGGTGCACCCATGACCAGCTCGGAAACCGGATTGCATAGCGGAGAAGGTACGGTGGGATTCGAAATGGTCGGTGATCTGTTTGTTAACTACTTTCGAAAGGCAGGGCAGGATGGATATAGGTCTGTAACAGTTTGGATCTAGAGTGTCACCCCCTTTGAAGAGGGGGATGACCGCGGCAGCTTTCCAATCTCTGGGGATCTCAGACGTTACGAAAGAGAGGTTGAACAGGCTAGTAATAGGGGTTGCGACAATTTCGGTGGCTAATTTTAGAAAGAAAGGGTCCAGATTGTCTAGCCCAGCTGATTTGTAGGGGTCCTTTCAGAACATGCTAAATGGCATTTATTATTACTATTATTATTTATATAATCATTATATTCTAGTATGTATTTAGCTAATCACTGCAGTTTCACACCTTACTACACACCTTCCACAGTCAACACATTATTTGTTGCAGCACAGACAACTACCCTATGGGGTGGAACATTTGACTGCAGCTGCCGTGTGTGAGTGCGTGAGTGTGCGTGCATGCTAGTTCCAGGAAGTCACCTGTTTTTACCTTTGACAGGATATCAAGATGCAAAACAGACAGATCAAAACAGACAGATCAAAAACAACATAAACACTGTTCTACTGAACTTGTTGTGAGGTTGGGGACAAACACTGTCCTACTGTACTTGTTGTGAGGTTGGGGACAAACACTGTCCTACTGAACTTGTTGTGAGGCTGGGGACAAACACTGTCCTACTGTACTTGTTGTGAGGTTGGGGACAAACACTGTCCTACTGTACTTGTTGTGAGGCTGGGGACAAACACTGTCCTACTGTACTTGTTGTGAGGCTGGGGACAAACACTGTCCTACTGTACTTGTTGTGAGGTTGGGGACAAACACTGTCCTACTGTACTTGTTGTGAGGTTGGGGACAAACACTGTCCTACTGTACTTGTTGTGAGGTTGGGGACAAACACTGTCCTACTGTACTTGTTGTGAGGCTGGGGACAAACACTGTCCTACTGTACTTGTTGTGAGGTTGGGGACAAACACTGTCCTACTGTACTTGTTGTGAGGTTGGGGACAAACACTGTCCTACTGTACTTGTTGTGAGGCTGGGGACAAACACTGTCCTACTGTACTTGTTGTGAGGCTGGGGACAAACACTGTCCTACTGTACTTGTTGTGAGGCTGGGGACAAACACTGTCCTACTGTACTTGTTGTGAGGTTGGGGACAAACACTGTCCTACTGTACTTGTTGTGAGGTTGGGGACAAACACTGTCCTACTGTACTTGTTGTGAGGCTGGGGACAAACACTGTCCTACTGTACTTGTTGTGAGGCTGGGGACAAACACTGTCCTACTGAACTTGCTGTGAGGTTGGGGACAAACACTGTCCTACTGAACTTGTTGTGAGGTTGGTGACAAACACTGTCCTACTGAACTTGTTGTGAGGTTGGGGACAAACACTGTCCCACTGTACTTGTTATGAGGTTGGGGACAAACACTGTCCTACTGTACTTGTTGTGAGGCTGGGGACAAACACTGTCCTACTGAACTTGTTGTGAGGTTGGGGACAAACACTGTCCTACTGTACTTGTTATGAGGTTGGGGACAAACACTGTCCTACTGTACTTGTTGTGAGGCTGGGGACAAACACTGTCCTACTGTACTTGTTGTGAGGTTGGGGACAAACACTGTCCTACTGTACTTGTTGTGAGGTTGGGGACAAACACTGTCCTACTGTACTTGTTGTGAGGTTGGGGACAAACACTGTCCTACTGTACTTGTTGTGAGGCTGGGGACAAACACTGTCCTACTGTACTTGTTGTGAGGTTGGGGACAAACACTGTCCTACTGTACTTGTTGGGGACAAACACTGTCCTACTGTACTTGTTGTGAGGTTGGGGACAAACACTGTCCTACTGTACTTGTTGTGAGGCTGGGGACAAACACTGTCCTACTGTACTTGTTGTGAGGCTGGGGACAAACACTGTCCTACTGTACTTGTTGTGAGGCTGGGGACAAACACTGTCCTACTGTACTTGTTGTGAGGCTGGGGACAAACACTGTCCTACTGAACTTGTTGTGAGGTTGGGGACAAACACTGTCCTACTGTACTTGTTGTGAGGCTGGGGACAAACACTGTCCTACTGTACTTGTTGTGAGGCTGGGGACAAACACTGTCCTACTGAACTTGTTGTGAGGTTGGGGACAAACTCTGTCCTACTGAACTTGTTGTGAGGTTGGTGACAAACACTGTCCTACTGAACTTGTTGTGAGGTTGGGGACAAACACTGTCCTACTGTACTTGTTATGAGGTTGGGGACAAACACTGTCCTACTGTACTTGTTGTGAGGCTGGGGACAAACACTGTCCTACTGAACTTGTTGTGAGGTTGGGGACAAACACTGTCCTACTGTACTTGTTGTGAGGTTGGGGACAAACACTGTCCTACTGAACTTGTTGTGAGGCTGGGGACAAACACTGTCCTACTGTACTTGTTGTGAGGTTGGGGACAAACACTGTCCTACTGTACTTGTTGTGAGGCTGGGGACAAACACTGTCCTACTGTACTTGTTGTGAGGTTGGGGACAAACACTGTCCTACTGTACTTGTTGTGAGGTTGGGGACAAACACTGTCCTACTGTACTTGTTGTGAGGTTGGGGACAAACACTGTCCTACTGTACTTGTTGTGAGGCTGGGGACAAACACTGTCCTACTGTACTTGTTGTGAGGCTGGGGACAAACACTGTCCTACTGAACTTGTTGTGAGGTTGGGGACAAACACTGTCCTACTGAACTTGTTGTGAGGTTGGTGACAAACACTGTCCTACTGAACTTGTTGTGAGGTTGGGGACAAACACTGTCCTACTGTACTTGTTATGAGGTTGGGGACAAACACTGTCCTACTGTACTTGTTGTGAGGCTGGGGACAAACACTGTCCTACTGAACTTGTTGTGAGGTTGGGGACAAACACTGTCCTACTGTACTTGTTGTGAGGTTGGGGACAAACACTGTCCTACTGTACTTGTTGTGAGGCTGGGGACAAACACTGTCCTACTGTACTTGTTGTGAGGTTGGGGACAAACACTGTCCTACTGTACTTGTTGTGAGGTTGGGGACAAACACTGTCCTACTGTACTTGTTGTGAGGTTGGGGACAAACACTGTCCTACTGTACTTGTTGTGAGGCTGGGGACAAACACTGTCCTACTGTACTTGTTGTGAGGTTGGGGACAAACACTGTCCTACTGTACTTGTTGGGGACAAACACTGTCCTACTGTACTTGTTGTGAGGTTGGGGACAAACACTGTCCTACTGTACTTGTTGTGAGGCTGGGGACAAACACTGTCCTACTGTACTTGTTGTGAGGCTGGGGACAAACACTGTCCTACTGTACTTGTTGTGAGGCTGGGGACAAACACTGTCCTACTGTACTTGTTGTGAGGCTGGGGACAAACACTGTCCTACTGAACTTGTTGTGAGGTTGGGGACAAACACTGTCCTACTGTACTTGTTGTGAGGCTGGGGACAAACACTGTCCTACTGTACTTGTTGTGAGGCTGGGGACAAACACTGTCCTACTGAACTTGTTGTGAGGTTGGGGACAAACTCTGTCCTACTGAACTTGTTGTGAGGTTGGTGACAAACACTGTCCTACTGAACTTGTTGTGAGGTTGGGGACAAACACTGTCCTACTGTACTTGTTGTGAGGTTGGGGACAAACACTGTCCTACTGTACTTGTTGTGAGGTTGGGGACAAACACTGTCCTACTGAACTTGTTGTGAGGTTGGGGACAAACTCTGTCCTACTGAACTTGTTGTGAGGTTGGTGACAAACACTGTCCTACTGAACTTGTTGTGAGGTTGGGGACAAACACTGTCCTACTGTACTTGTTGTGAGGTTGGGGACAAACACTGTCCTACTGTACTTGTTGTGAGGCTGGGGACAAACACTGTCCTACTGAACTTGTTGTGAGGTTGGGGACAAACACTGTCCTACTGTACTTGTTGTGAGGTTGGGGACAAACACTGTCCTACTGAACTTGTTGTGAGGCTGGGGACAAACACTGTCCTACTGTACTTGTTGTGAGGCTGGGGACAAACACTGTCCTACTGTACTTGTTGTGAGGGTGGAGCGTGGCTGGGTGAGGTTGGAGCGTGGCTGGGTGATGGTGGAGCGTGGCTGGGTGATGGTGGAGCGTGGCTGGGTGAGGTTGGAGCGTGGCTGGGTGAGGGTGGAGCGTGGCTGGGTGAGGGTGGAGCGTGGCTGGGTGAGGGTGTCTCATAGCGCCTGCATTCTCTTCTGATATTTTCCTCTGAAAATATTTCTATATAATATTGTGTTTCTCTGCACTAGTTAGTTACCTGCCAGGGACGCAGACAACTACTGACTACCTTTACTTTACTGTCTGTCTTTCAGGAGCCCTAATCCTGAGACTGGGACTTAGAGAAGAGGACAGTCACACATGCTGCTCAGGATGATCTGAGATGGTCAGATTATATACAGCCATGAACAGCAGTCTGGACGCACCTGGGTAGACTTGAATGGACGCACAGACCTGAATAGACGTGCACTCAGAAGCCTGACCACACTGAGACATCCTCTGCTCTGAACGAGCCTCACCATTGGCCAGCCAGGTGACTGACACACGTCCTGACCAGTGGCTGAGCCCGGTGGGCAGGGTTAAGATGAGCCTCTCCAATGAAAGCTGTGGTAGTAGCATTGAGGACCTGCGGAGCTACCAACATCACGTTTATGCGGTTGTCTACAGCGTCATCCTGGCCCCGGGCCTTCTGGGTAATGTCCTGGCTCTCTGGGTGTTCCAGGCATATGTCAGGGAGACCAAGAGAGGAGTGGTGTTTATGATTAACCTGGCTGTAGCTGATCTCTTGCAGGTAACTATAGAATATATACATTATATATATACAGTGAGGGAAAAAAGTATTTGATCCCCTGCTGATTTTGTACGTTTACCCACTGACAAAGAAATGATCAGTCTATAATTTTAATGGTAGGTTTATTTGAACAGTGAGAGACAGAATAACAACAACAAAATCCAGAAAAACGCATGTCAAAAATGTTATGAATTGATTTGCATTTTAATGAGGGAAATAAGTATTTGACCCCTCTGCAAAACATGACTTAGTACTTGGTGGCAAAACCCTTGTTGGCAATCACAGAGGTCAGACGTTTCTTGTAGTTGGCCACCAGGTTTGCACACATCTCAGGAGAGATTTTGTCCCACTCCTCTTTGCAGATCTTCTCCAAGTCATTAAGGTTTCGAGGCTGACGTTTGGCAACTCGAACCTTCAGCTCCTTCCACAGATTTTCTATGGGATTAAGGTCTGGAGACTGGCTAGGCCACTCCAGGACCTTAATATGCTTCTTCTTGAGCCACTCCTTTGTTGCCTTGGCCGTGTGTTTTGGGTCATTGTCATTCTGGAATACCCATCCACGACCCATTTTCAATGCCCTTGCTGAGGGAAGGAGGTTCTCACCCAAGATTTGACGGTACATGGCCCCGTCCATCGTCCCTTTGATGCGGTGAAGTTGTCCTGTCCCCTTAGCAGAAAAACACCCCCAAAGCATAATGTTTCCACCTCCATGTTTGTCGGTGGGGATGGTGTTCTTGGGGTCATAGGCAGCATTCCTCCTCCTCCAAACACGGCGAGTTGAGTTGATGCCAAAGAGCTCGATTTTGGTCTCATCTGACCACAACACTTTCACCCAGTTCTCCTCTGAATCATTCAGATGTTCATTGGCAAACTTCAGACGGCCCTGTATATGTGCTTTCTTGAGCAGGAGGACCTTGCGGGCGCTGCAGGATTTCAGTCCTTCATGGCGTAGTGTGTTACCAATTGTTTTCTTGGTGACTATGGTCCCAGCTGCCTTGAGATCATTGACAAGATCCTCCCGTGTAGTTCTGGGCTGATTCCTCACCGTTCTCATGATCATTGCAACTCCACGAGGTGAGATCTTGCATGGAGCCCCAGGCCGAGGAAGATTGACAGTTGTTTTGTGTTTCTTCCATTTGTGAATAATTGCACCAACTGTTGTCACCTTCTCACCAAGCTGCTTGGCGATGGTCTTGTAGCCCATTCCAGCCTTGTGTAGGTCTACAATCTTGTTCCTGACATCCTTGGAGAGCTCTTTGGTCTTGGCCATGGTGGAGAGTTTGGAATCTGATTGACTGATTGCTTCTGTGGACAGGTGTCTTTTATACAGGTAACAAACTGAGATTAGGAGCACTCCCTTTAAGAGTGTGCTCCTAATCTCAGCTCGTTACCTGTATAAAAGTCACCTGGGAGCCAGAAATCTTTCTGATTGAGAGGGGGTCAAATACTTATTTCCCTCATTAAAATGCAAATCAATTTATAACATTTTTGACATGCGTTTTTCTGGATTTTTTTGTTGTTATTCTGTCTCTCACTGTTCAAATAAACCTACCATTAAAATTATAGACTGATCATTTCTTTGTCAGTGGGCAAACATACAAAATCAGCAGGGGATCAAATACTTTTTTCCCTCACTGTATATATATATATACAGTGGGGAGAACAAGTATTTGATACACTGCCAATTTTGCAGGTTTTCCTACTTACAAAGCATGTAGAGGTCTGCAATTTTTATCATAGGTACACTTCAACTGTGAAAGACGGAATCTAAAACAAAAATCCAGAAAATCACATTGTATGATTTTTAAGTAATTAATTTGCATTTTATTGCATGACATAAGTATTTGATCACCTACCAACCAGTAAGAATTCCGGCTCTCACAGACCTGTTAGTTTTTCTTTAAGAAGCCCTCCTGTTCTCCACTCATTACCTGTATTAACTGCACCTGTTTGAACTCGTTACCTGTATAAAAGACACCTGTCCACACACTCAATCAAACAGACTCCAACCTCTCCACAATGGCCAAGACCAGAGAGCTGTGTAAGGACATCAGGGATAAAATTGTAGACCTGCACAAGGCTGGGATGGGCTACAGGACAATAGGCAAGCAGCTTGGTGAGAAGGCAACAACTGTTGGCGCAATTATTAGAAAATGGAAGAAGTTCAAGATGACGGTCAATCACCCTCGGTCTGGGGCTCCATGCAAGATCTCACCTCCTGGGGCATCAATGATCATGAGGAAGGTGAGGGATCAGCCCAGAACTACACGGCAGGACCTGGTCAATGACCTGAAGAGAACTGGGACCACAGTCTCAAAGAAAACCATTAGTAACACACTAAGCCGTCATGGATTAAAATCCTGCAGCGCACGCAAGGTCCCCCTGCTCAAGCCAGCGCATGTCCAGGCCCGTCTGAAGTTTGCCAATGACCATCTGGATGATCCAGAGGAGGATTGGGAGAAGGTCATGTGGTCTGATGAGACAAAAATAGAGCTTTTTGGTCTGAACTCCATTCGCGGTGTTTGGAGGAAGAAGAAGGATGAGTACAACCCCAAGAACACCATCCCAACCGTGAAGCATGGAGGTGGAAACATCATTCTTTGGGGATGCTTTTCTGGCTTTTCTAGCCAGTCTCCAGACCTGAACCCAATAGAAAATATTTGGAGGGAGCTGAAAGTCTGTATTGCCCAGCGACAGCCCCGAAACCTGAAGGATCTGGAGAAGGTCTGTATGGAGGAGTGGGCCAAAATCCCTGCTGCAGTGTGTGCAAACCTGGTCAAGACCTACAGGAAACGTATGATCTCTGTAATTGCAAACAAAGGTTTCTGTACCAAATATTAAGTTCTGCTTTTCGGATGTATCAAATACTTATGTCATGCAATAAAGTGCAAATTAATTACTTAAAAATCATACAATGTGATTTTCTGGATTTTATATTATTTTATATTTGAGATTGGTGTCCTTTAGTAGTGGTTTCTTTGCAGCAATATGACCATGAAGGCCTGATTCACACAGTCCCCTCTGAACAGTTCATGTTGAGATGTGTCTGTTACTTGATCTCTGTGAAGCATTTATTTGGGCTGCAATTTCTGAGGCTGGTAACTCTAATGAACTTATCCTCTGCAGCAGAGGTAACTCTGGATCTTCCATTCCTGTGGCAGTCCTCATGAGAGCTAGTTTCATCATAGCGCTTAATGGTTTTTGCGACTGCACTTGAAGAAACTTTCAAAGTTCTTGAAATATTCTGTATTGACTGACCTTCATGTCTTAAAGTAATGATGGACTGTCGTTTCTCTTTGCTTATTTGAGCTGGACTTGGTCTTTTACCAAATAGGGCTATCTTCTGTATTACCCCCCCCGGAAGCTTTAAAAGCAGGGTGGTGCTTGAAATCATTGTTCTTCCTCTGTTAACCATGGTTACCTGCAAGGAAACACGTGTCGTCATCATTGCTTTGCACAAAAAGGGCTTCACAGGCAAGGATATTGCTGCTAGTAAGATTGCACCTAAATCAACCATTTATTGGATCATCAAGAACTTCAAGGAGAGAGGTTCAATTGTTGTTGGGCTTCAGGGCGCCCAAGAAAGTCCAGCAAGCGCCAGGACCGTCTCCTAAAGTTGATTCAGCTGCGGGATTGGGGCACCACCAGTGCAGAGCTTGCTCAGGAATGGCAGCAGGCAGGTGTGAGTGCATCTGCACGCACAGTGAGGCAAAGTATTTTGGAGGATGGCCTGGTGTCAAGAAGGTCAGCAAAGAAGCCACTTCTCTCCAGGAAAAACATCAGGGACAGACTGATATTCTGCAAAAGGTACAGGGATTGGACTGCTGAGGACTGGGGTAAAGTCATTTTCTCTGATGAATCCCCTTTCAGATTGTTTGGGGCATCCGGAAAACACCGGATGCCATCAGTCCTGTGTCATGCCAACAGTAAAGCATCTTGAGACCATTCATGTGTGGGGTTGCTTCAGCCAAGGGAGTGGGCTCACTCACAATTTTGCCTAAGCACACAGCCATGAATAAAGAATGGTACCAACACATCCTCCGAGAGCAACTTCTCCCAACCATCCAAGAACAGTTTGGTGACGACCAATGCCTTTTCCAGCATGATGGAGCACCTTGCCATAAGGCAAAAGTGATAACTAAGTGGCTCGGGGAACAAAACATCGACATTTTGGGTCCATGGCCAGGAAACTCCCCAGACCTTAATCCATTGAGAACTTGTAGTCGATCCTCAAGAGGCGGGTGGACAAACAAAACCTCACAAATTCTGACAAACTCCAAGCATTGATTATGCAAGAATGGGCTGTCATCAGTCAGGATGTGGCCCAGAGGTTAATTGACAGCATGCCATGGCGGATTGCAGAAGTCTTGAAAAAGAAGGGTCAACACTGCAAATATTGACTCTTTGCATAAACTTAATGTAATTGTCAATAAAAGCCTTTGACTCTTATGGAATGCTTGTAATTATACAGCGCCGGAGAAGATGGCTGCCGTTTTACAGCCCTCTAACCATTTGTACTATTATGTGTGTTTTTCTGCGTTATTTGTAATTTATTTTGTACATAATGTTTCTGCCATCGTCTCTTATAACCAAAAAGAGCTTCTGGATATCAGGACAGCGATTACTCACCTCGTATTGGACGAAGATTTTTTTCTTCAACGAGGCGGCCGCGAAGGATATCATACAGACACCCGACAAGGCCCAAATCCCCGTCATTCGCGTGAGGAAGAGACGGAGATATCGTGGATGTAGATCGGGGTGCCTTGTAAGGATCCGACGGCGAGCGAGTAAACTGCCTCTTCCATCAATCCTATTAGCCATTCTTCAATCATTGGATAACAAATTGGATGACCTAAGATTACGGTTATCCTACCAACGGGACATTAAAAACTGTAATATCCTATGTTTCACCGAGTCGTGGCTGAACGACGACAATGATAACATACAGCTAGCGGGCTATACGCTACATCGGCAGGATAGAACGGCTGACTCCGGTAAGACAAGGGGTGGCGGTCTGTGTATATTTGTAAACAACAGCTGGTGCACAAAATCAAATACTAAGGAAGTCTCGAGGTTTTGCTCGCCTGAGGTAGAGTATCTTATGATAAGCTGTAGACCACACTATTTACCAAGAGAGTTTTCATCTATATTTTTCATAGCTGTCTATTTACCACCACAAACCAATGCTGGCATTAAGATTGCACTGAATGAGTTGTACAAGGCCATAAATCAACAGGAAAACGCTCATCCAGATGCAGCGCTCCTAGTGGCCGGGGACTTTAATGCAGGGAAACTTAAATCCGTTCTACCTAATTTCTACCAGCATGTTAAATGTGCAACCAGAGGGAAAAAAACTCTAGACCACCTTTACTCCACACACAGAGACGCATACAAAGCTCTCCCTCGCCCTCCATTTGGCAAATCTGACCATAACTCTATCCTCCTGATTCCTGCTTATAAGCAAAAATTAAAGCAGGAAGCACCAGTGACTCGGTTAATAAAAAAGTGGTCAGATGACGCAGATGCTAAGCTACAGGACTGTTTTGATAGCACAGACTGGAACATGTTCCGGGATTCTTCAGACAGCATTGAGGAGTACACCACATCAGTCACTGGCTTCATCAATAAGTGCATCGATGATGTCGTCCCCACAGTGACCGTACGTACATACCCCAACCAGAAGCCATGGATTACAGGAAACATCCGCACTGAGCTAAAGGGTAGAGCTGCCGCTTTCAAGGAACGGGACTCTAACCCGGACGCTTATAAGAAATCCCGCTATGCCCGCCGACGAACCATCAAACAGGCAAAGAGTCAATACAGGGCTAAGATTGAATCGTACTACACTGGCTCTGACGCTCGTCGGATGTGGCAGGGCTTGAAAACTATTACAGACTACAAAGGGAAGCACAGCCGCGAGCTGCCCAGTGACACAAGCCTACCAGACGAGCTAAACCACTTCTATGCTCGCTTCGAGGCAAGCAACACTGAAGCATGCATGAGAGCACCAGCTGTTCCGGATGACTATGTGATCACGTTCTTCGTAGCCGATGTGAGTAAGACTTTTAAGCAGGTCAACATTCACAAGGCCGCAGGGCCAGACGGATTACCAGGACGTGTACTCCGAGCATGTGCTGACCAACTGGCAAGTGTCTTCACTGACATTTTCAACATGTCCTTAACTGAGTCTGTAATACCAACATGTTTCAAGCAGACCACCATAGTCCCCGTGCCCAAGGACTCTAAGATAACCTGCCTAAATGACTACCGACCCGTAGCACTGACGTCTGTAGCCATGAAGTGCTTTGAAAGGCTGGTCATGGCTCACATCAACAGCATTATCCCAGAAACCCTAGACCCACTCCAATTTGCATACCGCCCCAACAGATCCACAGATGATGCAATCTCTATTGCTCTCCACACTGCCCTTTCCCACCTGGACAAGAGGAACACCTACGTGAGAATGCTATTCATTGACTACAGCTCAGCATTCAACACCATAGTGCCCTCTAAGTTCATCACTAAGCTAAGGATCCTGGGACTAAACACCTCCCTCTGCAACTGGATCCTGGACTTCCTGACGGGCCGCCCCCAGGTGGTAAGGGTAGGTAACAACACATCTGCCACACTGATCCTCAACACGGGGGCCCCTCAGGGGTGCGTGCTCAGTCCCCTCCTGTACTCTCTGTTCACCCATGACTGCATGGCCAGGCACGACTCCAACACCATCATTAAGTTTGCCGATGACACAACAGTGGTAGGCCTGATCACCGACAACGATGAGACAGCCTATAGGGAGGAGGTCAGAGACCTGGCCATGTGGTGCCAGGACAACAACCTCTCCCTCAACGTGACCAAGACAAAGGAGATGATTGTGGACTACAGGAAAAAAAAGAGGACTGAGCACGCCCCCATTCTCATCGACAGGGCTGTAGTGGAACAGGTTGAGAGCTTCAAGTTCCTTGGTGTCCACATCACCAACGAACTATCATGGTCCAAACACACCAAGACAGTCGTGAAGAGGGCACGACAAAGCCTATTCCCCCTCAGGAGACTGAAAAGATTTGGCATGGGTCCTCAGATCCTCAAAAAATTATACAGCTGCACCATCGAGAGCATCCTGACTGGTTGCATCACCTCCTGGTATGGCAACTGCTTGGCCTCTGACCGCAAGGCACTACAGAGGGTAGTGCATACGGCCCAGTACATCACTGGGGCCAAGCTTCCTGCCATCCAGGACCTCTATACCAGGCGGTGTCAGAGGAAGGCCCTCAAAATTGTCAAAGACTCCAGCCACCCTAGTCATAGACTGTTCTCCCTGCTACCGCACGGCAAGCGGTACCGGAGTGCCAAGTCTAGGTCCAAAGGACTTCTCAACAGCTTCTACCCCCAAGCCATAAGACTCCTGAACAGCTAATCATGGCTACCCAGACTATTTGCACTGCCCCCCCACCCCATCCTTTTTACGCTGCTGCTACTCTGTTAATTATTCATGCATAGTCACTTTAACTCTACCCACATGTACATATTACTTCAACTATCTCAACTAGCCGGTGCCCCCGCACATTGACTCTGCACCGGTACCCCCCTGTATATATAGCCTCCCTACTGTTATTTTATTTTACTTCTGCTCTTTTTTTCTCAACACTTTTTTTGTTGTTGTTTTATTTTTACTTTTTTTGTTAAAAATAAATGCACTGTTGGTTAAGGGCTGTAAGTAAGCATTTCACTGTAATGTCTGCACCTGTTGTATTCGGCGCATGTGACCAATAAAATTTGATTTGATTTGATTTGATAACATCTGACAAAAATATCTCATAACACTGAAGCAGCGAACTTTGTGAAGACCAATACTTGTGTCATTCTCAAAACTTTTGACCACGACTGTATATATATATAACTACCTGTATGTTCTGTCTCCTCCAGGTCCTCTCTCTACCTCTCTGTATAACTCCCTGTATGTTCTGTCTCCTCCAGGTCCTCTCTCTACCTCTCTGTATAACTCCCTGTATGTTCTGTCTCCTCCAGGTCCTCTCTCTACCTCTCTGTATAACTCCCTGTATGTTCTGTCTCCTCCAGGTCCTCTCTCTACCTCTCTGTATAACTCCCTGTATGTTCTGTCTCCTCCAGGTCCTCTCCCTACCTCTCCGTATCTACTACTATCTGAACCATACCTGGCCATTCGGCCGGCCTCTCTGCATGTTGTGTTTCTACTTGAAATACGTCAACATGTACGCATCTATCTTCTTCCTGGTGTGTGTGAGTGTGCGGCGCTGTGAGCTCATCATCCACCCGCTGAGGTACCATTCCAACAGACGACGAGGGGACGGATGTGTGTGTGCCGCTGGCTGGCTGCTGGTCTGTCTTGGTTGTCTGCCCTTCCCTCTGCTCCGAAACGCCAGCTCTGACCCCACCACACCTAACCCCTACACCCTGACCCCTGACCTCTACACTGACACTGCCCCATATGACCTTACCCCTAACCCCTATGCCTCCAGTCCTAGCTCATATGCCCCAGCCCCAGCCCCCACCTCTTCCCCCACCCCTACCCCTGGCCCTACCTCCATCCCGGCGGCAGTGTGTTTTGCGGAGCTCCCCATGCGTGAAGTCAGCCCTGCGGCCGGCTGGGCTCTGATGGTGGTGGCGGAGCTGGTTGGCTTCATCCTCCCTCTGGTCCTAGTTCTGACCTGCGCCTGTCTGTCAGCCGGCAGCCTGCGAGTCCACATGGGGGAGGGGGCGGGGGAAGGGGTTAAGGACCAGGGGGAGAAGAGGAGGGCGTTGAGGATGGTGTTGAGCTGTGCCGGGGTGTTCCTGCTCTGCTTCTCCCCATACCATGTCACCATGCCGCTAGACTTCCTGGCGAAGGCCGATGCCCTGGGGAGCTGTGGGGTCAGAGAGATGGTGCTGCGATGCCATCCTGTCACCCTGTGTCTCGCCAGTCTCAACTCAGGACTGGACCCTCTCATGTATTACTTTACTACAGATGAGTTCAGGAGACGATTCAGCAGGCCAGAAATACCTGAGAGCTTCAGTCTGGCTCCAAGACTATCTTGTACTAGTGGTGGAGGGAGCAAGGACCTGCCTCTGACCCCTGACCTCTGACCCTGACACCGGCCCCAAGACTGTCCTGTACCGCTGGAGTCCGTAAGACTGAACCCTGACCTCTAACCCCAAGACTGTCCTGTCCTGCTGTGGACAGCAAGGCGTGGGGAGAGAGAGAAACTAGGACAAAGACTGATCTCTGACCTCTAACCCCAAGACTGTCCTGTTCTGTGGACAGCAAGGCGTGGGGAGAGAGAGAAACTAGGACAAAGACTGAACTCTGACCTTTAACCCCAAGACTGTCCTGTTCTGTTGTGGACAGCAAGGCGTGGGGAGAGAGAGAAACAAGGACAAAGACTGAACTCTGACCTCTAACCCCAAGACTGTCCTGTTCTGTGGACAGCAAGGCGTGGGGAGAGAGAGAAACAAGGACAAAGACTGAACTCTGACCTCCAACCCCAAGACTGTCCTGTTCTGTTGTGGACAGCAAGGCGTGGGGAGAGAGAGAAACAAGGACAAAGACTGAACTCTGACCTCTAACCCCAAGACTGTCCTGTTCTCTGTGGACAGCAAGGCGTGGGGAGAGAGAGAAACAAGGACAAAGACTGAACTCTGACCTCCAACCCCAAGACTGTCCTGTTCTGTTGTGGACAGCAAGGCGTGGGGAGAGAGAGAAACAAGGACAAAGACTGAACTCTGACCTCTAACCCCAAGACTGTCCTGTTCTGTTGTGGACAGCAAGGCGTGGGGAGAGAGAGAAACAAGGACAAAGACTGAACTCTGACCTCTAACCCCAAGACTGTCCTGTTCTGTGGACAGCAAGGCGTGGGGAGAGAGAGAAACAAGGACAAAGACTGAACTCTGACCTCTAACCCCAAGACTGTCCTGTTCTGTGGACAGCAAGGCGTGGGGAGAGAGAGAAACTAGGACAAAGACTGAACTCTGACCTTTAACCCCAAGACTGTCCTGTTCTGTGGACATTAAGGCGTGGGGAGAGAGAGAAACTAGGACAAAGACTGATCTCTGACCTCTAACCCCAAGACTGTCCTGTTCTGTGGACAGCAAGGCGTGGGGAGAGAGAGAAACTAGGACAAAGACTGAACTCTGACCTCCAACCCCAAGACTGTCCTGTTCTGTTGTGGACAGCAAGGCGTGGGGAGAGAGAGAAACTAGGACAAAGACTGAACTCTGACCTCTAACCCCAAGACTGTCCTGTTCTGTTGTGGACAGCAAGGCGTGGGGAGAGAGAGAAACAAGGACAAAGACTGAACTCTGACCTCTAACCCCAAGACTGTCCTGTTCTGTGGACAGCAAGGCGTGGGGAGAGAGAGAAACAAGGACAAAGACTGAACTCTGACCTCTAACCCCAAGACTGTCCTGTTCTGTGGACAGCAAGGCGTGGGGAGAGAGAGAAACTAGGACAAAGACTGAACTCTGACCTCTAACCCCAAGACTGTCCTGTTCTGTGGACAGCAAGGCGTGGGGAGAGAGAGAAACTAGGACAAAGACTGAACTCTGACCTCTTACCCCAAGACTGTCCTGTTCTGTTGTGGACAGCAAGGCGTGGGGAGAGAGAGAAACAAGGACAAAGACTGAACTCTGACCTCTAACCCCAAGACTGTCCTGTTCTGTGGACAGCAAGGCGTGGGGAGAGAGAGAAACAAGAACAAAGGGAACAAGGAGAGAAGTTTCATCCGTGAACTAAAGACAATTTATTACTCCTGATATGGACATCTGCTGGACTGCGTTTGGAACTGCAGGTCTGCAGTCAAAAACGCAGAGTTCATCTCAGTCCTTCAGTTCCTTTTTGTCCCTGACGGAGACATGGATCAACCCAGAGAACACTGCTACTCCAGCTGCTCTCTCTTCATCTGACTATGTTTTCTCTCATAGTCTGAGAGCATCTGGTCGTTGTGGTGGTGGCACAGGGCTACTCATTTCTCCTAAGTGGAGATTTTCTCTTATTTCCCTCTCTCACCTGTCCATCTCCTCATTTGAATTCCATGCTGTCACTGTCACTGTCACTTGTCAACTCAAGCATAACATTGTTTTCATCTATCGCCCACCAGGTGCCCTTGGGGAGCTCCTCAATGAGCTTGACACCTTGATAAGCTCATGTTACGGATACAGGTATCCTGTGTCTTTTCCTCTCCTTCTGCCCTAATCACAGGTGTCCTGTATATTCCTGATTGGTGGTCGTTGGGGTGTCTGCTGATTGCTGAGGTGGACCAATCAGTGGACATTCCTCTGCATTGCACCACCTGTTTCTGGTTTTTCAATCACACATCCCATTGTTTAAAAGCCGGTCAGTTGTGTTTGTTGTTAGAGACTATTTCCGTATGTGAGTATGGATACTGTGGTGTCCTGTGTACTCACTCATTTGCTGGTTACTCTGTTTGGTAACTTTGTTGTGTGTTTCTGGGAAAAGGGAAATTTAAGCAAGTTGCCCTTGGGCGTACATTACCCGTAGGAAGAAAACTGTCTAAAAACACTAGTTAGACCTGAGCGGACCACCCACTGTAATTTTTGTATGATTAGCAGTAGCTTAGCGGTTCTTGAGGCAGGCAAGATCAGTTTAGGGGTGTTTTACACTATTGTTTCATTTCTTGGGTCCTGCTCAGCCCTTTTTCCCAAACCTTTACCGTGTGTTCAAAAATAAACCTTTTATGTTTGACGGTAGTTTATGGTGGTCGTGTAGTTTTTGTTCTCACTGTTCCATGTCACGATTCTAATTTGCATGAATTATGTTACGGGTCTCTTGTCCATCCACCCTAGACGTTTAAAGCCACGGGGTTCGTAACACCTCATTTCATGACAATGGCTCACCACTCATCGTACGGGTCGAATTTAACCTCCCAATGTCTGCCTTTGATTCATTTTTGACCTCACCCTTTCCCAATCCCCTCCACCTCACCCTTTCCCAATCCCCTCCACCTCACCCTTTCCCAATCCCCTCCACCTCACCCTTTCCCAATCCCCTCCACCTCACCCTTTCCCAATCCCCTCCACCTCACCCTTTCCCAGTCCCCTCCACCTCACAAGGCAGGCAATACGCTTCATCTCATCTTTACTAGAGGCTGTTCGCCTCCTAATCTCACTGCAACCCCCCTCCAGGTCTCTGATCACTGCTTTGTTTCCTTTTCTGTCTCCCTTTCCTCCAACCCGAACCACTCAGTCCTACCCAGATGGTCATGCACCGTCGCAATCTTCGCTCTCTCTCTCCAACTACTCTCTCCTCTTCAATCCTATCATCTCTCCCTTCTGCTAAATCCTTCTCTCTCCTGTCTCCTGATTCTACCTCTTCGACCCAACTCTGCTCTCTTTCCGCATCCTATGACTCGCACTGTCCCCTTTCCACCGGCCGGCTCGGCCTCCCCTCCTGCTCCGTGGCTGAGAGACTCATTACGAGCTTACAGAACAGGGCTGCGGGTAGCTGAGTGAAAATGGAGGAAAACTAAACTTCCGGAGGACCTATCATCCTTCCACTCCCTCCTCTCTACCTTCGCTTCCTCTGTATCCACTGCTAAAGCAACTTTATATCACTCTAAATTCAAGCTTCTGCCTCTAACCCTAGGAAACTATTTTCCTCGCCTTAATCCTTCTCATCCTCCTCCCTCTCTGCAGACGACTTTGTCAAACACTTTGAAAAGAAGGTTGACGACATCCGCTACTCATTCACTCAGCCTATTGAGTCCACTGGTCCCACTCTCACAGAACTACCCTTCGCCTTGACCTCTTTCTCTCCAGATGAAATCCTGCGACTAGTGATGTCCGGCCGCCCGACAAGCTGCCCGCTCGACCACATCCCCTCCTCCTTTCTTCAGATCATCTCTGGAGACCTTCTCCCATTCCTCCCTACCCTCATCCCTGACCACTGGCTGCATCCCCTCTGACTTCAAAATGGCGAGAGTCACTTGACCCCTCTGATGTCAAACTACAGACCTGTATCCCTTTCTTTTCTTTCTAACACTTGAGTGTCTCCAGTGCCTTGCAAAAGTATTCATCCCGCTTGGCGTTTTTCCTATTTTGTTGCATTACAACCTGTAATTTAAATTGATTTTTATTTGGATTTCATGTAATGGACATACACAAAATACTCCAAATTGGTGAAGTGAAATGAAAAAAATAACTTTCAAAATATTCTACCAAATAAATAACGGAAAAGTGGTGCGTGCATACGTATTCACCCCCTTTGCTATGAAGCCCCTAAATAAGATATGGTGCAACCAATTACCTTCAGAAGTCACATAATTAGTTAAATAAAGTCCACATGTGTGCAATCTAAGTGTCACCACCAAGCAAGGGGCACCACTAAGCAAGGGGCACCATGAAGACCAAGGAGCTCTTCACTAACTCTAACACTGACTTTGCTGATAGCTACATTATTGAGGAAAAATGTACTTAGTATGACTGAGATATATGGTTGTCCCACCTAGCTATCTTAAAATGAATGCACTAACTAATTCGCTCTGGATAAGAGCGTCTGCTAAATGACTAAAATGTAAATCTGCTGGACACTGAAGTTCAGCTGAATCTGGGGAGAGATTAATCTGTGAATATTAAGCTTGCTAACTGTTAAGTCTCGAAGAAGAGCCATGCTTTAAATGTAAATACTTTGGACCGTTCTGAAATGCCTGAGGTTTATAAAAACATATTTTTTTCGATCTGTTTCTCTTTCATCTCTTTCAATGACCTACCACCTACTGATGGAGCATACAACAGCAGATGAAGTGGTATATCTCTGGAAGATTTTCAGAACTGAAACCTGTCAGCCAGTCAGTGGAAAACCCCAGTCACATCCAGCACGTCTGTCTCTGCTTACTGCCGTCTCTGTGAACCAGATAGCAGCAGGGTGGATTATCGATAGGCTTTCTGTAGAAGACACTGAGAAGTACAGTGCATTCGGAAAGTATTCAGACCCCTTCACTTTCTCCACATTTTGTTACGATACAGCCTTATTCTAAAATGGATTAACACTACACACAATACCCCATAATGATAAAGCGAAAACAGGTTTTTAGACATTTTTGCAAATGTATTAAAAACAGAAATACCTTATTAATATAAGTATTCAGATCCTTTACTATGAGACTCGAAATTGAGCTCAGATGCAGTCTATTTCCATTGATCATCCTTGAGATGTTTCTACAAATTGATTGGAGTCCACCTGTGGTCAATTCAATTGATTGGACATGATTTGGAAAGTCACACACCTGTCTATATAAGGTCCCACATTTGACAGTGCATGTCAGAGCAAAAACCAAGCCATGAGGTCGAAGGAATTAACCCTAATAATCTGTATAAAGACACATACAACGTCTCCCACTCACACACATTAACCCTAAATACAGTATCTAACACAGTAACCCTAACTTCAGTATCTAACACACTAACCCTAACTTCAGTATCTAACACACTAACCCTAACTTCAGTATCTAACACACTAACCCTAACTTCAGTATCTAACACACTAACCCTAACTTCAGTATCTAACACACTAACCCTAACTTCAGTATCTAACACACTAACCCTAACTTCAGTATCTAACACACTAACCCTAACTACAGTATCTAACACACTAACCCTAACTACAGTATCTAACACACTAACCCTAACTTCAGTATCTAACACACTAACCCTAACTTCAGTATCTAACGCTTTGTGTGTTTATGGATAATTCCTATTTCCTTTAATCTTGGCAAGGCCAAACAAGGAAATTAATCATTTTGTAATTTTTCTAAACTTGTTATCTCGTTTATAGTTTCCAAATTGGGCGTTGAGTAACAAAAAACAAAAAATGACTAAATGTCGAGTAACAGAAAACTAATAATGACTAAATGTCAAGTAACAGAAAACTAATAATGACTAAATGTCGAGTAACAGAAAACTAATAATGACTAAATGTCGAGTAACAGAAAACTAATAATGACTAAATGTCGAGTAACAGAAAACAAATAATGACTAAATGTCGAGTAACAGAAAACTAATAATGACTAAATGTCGAGTAGTAGTAGGGGTTCATCCCTAATATAATATTAATGAAGCATAGCAGGTGTGTTTACCCGTCTGGGTTGAGCTGCAGGTACACGCCCCCTAATATAATATTCATGAAGCATAGCAGGTGTGTTTACGGTCTGGGTTGAGCTGCAGGTACACGCCCCCTAATATAATATTCATGAAGCATAGCAGGTGTGTTTACGGTCTGGGTTGAGCTGCAGGTACACGCCCCCTAATATAATATTCATGAAGCAAAGCAGGTGTGTTTACGGTCTGGGTTGAGCTGCAACGTCTCCCACTCACACACATTAACCTTAAATACAGTATCTAACACACTAACCCTAACTTCAGTATCTAACACACTAACCCTAACTACAGTATCTAACACACTAACCCTAACTTCAGTATCTAACACACTAACCCTAACTTCAGTATCTAACGCTTTGTGTGTTTATGGATAATTCCTATTTCCTTTAATCTTGGCAAGGCCAAACAAGGAAATTAATCATTTTATAATTTTTCTAAACTAATAATGACCAAATGTCGAGTAACAGAAAACTAATAATGACTAAATGTCGAGTAACAGAAAACAAATAATGACTAAATGTCGAGTAACAGAAAACTAATAATGACTAAATGTCGAGTAGTAGTAGGGGTTCATCCCTAATATAATATTAATGAAGCATAGCAGGTGTGTTTACCCGTCTGGGTTGAGCTGCAGGTACACGCCCCCTAATATAATATTCATGAAGCATAGCAGGTGTGTTCACGGTCTGGGTTGAGCTGCAGGTACACGCCCCCTAATATAATATTCATGAAGCATAGCAGGTGTGTTTACGGTCTGGGTTGAGCTGCAGGTACACGCCCCCTAATATAATATTCATGAAGCATAGCAGGTGTGTTCACGGTCTGGGTTGAGCTGCAGGTACACGCCCCCTAATATAATATTCATGAAGCATAGCAGGTGTGTTTACGGTCTGGGTTGAGCTGCAGGTACACGCCCCCTAATATAATATTCATGAAGCATAGCAGGTGTGTTTACGGTCTGGGTTGAGCTGCAACGTCTCCCACTCACACACATTAACCTTAAATACAGTATCTAACACACTAACCCTAACTTCAGTATCTAACACACTAACCCTAACTACAGTATCTAACACACTAACCCTAACTTCAGTATCTAACACACTAACCCTAACTTCAGTATCTAACACACTAACCCTAACTTCAGTATCTAACGCTTTGTGTGTTTATGGATAATTCCTATTTCCTTTAATCTTGGCAAGGCCAAACAAGGAAATTAATCATTTTATAATTTTTCTAAACTAATAATGACCAAATGTCGAGTAACAGAAAACTAATAATGACTAAATGTCGAGTAACAGAAAACAAATAATGACTAAATGTCGAGTAACAGAAAACTAATAATGACTAAATGTCGAGTAGTAGTAGGGGTTCATCCCTAATATAATATTAATGAAGCATAGCAGGTGTGTTTACCCGTCTGGGTTGAGCTGCAGGTACACGCCCCCTAATATAATATTCATGAAGCATAGCAGGTGTGTTTACCCGTCTGGGTTGAGCTGCAGGTACACGCCCCCTAATATAATATTCATGAAGCATAGCAGGTGTGTTTACCCGTCTGGGTTGAGCTGCAGGTACACGCCCCCTAATATAATATTCATGAAGCATAGCAGGTGTGTTTACGGTCTGGGTTGAGCTGCAGGTACACGCCCCCTAATATAATATTCATGAAGCATAGCAGGTGTGTTCACGGTCTGGGTTGAGCTGCAGGTACACGCCCCCTAATATAATATTCATGAAGCATAGCAGGTGTGTTTACGGTCTGGGTTGAGCTGCAGGTACACGCCCCCTAATATAATATTCATGAAGCATAGCAGGTGTGTTCACGGTCTGGGTTGAGCTGCAGGTACACGCCCCCTAATATAATATTCATGAAGCATAGCAGGTGTGTTTACGGTCTGGGTTGAGCTGCAGGTACACGCCCCCTAATATAATATTCATGAAGCATAGCAGGTGTGTTTACGGTCTGGGTTGAGCTGCAGGTACACGCCCCCTAATATAATATTCATGAAGCATAGCAGGTGTGTTTACCCGTCTGGGTTGAGCTGCAGGTACACGCCCCCTAATATAATATTCATGAAGCATAGCAGGTGTGTTTACGGTCTGGGTTGAGCTGCAGGTACACGCCCCCTAATATAATATTCATGAAGAATAGCAGGTGTGTTTACGGTCTGGGTTGAGCTGCAACGTCTCCCACTCACACACATTAACCTTAAATACAGTATCTAACACACTAACCCTAACTTCAGTATCTAACACACTAACCCTAACTACAGTATCTAACACACTAACCCTAACTTCAGTATCTAACACACTAACCCTAACTTCAGTATCTAACACACTAACCCTAACTTCAGTATCTAACGCTTTGTGTGTTTATGGATAATTCCTATTTCCTTTAATCTTGGCAAGGCCAAACAAGGAAATTAATCATTTTATAATTTTTCTAAACTAATAATGACCAAATGTCGAGTAACAGAAAACTAATAATGACTAAATGTCGAGTAACAGAAAACAAATAATGACTAAATGTCGAGTAACAGAAAACTAATAATGACTAAATGTCGAGTAGTAGTAGGGGTTCATCCCTAATATAATATTAATGAAGCATAGCAGGTGTGTTTACCCGTCTGGGTTGAGCTGCAGGTACACGCCCCCTAATATAATATTCATGAAGCATAGCAGGTGTGTTTACCCGTCTGGGTTGAGCTGCAGGTACACGCCCCCTAATATAATATTCATGAAGCATAGCAGGTGTGTTTACCCGTCTGGGTTGAGCTGCAGGTACACGCCCCCTAATATAATATTCATGAAGCATAGCAGGTGTGTTTACCCGGTCTGGGTTGAGCTGCAGGTACACGCCCCCTAATATAATATTCATGAAGCATAGCAGGTGTGTTCACGGTCTGGGTTGAGCTGCAGGTACACGCCCCCTAATATAATATTCATGAAGCATAGCAGGTGTGTTTACGGTCTGGGTTGAGCTGCAGGTACACGCCCCCTAATATAATATTCATGAAGCATAGCAGGTGTGTTCACGGTCTGGGTTGAGCTGCAGGTACACGCCCCCTAATATAATATTCATGAAGCATAGCAGGTGTGTTTACGGTCTGGGTTGAGCTGCAGGTACACGCCCCCTAATATAATATTCATGAAGCATAGCAGGTGTGTTCACGGTCTGGGTTGAGCTGCAGGTACACGCCCCCTAATATAATATTCATGAAGCATAGCAGGTGTGTTTACGGTCTGGGTTGAGCTGCAGGTACACGCCCCCTAATATAATATTCATGAAGCATAGCAGGTGTGTTCACGGTCTGGGTTGAGCTGCAGGTACACGCCCCCTAATATAATATTCATGAAGCATAGCAGGTGTGTTTACGGTCTGGGTTGAGCTGCAGGTACACGCCCCCTAATATAATATTCATGAAGCATAGCAGGTGTGTTTACGGTCTGGGTTGAGCTGCAGGTACACACCCCCTAATATAATATTCATGAAGCATAGCAGGTGTGTTTACGGTCTGGGTTGAGCTGCAGGTACACGCCCCCTAATATAATATTCATGAAGCATAGCAGGTGTGTTTACGGTCTGGGTTGAGCTGCAGGTACACGCCCCCTAATATAATATTCATGAAGCATAGCAGGTGTGTTTACGGTCTGGGTTGAGCTGCAGGTACACGCCCCCTAATATAATATTCATGAAGCATAGCAGGTGTGTTTACGGTCTGGGTTGAGCTGCAACGTCTCCCACTCACACACATTAACCTTAAATACAGTATCTAACACACTAACCCTAACTTCAGTATCTAACACACTAACCCTAACTACAGTATCTAACACACTAACCCTAACTTCAGTATCTAACACACTAACCCTAACTTCAGTATCTAACGCTTTGTGTGTTTATGGATAATTCCTATTTCCTTTAATCTTGGCAAGGCCAAACAAGGAAATTAATCATTTTATAATTTTTCTAAACTAATAATGACCAAATGTCGAGTAACAGAAAACTAATAATGACTAAATGTCGAGTAACAGAAAACAAATAATGACTAAATGTCGAGTAACAGAAAACTAATAATGACTAAATGTCGAGTAGTAGTAGGGGTTCATCCCTAATATAATATTAATGAAGCATAGCAGGTGTGTTTACCCGTCTGGGTTGAGCTGCAGGTACACGCCCCCTAATATAATATTCATGAAGCATAGCAGGTGTGTTTACCCGTCTGGGTTGAGCTGCAGGTACACGCCCCCTAATATAATATTCATGAAGCATAGCAGGTGTGTTTACCCGTCTGGGTTGAGCTGCAGGTACACGCCCCCTAATATAATATTCATGAAGCATAGCAGGTGTGTTTACGGTCTGGGTTGAGCTGCAGGTACACGCCCCCTAATATAATATTCATGAAGCATAGCAGGTGTGTTCACGGTCTGGGTTGAGCTGCAGGTACACGCCCCCTAATATAATATTCATGAAGCATAGCAGGTGTGTTTACGGTCTGGGTTGAGCTGCAGCAGACCTACCTTGCTATAGTCATGCTAGATAGTGGAAGTGAGTTAGTCCCTCATGCTAGCTAGTAGTAGCTAGCGGAAGTAAGTTAAGGCTTCTGAAAGTGAAGCACACAATAATCTACAGTTCGAGTAGAATTCAAAGTGTGTTTGACAGTAGTTAATATGTTCCATTGTAGGTCAAGATGCATTGTCACAGCTCAGTGATATCACTCACAAATCTTTATAGATTGACCAGTGCCCTGTTTTTTAAAATTGAGTTTAGAAACAAAATTACATACAGTCATTCAGTTGTGGCTTGTTACCTCTGACAAACACTGATGTGCGTGTTCATGTATGGGTGTAATAAACCCTTATTCCATATCATGATGGACTCAGTGTATGATTGTACCACAGTTCAACTTTAATAGAGAGCATAAATGCTTTGAAACAATGGCAGCACAACGTTAACTAGACTCCTTTACTGGCTACGGGTTCAGAGATAGACCACTCTCATGTTTGGCAAAGTCACTTTTTCTCCAGATCAATTGTGTTTTTTTTTTGTTGGTTGATTTATATGTAAGGGAAGGTCATCCGATTCTGGTGTTATATTTGACATATAGCTTGTAAACTGCTCTGTGTTCAAATTTCTTTTTAGGAAACAGGAGGATGTGTTGCACTTTAGGTTGATAATATAATGAGCAGAGCACAGCAGGTAAAATGTTTCCGGCATGTGGGTGTCGCTTGAATGACTTCAACACGATTTGGATTATAGCAGCGTTTCCCAAACTCGGTCCTCAGGCCCCAAAGGGGTGCACGTTTTGGTTTTTGCCCTAATGCACAGCTAATTCAAATGATCAACGCTTGACAATTAGTTGATTATTTGAATCAGCTGTGTAGTGCTAGGGCAAAAACCAAAACGTGCACCCCTTGGGGTCCCGAGGACCGAGTTTGGGAAACCCTGGATTATAGGCACATTTTGGTGAATTCAAGGCATTTGGATCTCAAGCCTAAACCTCCTGCACCCTGCCCCTACTCATTTGGGCTGCTCAGTTATTGAAGGTGAATTACTGCCATCTGCTGGATCATACAAATACTGCTGCATTACATTTCCACTTATATTCATACTATTGATCTCAACCATCAAAGCAACAATGCAAATTAAGGGCATTTAATTAATTTGGACATTTGCTCAGTACTTGAAGAGTGTCATTTCCAATGCTACCGAGTTGCCAACACAGATTGAAAGGTGAGTGTTGAGCCAATATCTCGTCTGTATAGTTCCGTGTAGCTCAGTTGGTAGAGAATGGCGCTTGCAACGCCAGGGTTGTGGGTTCGTTTCCCACGTGGGGCCAGTATGAAAATGTATGCACTCACTAACTGTAAGTGGCTCTGGATAAGAGCGTCTGCTAAATGACTAAATGTAATGTATAGTAGTAGATGTTCTGTTCCCATCACATTCTGATTCATGACCTTTACTGTGACCATGGAACCTTTGGGTCAAAATAGTGAACACCGAGCCGCTATACCTAAAGCCATATAGCAGGTCCTTACTATATACCTTATATATCAGGACTATAGGACTATATGCTAGTGAACACCGAGCCGCTATACCTAAAGCCATATAGCAGGTCCTTACTATATACCTTATATATCAGGACTATAGGACTATATGCTAGTGAACACCGAGCCGCTATACCTAAAGCCATATAGCAGGTCCTTACTATATACCTTATATATCAGGACTATAGGACTATATGCTAGTGAACACCGAGCCGCTATACCTGAAGCCATATAGCAGGTCCTTACTAATATACCTTATATATCAGGACTATAGGACTATATGCTAGTGAACACCGAGCCGCTATACCTAAAGCCATTTAGCAGGTCCTTACTATATACCTTATATATCAGGACTATAGGACTATATGCTAGTGAACACCGAGCCGCTATACCTAAAGCCATATAGCAGGTCCTTACTAATATACCTTATATATCAGGACTATAGGACTATATGCTAGTGAACACCGAGCCGCTATACCTAAAGCCATATAGCAGGTCCTTACTATATACCTTATATATCAGGACTATAGGACTATATGCTAGTGAACACCGAGCCGCTATACCTAAAGCCATATAGCAGGTCCATACTATATACCTTATATATCAGGACTATAGGACTATATGCTAGTGAACACCGAGCCGCTATACCTAAAGCCATATAGCAGGTCCTTACTATATACCTTATATATCAGGACTATAGGACTATATGCTAGTGAACACCGAGCCGCTATACCTAAAGCCATATAGCGGGTCCTTACTATATACCTTATATATCAGGACTATAGGACTATATGCTAGTGAACACCGAGCCGCTATACCTAAAGCCAAATAGCAGGTCCTTACTAATATGCCTTATATATCAGGACTATAGGACTATATGCTAGTGAACACCGAGCCGCTATACCTAAAGCCATATAGCAGGTCCTTACTATATACCTTATATATCAGGTCTATATGACTATATGCTACGGAGAGTAGGTCTATATGACTATATGCTACGGAGAGCAGGTCTATAGGACTATATGCTACGGGGAGTAGGTCTATATGACTATATGCTACGGGGAGCAGGTCTATATGACTATATGCTACGGGGAGTAGGTCTATATGACTATAAGCTACGGGAAGTAGGTCTATATGACTATAAGCTACGGGAAGTAGGTCTATATGACTATATGCTACGGGGAGTAGGTCTATATGACTATATGACTATATGCTACGGGGAGAAGGTCTATAGGACTATATGCTATGGGGAGTAGGTCTATATGACTATATGCTACGGGGAGCAGGTCTATATGACTATATGCTATGGGGAGAAGGTCTATATGACTATATGCTACGGGGAGCAGGTCTATATGACTATATGCTATGGGGAGCAGGTCTATATGACTATATGCTATGGGGAGAAGGTCTATATGACTATATGCTATGGGGAGTAGGTCTATATGACTATATGCTACGGGGAGTAGGTCTATATGACTATATGCTACGGGGAGCAGGTCTATATGACTATATGCTACGGGGAGTAGGTCTATATGACTATATGCTATGGGGAGCAGGTCTATATGACTATATGCTACGGGGAGTAGGTCTATATGACTATATGCTATGGGGAGAAGGTCTATATGACTATATGCTACGGGGAGTAGGTCTATATGACTATATGCTACGGGGAGTAGGACTATATGACTATATGCTAAGGGGAGCAGGTCTATAGGACTATATGCTACGGAGAGCAGGTCTATATGACTATATGCTACGGGGAGCAGGTCTATAGGACTATATGCTACGGAGAGCAGGTCTATATGACTATATGCTACGGGGAGCAGGTCTATAGGACTATATGCTACGGAGAGCAGGTCTATATGACTATATGCTACGGGGAGTAGGTCTATATGACTATATGCTACGGAGAGTGGGTCTATATGACTATATGCTATGGGGAGCAGGTCTATATGACTATATGCTATGGGGAGTAGGTCTATATGACTATATGCTACGGGGAGCAGGTCTATAGGACTATATGCTACAGGGAGCAGGTCTATATGACTATATGCTACGGGGAGCAGGTCTATAGGACTATATGCTACGGAGAGCAGGTCTATAGGACTATATGCTACGGAGAGCAGGTCTATATGACTATATGCTACGGAGAGTGGGTCTATATGACTATATGCTACGGGGAGCAGGTCTATATGACTATATGCTATGGGGAGTAGGTCTATATGACTATATGCTACGGGGAGCAGGTCTATATGACTATATGCTACGGGGAGCAGATCTATAGGACTATATGCTACAGGGAGCAGGTCTATATGACTATATGCTACTGGGAGCAGGTCTATGGGACTATATGCTACGGAGAGCAGGTCTATATGACTATATGCTACGGAGAGTGGGTCTATATGACTATATACTACGGGGAGTAGGTCTATATGACTATATGACTATATGCTACGGGGAGTAGGTCTATATGACTATATGCTACGGAGAGCAGGTCTATATGACTATATGCTACGGAGAGTGGGTCTATATGACTATATACTACAGAGAGTAGGTCTATATGACTATATGCTATGGGGAGCAGGTCTATATGACTATATGCTATGGGGAGAAGGTCTATATGACTATATGCTATGGGGAGAAGGTCTATAGGACTATATGCTACGGGGAGTAGGACTATATGACTATATGCTACGGGGAGCAGGTCTATATGACTATATGCTATGGGGAGCAGGTCTATATGACTATATGCTATGGGGAGTAGGTCTATATGACTATATGCTACGGGAAGTAGGTCTATATGACTATATGCTACGGGGAGAAGGTCTATATGACTATATGCTACGGGGAGTAGGTCTATATGACTATATGCTATGGGGAGTAGGTCTATATGACTATATGCTACGGGAAGTAGGTCTATATGACTATATGCTACGGGGAGCAGGTCTATATGACTATATGCTATGGGGAGTAGGTCTATATGACTATATGCTACGGGGAGAAGGTCTATATGACTATATGCTACGGGGAGTAGGTCTATATGACTATATGCTATGGGGAGTAGGTCTATATGACTATATGCTACGGGAAGTAGGTCTATATGACTATATGCTACGGGGAGAAGGTCTATATGACTATATGCTACGGGGAGTAGGTCTATATGACTATATGCTATGGGGAGTGGGTCTATATGACTATATGCTATGGGGAGTAGGTCTATATGACTATATCTATATGCTACGGGGAGAAGGTCTATATGACTATATGCTACGGGGAGTAGGTCTATATGACTATATGCTATGGGGAGTAGGTCTATATGACTATATGCTACGGGAAGTAGGTCTATATGACTATATGCTACGGGGAGCAGGTCTATATGACTATATGCTATGGGGAGTAGGTCTATATGACTATATGCTACTGGGAGCAAGTATATATGACTATATGCTATGGGGAGCAGGTCTATTACATTTACATTTACATTTTAGTCATTTAGCAGACGCTCTTAACCAGAGCGACTTACAGGAGCAATTAGGGTTAAGTGCCTTGCTCAAGGGCACATTAACGTCATTTAGCAGACGCTCTTAGCCAGAGCGACTCACAAATTGGTGCGTTCACCCTATAGCCAGTGGGATAACCACTTTACAATTTGGGGGGGGGGGGGGGGGGTTAGAAGGAATACTTTAGCCTATCCCAGGTATTCCTTAAAGAGGTGGGGTTTCAAATGAATGTCTCCGGAAGGTGGTGAGTGACTCCGCTGTCCTGGCGTCGTGAGGGAGCTTGTTCCACCATTGGGGTGCCAGAGCAGCGAACAGTTTTGACTGGGCTGAGCGGGAGCTGTGCTTCCGCAGAGGAAGGGGAGCCAGCAGGCCAGAGGTGGATGAACGCAATGTCCTCGTTTGGGTGTAGGGACTGATCAGAGCCTGAAGGTACAGGGGTGCCGTTCCCCTCACTGCTCCAAAGGCAAGCACCATGGTCTTGTAGCGGATGCGAGCTTCAATTGGAAGCCAGTGGAGTGTGCGGAGGAGGGGGGGTGACGTGAGAGAACTTGGGAAGGTTGAACACCAGACGGGCTGCGGCATTCTGGATGAGTTGTAGGGGTTTAATGGCACAGGCAGGGAGCCCAGCCAACAGCGAGTTGCAGTAGTCCAGACGGGAGATGACAAGTGCCTGGACCAGGACCTGCGCCGCTTCCTGTGTAAGGCAGGGTCGCACTCTCCGCTCCGAATGTTGTAGAGCATGAACCTGCAGGAGCGGGTCACCGCCTTGATGTTGGCGGAGAACGACAGGGTGTTGTCCAGGGTCACGCCTAGGCTCTTCGCACTCTGGGAGGAGGACACAGCGGAGTTGTCTACCGTGATGGCGAGATCATGGAACGGGCAGTCCTTCCCCGGGAGGAAGAGCAGCTCCGTCTTGCCAGGGTTCAGCTTGAGGTGGTGATCCGTCATCCATACTGATATGTCTGCCAGACATGCAGAGATGCGATTCGCCACCTGGTTATCAGAAGGGGGAAAGGAGAAGATTAGTTGTGTATCGTCAGCGTAGCAATGATAGGAAAGGCCATGTGAGGATATGACAGAGCCAAGTGACTTGGTGTATAGGGAGAAAAGGGCCCAAAACCGATCCCTGGGGGACACCAGTGGTGAGAGCACGTGGTGCGGAGACAGCTTCCCGCCACGCCACTTGGTAGGAGCGACCGGTCAGGTAGGACGCAATCCAGGAGTGAGCCGCGCCGGAGATGCCCATTTCGGAGAGGGTGGAGAGGAGGATCTGATGGTTCACAGTATCAAAGGCAGCAGACAGGTCTAGAAGGACAAGAGCAGAGGAGAGAGAGTTAGCTTTAGCAGTGCGGAGAGTCTCTGTGACACAGAGAAGAGCAGTCTCAGTTGAATGACCAGTCCTGAAACCTGATTGGTTTGGATCAAGAAGGTCATTCTGAGAGAGATAGCAAGAGAGTTGGCTAAAGACGGCACGCTCAATAGTTTTGGAAAGAAAAGAAAGAAGGGATACTGGTCTGTAGTTGTTGACATCAGTGGGGTCGAGTGTTGGTTTTTTGTTTTGAGAAGGGGAGTAACTCTCGCTCTCTTGAAGACGGAAGGGACATGGCCAGCGGTCAAGGATGAGTTGATCAGCGAGGTGAGGTAGGGGAGAAGGTCACCGGAGATGGTCTGGAGAAGGGAGGAGGGGATGGGGTCAAGCGGGCAGGTTGTTGGGCGGCCTGCAGTCACAAGTCGCAGGATCTTATCTGGAGAGAGAGGGGAGAAAGAAGTCAAAGCATAGGGTAGGGCAGTGTGAGCAGGACCAGCAGTGTCATTAGACTTAACAAACAAGGATCGGATGTCGTCAACCTTCTTTTCAAAGTGGTTGACGAAGTCATCCACAGAGAGAGAGGAGGGGGGGGGGGGGGGGAGGGAGGATTCAGGAGGGAGGAAAATGTGGCAAAGAGCTTCCTAGGGTTAGAGGCAGATGCTTGGAATTTAGAGTGGTAGAAGGTGGCCTTAGCAGCAGAAACAGATGAAGAAAATGTAGAGAGGAGGGAGTGAAAAGATGCCAGGTCGGCAGGGAATTTAGTTTATATGACTATATGCTATGGGGAGCAGGTCTATATGACTATATGCTATGGGGAGTAGGTCTATATGACTATATGCTACGGAGAGCAGGTCTATATGACTATATGCTATGGGGAGAAGGTCTATGGGTCTATATGACTATATGCTATGGGGAGTAGGTCTATATGACTATATGACTATATGCTATGGGGAGTAGGTCTATATGACTATATGCTATGGGGAGCAGGTCTATATGACTATATGCTATGGGGAGCAGGTCTATATGACTATATGACTATATGCTATGGGGAGCAGGTCTATATGACTATATGACTATATGCTACGGAGAGCAGGTCTATATGACTATATGCTATGGGGAGAAGGTCTATATGACTATATGCTATTGGGAGCAGGTCTAAATGAATATATGACTATATGCTATGGGGAGTAGGTCTATATGACTATATGACTATATGCTATGGGGAGCAGGTCTATATGACTATATGACTATATGCTACGGAGAGCAGGTCTATATGACTATATGCTATGGGGAGAAGGTCTATATGACTATATGCTACGGGGAGCAGGTCTATATGACTATATGCTATGGGGAGAAGGTCTATATGACTATATGCTATGGGGAGTAGGTCTATATGACTATATGCTACGGGGAGTAGGTCTATATGACTATATGCTACGGGGAGCAGGTCTATATGACTATATGCTACGGGGAGAAGGTCTATATGACTATATGCTACGGGGAGTAGGTCTATATGACTATATGCTATGGGGAGTAGGTCTATATGACTATATGCTACGGGAAGTAGGTCTATATGACTATATGCTACGGGGAGCAGGTCTATATGACTATATGCTATGGGGAGTAGGTCTATATGACTATATGCTACGGGGAGAAGGTCTATATGACTATACTATATGCTACGGGGAGTAGGTCTATATGACTATATGCTATGGGGAGTAGGTCTATATGACTATATGCTACGGGAAGTAGGTCTATATGACTATATGCTATGGGGAGAAGGTCTATATGACTATATGCTACGGGGAGTAGGTCTATATGACTATATGCTATGGGGAGTGGGTCTATATGACTATATGCTATGGGGAGTAGGTCTATATGACTATATGCTACGGGGAGAAGGTCTATATGACTATATGCTACGGGGAGTAGGTCTATATGACTATATGCTATGGGGAGTAGGTCTATATGACTATATGCTACGGGAAGTAGGTCTATATGACTATATGCTACGGGGAGCAGGTCTATATGACTATATGCTATGGGGAGTAGGTCTATATGACTATATGCTACTGGGAGCAAGTATATATGACTATATGCTATGGGGAGCAGGTCTATATGACTATATGCTATGGGGAGCAGGTCTATATGACTATATGCTATGGGGAGTAGGTCTATATGACTATATGCTACGGAGAGCAGGTCTATATGACTATATGCTATGGGGAGAAGGTCTATGGGTCTATATGACTATATGCTATGGGGAGTAGGTCTATATGACTATATGCTATGGGGAGCAGGTCTATATGACTATATGCTATGGGGAGCAGGTCTATATGACTATATGACTATATGCTATGGGGAGCAGGTCTATATGACTATATGACTATATGCTACGGAGAGCAGGTCTATATGACTATATGCTATGGGGAGAAGGTCTATATGACTATATGCTATTGGGAGCAGGTCTATATGAATATATGACTATATGCTATGGGGAGTAGGTCTATATGACTATATGACTATATGCTATGGGGAGCAGGTCTATATGACTATATGACTATATGCTACGGAGAGCAGGTCTATATGACTATATGCTATGGGGAGAAGGTCTATATGACTATATGCTACGGGGAGCAGGTCTATATGACTATATGCTATGGGGAGAAGGTCTATATGACTATATGCTATGGGGAGTAGGTCTATATGACTATATGCTACGGGGAGTAGGTCTATATGACTATATGCTACGGGGAGCAGGTCTATATGACTATATGCTACGGGGAGTAGGTCTATATGACTATATGCTATGGGGAGCAGGTCTATATGACTATATGCTACGGGGAGTAGGTCTATATGACTATATGCTATGGGGAGAAGGTCTATATGACTATATGCTACGGGGAGTAGGTCTACATGACTATATGCTACGGGGAGTAGGACTATATGACTATATGCTATGGGGAGCAGGTCTATAGGACTATATGCTACGGAGAGCAGGTCTATATGACTATATGCTACGGGGAGCAGGTCTATAGGACTATATGCTACGGAGAGCAGGTCTATATGACTATATGCTACGGGGAGCAGGTCTATAGGACTATATGCTACGGAGAGCAGGTCTATATGACTATATGCTACGGGGAGTAGGTCTATATGACTATATGCTACGGAGAGTGGGTCTATATGACTATATGCTATGGGGAGCAGGTCTATATGACTATATGCTATGGGGAGTAGGTCTATATGACTATATGCTACGGGGAGCAGGTCTATATGACTATATGCTATGGGGAGAAGGTCTATATGATTATATGCTACGGGGAGTAGGTCTATATGACTATATGCTACGGGGAGCAGGTCTATATGACTATATGCTACGGGGAGTAGGTCTATATGACTATATGCTATGGGGAGCAGGTCTATATGACTATATGCTACGGGGAGTAGGTCTATATGACTATATGCTATGGGGAGAAGGTCTATATGACTATATGCTACGGGGAGTAGGTCTATATGACTATAT